>PVLD010001952.1:0-181474 GCA_004027595.1 Dinomys branickii
GTCTGACTAAATTTGCATGTCTGTATATGGGTCCATACATCTACAATTCGAAGATATCAATGGATAAAGCAACAACTACTGTTGAGACCATATCACCTTGTCTATAGATTAGTTGTGATTGTACTATTTTCTATGATAATGGGTGTCTGTTTGTCAATATGTTTTTGTACTTTTATGTTTCTAAAAAAAAAAAAAAAAGTGATAGGCTTGAAAAACTCATTGCTTAGCAATGAGACCTTTCAGATCCTTCTTTATTTGTAGTTTATTCTCCAGGCGTCTGGTCCTGGCCTTCACGCCTCTCTCCAGGCTGATGCCTTCATGTCATGGCAGCACTCCCTTCCCACCCCTTCTCCTGAGCCACCCGGACTGCAGTACTGTGGTCCGCAGGCTCCCAAAGGGCAGGGATGAAATCATACCTCCTTTATTATACTCTCCACTGACTCATCACACTGTTAAGTTGAAAAATGCTGGGTTCAAATACAATTATTTGAACACTTTTTCATACCTTTTAAAACTTACCAAAAGCAGAAAAAATAACTTACTGCAAACGGAAAAGATGTAATACTTTTAGGCTGACCCAAATTACTCTTTTACTTGGAGCTGTGCTATCACCAGTGTCCCAAAAGGCCATAAAACACATGCTTCTGATCCATAGTTTAACATAGCAGTGGCTCCAAAACTTCAGTGTTTACCAGCCTCACCTTGGATATTTCTTAAAAATACAAATTCCTGGATCCTATTCCAAAACTCCTTTAAGATCCGTACTGTAAGAATCACAGTTTGGGACATAATTTTAGCTGAGAGGAGAGGTGGCCACTTTCCAATTCCTGATGTTTTTTCTATTGAGGGAGAATGGTTTGTACCACTTAGGGTGATGTAGGAGACAGAAATGGACTCAACTTATGCAAAGTTGATAGGTAAAAGATACTGTACTTGTTAAAGATTGTTAAGGGGTTAAAGATTGTTAAGCATAATAAACACATGGAAACAAGTTACAGAACGAACCCATGAAAGTTGAGGTGAGTTCAAATTGTAAATATGAGTAAAAGTCAATGGAAATGTGAATTTTTTCCTAATTCGTACTTTAAGGAACACAGCTAAATCTCAAAGGTATGTAGTAATCAATGATTCTTTTAAAATTCTTTACTTAAAACACTCTCTAGCAGAACTGAGTAAGCCCATTCTGATTAACATTAAATGTACATGGGGAAAAAAACCTGCATTGGGTAAAAGAATTTCCTACTATAAAATTGCCACACCATTGTTCAACTGGCCACCAGTGATGGTTGATTGGACTGTCCTCTTTGGCAATGGTGGCATATCCTATATATAAGATGGATGGAATGAGTTAACAGCCATTCTAGATGCAAAGCTGAGGTGAACTAACATCAAATGTTCCTGTTATTCCCCAAATATCAGAAGTTTCTTTGATCTGCCTTGACCCTTTCTATGTATCTTGACTTGCTTTACATTTAGGCACTCTCCTTGGATCTTCAGATTGATGGCATTGAGTATTCTATCAAATTTTCCTCTCTGCCCCCTTGAGCCTATCTGTCCAGCAAGAAGCTGTCTCTAGACAGGAGTTACCTCAGGAAATAAAAACCTAGATTTTCACCTTCTTTTCTACTCTTGGTCTAATTAGTTGACCTTTAAACAATTCCAAAGGATAGTTAGTTAACAAATTTCCCAGACTGGCATAGTGTAGAGGATGGGAGAGGTGTAGGGATGGAAGATGAAGATGTATGTGAATTTATATTGCACTGAGACTTTGATAACAAGGAGCTCTTAAAAGCTTACTCACAGAAGGAAGGGTTAAAAGTTATGAAGGATACACCCTATCAAAAAGCTCCCATTATTTTCTTTGACCTGTAACACACACCAACAGTTTACTCAGTAAGATCTGGAGGCAATGCCTGCTAAAGGAAAGAAGAAAAAATATTTTGTGCTCTGTGTGTGTAACTTGTGGAATTCACTGCTGGCACAAACTTTGAGGTAAAAATTTGATTTAGAAATAATACTGAAATCTAGTTAGTAACTTGCAAAAAATTACATGAATTCTAAATTCAGCCTGTGTATAAAAGGTATTCAGCTCAGCTTCAGCTCAGCTGACTAGTAAAAGATACATATTAAGCAATATGTATCTTATGTATTATAATTATACTTATAATAATCTTATAAATATTTTATTGTCTAAGGGAGAACTACTGCCTTACAGTGTTCTGAACAGATAGCAGCCTCAAGGTATAAACCCACATTGGTGCTTTTAGAAGCTGTGATTTAAGCAGCACGTGACTGATGGTTGGAGGCATGTCAGCGCCTTTAGGCCACCAGAATTCTATTAAGTGCTTTAGAAGAGGTCATTTAATCTACTAAATGGGCCTGAAAGATGAAAAGCTCCTCCAAACACAAACAACTCCACATCTCAGCTATAGGATCGGGGACCTGGGAATATTATTTCAGCTGCCTAGGTAAAGCAGGTGAAAGTGCCGGGCAGAGGGCAGGCAATTATCTCTGTGCTCTGTGTTAAGCAACATTTTCGCCTAGCTGATAAATTACTTCTCGCTGTTGGCAACAATTTTCCCCTCATCGTGGCAGGAGCAAGAGAACCTGGCAAATGTTGAAGAGCAGTGCTAGTTGCTGATTAAATCCAAGATCCAGCTGGAGGCCGGAGTCAAGGAGCTGTCTAAACTCGTGGAGGAAGAAGAGGAGGTAAATTCTGAGCCGATTGCCAGGGGACGGAAACTCGAAGATGAATGTTTTGAGTTGAAAAAAGAAATCGATGACCTGGAAACAATGTTGGTGAAGTCAGAGAAGAAGCACGCTACGGCGCTCAAGGTGCATTTTCTGTGAGGTTAGCGGCCTAGATGTCTGAATTTCACTCTCAAATCAGGCTTTGGTCCCGGAAGTGCTATGTTCAATTTCATTGATCCAGTGGCAACTTTGAAGCAGTGGGAACTAAAGCGGTTGTAAAGGGTTTGATAAATTGTGTTGTTCCAACGCGTTTATGGAACCTAACTTAATCTACCAAAGGACTGTGTTTTCATTTGTTTCAGTCTTATTGAGTCTGAAATCTAATAGAGCAAAATGGTTCCACTGGGCCCATACATACCTACACTTTTTTGAAGGAGGAGCATGAGGCTATTTACTAAAAAGTGCTTTGGGATGTGTTGATATCCCCAACTCTTCCAAACTGGAGTTTGACTTTGAAGTCAACACTTTACTTCCAGTTAAGGGCTCCGGATTTTGTTTACATGTGTGCTTATTTCTATGTGTATTGTCTCTTTATGCATTGAGATTGGTGACCATCATTATCAAAACTGTAATAGAAAGCTAATCTCCAAATGAAACTAATTTAATAGATAACTAATGGCCTTTGTGTATGTTGATTCCCTTTCATAAAAAGCACATGAACTTGAAATAGCCTGCTTATCCTTTTGCATATACTGTCTGCTGGAACTTTTCTTTACCTGCCACTTTTTCTAAATGGTAAGTTGTAGCATGATCGGGACATGCCCCCGAATACTCAAAGGAAAACTAAATTATCTTGGGTTGTATTATTATTATTATTGTATAATATAATGCTACAAAAATAGACCATGCAATGATCAATATTGATGATATTTTCTTGACTGGAATATCTCATTTCTGGACCATGATGACAACATATACTTTGTGGGAAAAAATTGAATTTGGAGTTTTAAACAGAATATCAAGAATTTGGATAAATTTAGTTCTTGATGGTGATAGACATTTTAACTTGGATGATAATAAACATTTTAACTTGGGTGAGATTATATCTCTGTGATTTTGATTTTAATTCCCTGGTGATTAGTGAGATGGAGCATTTTCTATGAACATTTTGGAATTTTTACTTGTTTTGAGAAGTATGTTTCATTATTTAGCCCATTTTTTAACTGGATTATTTGTAGGGTTTGTTTGGTTTGGTGTTCGGTTTGTTGAATTCCTTATATAGTCTAGATATCAATCCCTTCTTGGATGACTAGTTTAAAATATTTTCTCCCATTTAATATGTTATCTTTTAATTTTATTTGCTTTACTGTGCAAAATTTTTAATTTGATATAATTACATTTGTATGTTTTTGCTTTTGTTTCCCATTCCTTTAGAGTCCTATCTAAAAATTATTGCCTACACTAACATTTTGAAGTATCTTCTCTATATTTTCATGCAGGAAATTCATAGTTTTGGATTTAACATTTAGTTTTTGATCCATTTTGAGTCGATTGCTGTGTGTAGTGAGAAGGAACCCATTTTCACTCTTCTTCATAGTCATATCCAATGTTGTCAGCTCTATTTATTGAAGTGATGATTTTTTTTCTCCACTGTGAATTCTGGTTGCTGTTGTCAAACATCAACTGAGTTTGTGAATGTGTATTAATCTGTGAGTTCTTCATTGTGTTCCATTGGCCTGTGGACATGCTTTTCTGCTGGTATTAGGCTGTTTTGTTTACTGTAGCTTTGTGGTATTTTTAAAAAGCTTATTGGTACAAGTTAGATGTAGATAATGACCACATTCATTACAGGGAATTTGTACCTGTACATAATACATCTTGATTCTTCTTTTTTCCCATTCCCCTCCTCTCCTTTCAAGCCCTCTTCCCCTCCTTATTTAGAGAGCTTTAATTCCATTTCAGCCTTCTTTTCTCACTTCTTTGTAGCATATTTGAAGTCAGGTGTTTTGATACCACTGGCCCTGTTTTGTTTTCTCACAATCCCTGTGAGTATTCTGAGTCTTTGTGGTTCCTTATGAATTTAGGATTGACTTCTACTTCTATGAATAAAGTCATTGACAGTTTGATGGGAATGTAATTGAATCGCTAGGTTATTTTAACTATAGTAATTCCTTTGCTCCATGAACATGTGATATCTGTCCGTTATTCACGTCCTCTTCAATTTCCTTTGTCCAATGTTTTATAACTTTTATTGTAGACATCTTTAATTTCCTTAAATTCATTTCTGAACATTTTTATAATTACTGTAAGTGTGATTACCTTCCTAATTTATTTTTCAGGAACTACAGTACATTATTTTTTGAAATTTTATTTTAAAGAGAAAAAACAAAACAAAAACAAAAAAAAAGTCAAAAACAAAACAGCAAAACAATAAAAATGATACAGAATTTCAAAACAAGATGATAGGAAATTAACAATAGTTGTTATATTACATATTGTTATCTTTAAAGTAGTTGCTCAGATCACCAGCCATAGGCATGCAAGATCAATAAAACAAGCATTAACTGTTCCTTTCAACAAACTGATAGAAATCAGTACTGCCATTATCCTAAAAACGGTAGTTTTTCTGTGCTGACTTTGTGTCATGTAACTTTACAGAAGTGGTTTTTAAGTTTTACCATTTTTGATGAAATATTTATGTTTTCTGTATATAAAATCATGTCATGTACAAACACGGATATCTTCTTTCTTTTATATTTACATATTATTTATTACTCTTGCCTAATATCTCTTGGTAAGACTTCCTCTACTATATTAAATAAGAGTGGTAAAAGTGGGCATTCTTTTCTTGTTCCAAATCTGAAAGGCAACACTTTTAGCTTTTCATTTTTCAGCATGATATTGACTATGAGTTTTTTATGTGTATGTTGAGGTGTGTTCCTTCCATATCTAATTTGATAATTTTTTTAAATCATAAGGATATGTTGAATATTTGTAATGCTTTTTTGCCTCTACTGAAATGATTACATGGCTTTTGTCTTTCATTCTGTTGATGTATTATGCTTACTGAATTATTTATGTTGAACTACCTTTACATTCCTGGAATGAATCCCACTTGATCATAGTGCATGATCATTTTGATTGCTGTTAAATTCAGAGTTTTAGTACTTTTATTGAAAGTTTCTGACTTTGTGTCCATCGGGAATAGTCTACAGTTTTCTTTTCCTGATGTATCTGCCTGGTTTTGGTATTGGAATAATGCTGATATACTAATGCCCTTATACTCTTTTGCAAAATTTGGTGAAGTTCCTGCCATTTCATTTTTTAGAATAATTTAGGAAGAATTGGAATCAGTTCTTCTTTAAATGGCTTTTTAGAATTCAGTAATAAAACCAGCAAATACTATAATTTTTTGATGGGAGATTTTTAATTATTGCATCAATTCCATTATTCAGCATTGGTATGTTTAACTTTTATATTTCTTCTTCTGTTTTTAAAGATGCAATTATTTATAGTTTGGTGCATCCATTTTTTGGGTCTTTTTCTTTCCTCTCGTTCTCCTCCCCCTCCTCCTCTCCCTTCCTCATCCCCTCTCTTGTTTTCTCTCTCATTCTTTTCCCCGGGGATTGAACCCAGACAGTACTGAACTCTGTACCCAACCCCTTTTAAAAATATTTGTGGTAGCATTTCAGAATCTGGTCCTATTTTTTTGATATGCATTTGTTTCTATAAATTTTCTTCTCAGTACTGCTTTTACTGTATCTCCTACATTTTGATATGTTTAACTTTCCTTTGGTTCTACAATTTTTAAGTTTCTTTTAATTTTTAAATTATGCATTGGTCATTTGTGAGCATGTTAATGTTCATGTATTTGTATATTTCCCATTCTTCTTGTTGATTTGGAGTTTTATTCAATTGTCAGCTAAAAAGATGCATGACATCATTTCAGAGTTTTTTTTTTTAACTTATTGAGACTTGACATGTGGCCTAACATATGATCTTTCCCAGAGAATATTTCCATATGCTGATAAGAATGTGCATTCTGCAGTTCTTTAATGAAATGTTCTACAAATATCTCTTAGTTCCATTTGTTTGTTAGTATGGTTTAATGCAGACTTGTATGTGTTAATTTCTTCCTGGATGATCTGTCCATTGAAGAACACAGCATGTTAAACTATCCAACTATTTTGTCAGAGTTTGTCTCTCCCTTTAGGTCTAATAATTTTTGTGTTATATATTTCAGTGGTCTGATGTTGTTTGCATATATACTTATACTTGTTATACCTTTTTCATACATCAATTTCTTATTTACACATAATATTTTCTTTATCTATTTCTACAGTTTCTGATTAAAGTTGGTTTTTCTGATAGGAGTATAGCTACTACTGCTTGCATTTAGTTTGCAACTGTGTAACATTTGTTTTACAATGCCTTACTTTTAGTCCATGCATATTGTTTTAAACATGAGAGGTGAGTTCTTGTGACAGTATATAATTGGACTCTGTGTGGGGTTTTTGTTTGTTTGTTTTTCTCATTGATCTAGTCTGTGTCACTTGGTTGGTGAGTTGAATGCATTTCCATTCAAGGCTGTTACCAATAAATATGAATTTCTTCCTGTCATTTTGCTAGTTGTACTCTGCTTGCATTATGTATTTTTTTTCCTTTTTACCTGTCTTTTCATTTATTTTTATAATGTGGTAGTTTTCTGACATGCCAAGATTTGATCTCTTCCCTTTGGGCTTTGTGTGCCTGTTCTAGTGAGTTTCATGTATTCATGTGCTCTCATGATGATTGATGGTCATCCTTTTTCTTCTAGTGCAGGGACTTTCTCAGGTATTTCTGGTAGCTCTGGTCTGGTACTTATGAATTACCACATTTTCTTCTTATCTGAGAGAGAACTTATTTTCCCCTTATACTTAAAAGCTAAGTTTGGCAACAGTATTCTTAATTGACACTTACTGCTTTTTAGTATTTGGTTGTGTTACTCTATTCTTTTCTGACTTTAAAAGTGTCTGCTGAGAAATCTATGTCTACTGGGCCTTCCTGGGCATCAATTCACATTCGTATGTGATGTGATGATTTTATCTTACTGCTTTTTAAACATTTTATCTTTGTTTTATACTTTTGATAATTTGACTCTTGTACTTTTGACAATGAAAACCATGAATGTGAGGCTTGGAACACAAAACAGTACTTCCCCAGGTCCTTACCCTGATTGTGCTTGGTGCTGTGTTTGTAATGCTGTTTGCTACCTTTGGGAGGCAGATAACAACTTCTTCAGGTCCCAAAAATAATCATATGTGGTACTAGGTGTTTAACTATTAGCAGCTGTAATACAAAGTCTGTGCAGTAGAAGAGACTTTCCCTAGAACTTCTGGGCATGTGTAGGTGAAGCTTGGGCTTATGACTCTGATAGGCATGCACCTCTAGAAGACTTTACCTAAGACCCACACATTTGACATGCATGTTGCTGGAGCTTGTGGCTTTTGAATCTGTGGTATAGATATTTGCAGGTATGAATAGGAATGTCCTTAGGTCACACAAGGCAAGCTCTTGTTGGGACAAAGCCTGTGATGTTGGTGGCTATTGTACTGACTGGTTTTAAAAGTTGTGTTGCATCTCCAGTGGTACTTTATCATTGAAAGGCACAAAGAATAGTTTTACTCACCCTTTTAAAAAGTACCTGTGGAATTCAAAAATTACTTTGAGATTCTAAAGGTGAGGCCCTGTTCTGCCTTTATCCATCTAATGAAATAAAAATAAGAATATTTCAGACCAATCTAAATATATAGGTGCATAATTTTTCCTCTCTTCCTCCTCAGCTGATAGTGTAAGTATGCATTCACTTATTAGTTCCAAAAGTTTAGTCTTTAGAAAATGACTGCAAGGTTAGCTAGGTTTTTGGATTATCTACCTTTTATTCCCATCATTCTGTTTCCTCTACTGACTGCCTGTTAGCTTTCTTACTTATCTCTCTTAACCTGCTAATTTCCTATCTCACAAAGCCTCACTATAATAAATTAGGAGTGTGTGTGTACAGATGTGTGTATACATACATACACGTCCTTCCGCTCGTGTCCTAGTCCATTCAAGATGCTATAACCAACTGGCATAGGTTGGGTGCCTTACAAACCACAAAAATTTATCTCTCACAGTTCTGACATTTGAGAAATCCTAGATCAAAGTGTTGGTGGATTTGGTGTCTGGTAAAAGCCCCCTTATTCATACCGGCTGTCTCCTTGCTGTGTCACGTGGTGGTAGGGGTGAGGGGTTTTTGTGATATATTTTCTATAACGCTAGCCCAGTTTCCAAAGTCTCTGTCTTTATCATCTTTTCACTCCCCAGACCCCCACCACTAATGCTATCGTTACCTGAGGTGCTAGAAGTTCAGTATATGAATGTTGGGAAAACAGAATATTTAGTTTATAACGCCTGGGATTCAACTACTTTCAGGTTTTCATCTATGTCTTTCAGAAGTTCTCTTTCCTCACCCAATTTGAAGTTTATATTTTTGCTGGTTAAAGGGATATTTTCCACTGCTGAAAAATAAACATATTGATAAACAAATGTTAAATTTTACCTTTATCTAGCTTACTGATAAACTAATCACTGTATCATGTTTTTTTTTTTTTTTTTTTTTTTTTTTTTTTTTTTTTTTTTTTTTTTTTTTTTTTTTTTTTTTTTTTTTTTTTTTTGCGGTACTGGGGATCGAACTCAGGACCCTGCGCTTGCTAGGCAAGCGCTTATTCCACTGAGCTATATCCCCAGCCCCTGTATCATGGTTAATAACAGTAATCCAGACGAACTGGAATATTTTGGCTAGCTTGATTGGGGTATTAGAATACGACAGAATGTTATGGACTAGAGCGGAGTGCTGAGGCAATGAAGGAGGTGGGGAATCACACCATCACATTTGAAAGGGCAAAAGATACTGAGTTTAAGGACCTTGGAGGGCTGTGAAATATTCATAGATGATTATATAGAGAGAGATTTGGTTGGTATTGCTCCAGGTAGCAAAGTTGGAACTTGTGGGTAAAATTTAGAAACGCTATTTTTACTTCTTATGAGGAAACCCTTCTGGATAAATGGACTCATCCGCCCATGAAATGAGCTGCCATTTGAAGAAGTGAGGGTCGCATCACTGGAAAATGATCAAAGAGGGGCCACTGGCCACTTCCTGCTTTCTTCCCTAGGACAAAACTCAGAGTACATGATCTTCAATCACTATGATTTCTGGACTGTTTTGCTAACCTATTGATGCATGCAATGTTTATTTTAAAATCTCTGTGTTACTGCACATCATCCACAGAATCTGTGCTTATATTTTTCTTCATTTTTTCCTGAAGGTAAGTGGTTAATGAACACATTAGTAAAATGTAAACTCCACTGTCTTGGTTACTTTTTTCTCGTTGCTGAGACAAAATACCCAACGCCCAAAATGAAGGAAGGAAAGGTTTATTTAGCTTACAGTTTGTGGAGGTCTCAGTCCATACTTGGCTGGTTTAGAGGCAGAATGGCACACGGGAGAGGGCAAACTGTTCAGGGCAGCAGAGCACAGCAAAGACCACAAGAGCAAAAGGGAGGAATGGCTGCAAGCAGCCTCTTCTCTTCCCTTATATTGTAAACAGCCTCCCCCCACCCAGGGGCCATGTAGCACTCACAGAATTTCCATGCCTTCCTCTTCCACAGGCTCAGGATGGATACAAATAGGCACTCCAGCTCCCTTCTGAGTCACATAGTTAACCTTTTAAACTTCCCAAATTAACACAATAAACAACATCCCAGAAGGGTAAAGGTATGTCCTTTTTACCCCAAGATTTATAATTGCTGACTTAGCCAAACCTCTAGACTCCCCAAGTTGACACAATGTATCAACCATAACATCCACCTACTTATTGGGGTAAATAATCTCTCCTTTTGTCAGCTGGAGGGTGCCCTTGAGTGAGAGAGGAACGTGAGAATGAACTGTGAAGGAGAAAAGCATGGACTGGAGGATGTTTTAAAAGCAAGCCAGGAGAGGGGAGAAACTGGAGTGTAGCCTGTGGCACTAGGCGCACAGCTAGAAGGTGAGCACCTTTTGCTGCATGTGTTTCTGGGATGAAGACCTTGTACTGAAGGATCAGCTCTTTCATTTGATTTATTTCAGGACCCAGGCTGAATACTTTGAGACCTCAGGAGAGGTTAACAGGCCTAAAAAATGCATTTTTATTTTGCTAGACTTAGTTATGTAGTTGTGAAAAGAGAATAAATGCATAATCTAGGAGATATGCTTAAGGAGATACAGTTAAGAAGGTACCTGACTAGCACAGGAAAATAAAAGGCGTGTGGCATACAAGATGGAAATGATTAGTAATTTGGGGGATACCAATAAACAATAAAATCACTCCACATTTTCTATTCATGATACATCAGTGGCATAAAATGAAATTAAAATACTTTGATCTGAAGACTGATATACTTTCTGATCATTGCAATGATATTGTTTGGCAAGTAAAGAATCACTTGCTCTTATGGACTTTAATCGAACTCACGACCTTATGCTTGCCAGGCAGGTGGTGTGCCAATGAGCTATATCTCCAGCCCCTAAGTAGTGTACTATATAAATATTAAACCCTAAAAAGTAACTCAGAACATGACAATAAAACTGTCAAAGCCCTCAATTGCTTGGATTGCTTATCACACAAAGAAGTCACAGGAAGATGGTTCTCTCTCAGTTTAATTCTGTTAGTTAGTTGAATGAATTTCCTCACATTGTCCTTTGTCTTACTAGCCTTTTTTTCTTTTAGTGACACATAAAGATGTCCCACTTATTTAGATCAGATCATTAAAGGGGGAAAGAGTGAGGTTCAAACGTAAGATAAGGCTAGGGTAATGCAAGGAGCAGACGAACAATTGACGTCCACAGTAGAGAAGGCAGGTGTGTCGGGTAAGTAAGTAGCTTTGAGTTTCGGGCTCTTTCTGGTTTGTGTACAAGTGTTGCATTACAAATGTCTGTGATGTACAAGTGTTGCATTAAAAATGTCTGTGATGAGAATTGATGAATGCCCCTCGAGCTGGGCACTAAACCTGAAAGGTGTTTGGAAAAGATGAAATAGCCTAATGAACATGGTGGACTAGTGCAAAGCAAAATGGTAGCCCCCTGAGTACTCAATCTTAAAGATTGTGTTTCACCTCAGCAAAGTGGACACGACAGTGTCTGGAGAGCATAGTTTGAAGAGCTTTGGTATTTTGGAAATCTGTATGGTTCGGAAGCTATAACTTCATCATAAAGCCTTTTCTCCAAATGCACCTATGGGTACTTGAAACTTAATGCAAGTGAGAGGCACCATTTCAGGTATTGATGACGAGATAATAACTAAATGGTGCAAGGATTATTAGCTATTAATTTTCTAATTAGCTACGAGTTGAATTTTCACCTTATGCTTTTTGTACACAAGATATCCAGCTGCATTAAAATATTCAGTGTGACGCCAAAGTCATACCACTATTGGAAAATACAAAATTATAAACTACAGCCAAGATGCAGAAACTACCTAAATACAGTATGCATTGATGTATAAAAGTATAAAGAAAGTGTGATACATACGGAGAATAAAATATTGACCTCAAAAAGAAGGAAATACTGCCGTATACAACAGCATGAATGAACCCTGAGGACATTTATGTGAAGGGAAATAAACCATTCACAAAACAAAACAAAACAAAAAAACCATTCACAAGAGGGAAAATGCTGCATGATATGAGGTAACTAGAATAATCAAACTTTTAGCCACAAACTCACTGAATGGCAATTTCCAGGGACTAGGAGATAGGGGAAACAGGCAATTTCTGTTTAACAAGAATAGTTTCAGTTATACAGAATGATTAAATTTTATCACATAATATTGTACCTGTAGGTGACAGTACTGTATTCTGCACTTGTGTTTTTCAAAAAGGTAGGTCTCATATTAAGTTTTCTTAGCACAATTGAAAAACAAAATTAGAAGAAAATATAGGGAATGAGACTCAAAAATGGGAGTTTAAGTCATCTTGAACAAGTCACAAAACCCCCAAAAGGAACTGGTTGTAAAGTGAGAAAAATAACCTGTGACAGATGTAAAAATATCAAAAATATTAAAAAGAAAATGTATTGTTCAACAATGAGATAAATCTGTTAAAAAATGTGCAAAAGGACAAACAGTTCGTTTGGTTCCTGAGACATTTAGTTGAAAAGATGCTGTCCTCATGGGGAAGCAAAAACATTTAGAATAAAACAGTGACATGCTAATCTATTTATGACACATTTAGGAGCACGCAAATGTTGGACAGCTGCATGGAGAACTGATGATGTCACCCTGCGATTGGAGAGTGGAGATAATATATGTTTGTAAGCACGTAACCGTATGTAAGCCAGCAATAACCTGCCCAGAATCTACACTAGAGAAACAAGGGAGTATGTGTGTGCACGGTGTTGTTTATAAAAACAAATTGTTAGAGAAAATCCTCAGTGCTTAGTAAGGAAGATTCGTAAGTAAACTGCACAATAACTAAATATAAAACATCATAGTAAATTTTTAAATGAATTAATCTCTATGTGGGACACCATCCAAATATCTCCAATATATTATTGGGTTAAAATTTAGGGATACACATATAAATGTATACAAAAGCATTCCTTTCATAACAGCATGAAACTATTCCTACAGCTACATATGTACTTGTAAACACAAATGTATATTAATACTTAGAACAATATCTAGGAGCAAAATTCTAGAAATAGTGATCAGATGATTTGTTTCCAGGGGTCAGGGTCAAGAAATATGAGAGCGTAGTTGTATGCTATAAAGGGCCAACATGAAGGATTCTTGTGGGAATTGATGGCTTCTGTACTTTGCTGATGGTACAATATACCGCAGGTAGTTGTATCTGGCAAATTGTATCTTAGTTATGATATACTATATCTATACAGGTTAACATAAAGTATCTCTTTATTATTTTTTTACAAGTGCATGTGAATCTTCAATCTTGAAACTTTATTCAATTAAAAATAAATAAGAAAATAACATACTCTTTAAAAATAAAAATATCTAGAAAGGTTCATACCACATACATAATAATGTTTTCCTCTATGAAGAGAATAGGAATTGAGTAGGATAACTAAGAAGACTTTAGATGTAGATTAATGGTTAATTTTTTTTACAGGTGAGAATAAATTCATGAGTTATTTCTATATTTAAAAAATATTTAAACCCAATGTTTTTATTCGGAACTGTTCTAATCCTGACTTTTTCTAAACAGGAAGGGAGTAGAAGTGCATCAAATGAATTCAAAGGTAGCGAATGAGAGAGGCTGGTAGCTCAGCTTCCAAAGACAGTGACAGAGTTTCCTGTAATTGTTTACCAAGTGCCTGTGTGTATCTGTACTTGGATCCATGGGTGATAATTGGTGTTTCAGTAACAAATTCCCTGCCAACAACAGCTAGAAAAATAAAAGAGAGAGCAGTGAGGAAGAAAGTAAATTGCATTCTATAGTTGTGGGACTTGGGGAAAATTATTTTTTGAGCTTGAATTTCCTTATGAGGATGATAACAATGAGCAGCTCATTTGTTAAATGCTCAGTGGAACAGACTTTAGGCTAAAATCTTGGACGTGTATTTTTCACTCATTAATCTTTACAATAGCCTGTGAGCTAATATTATGAAATGCAGCTATACTTTGGTAAGCACATTACATGACCCGTGGTTTGTAATCAGTGTTAGTCATTTAACTTCTGTGATTATTACCCTTTGTGATTAGAAGGGACTTATGCTAAAAATAAGTTCTACAGCTCTTTCTGGCCTCTAAACACCATGTTATAAAACATAACTATTTGTGACTTTCAGATCATGGGACTCATACTATACGACCATCTTAGAAAGTAATTAAAATACATGAAGTAATTTTAAAATACTCACACTTACATGCATGCAAATGGATACTTTTCCTCTGGAGTTAAAGAAATATTGCAGTAGTGTAATCAATAGCTAAAGTAATTTTAGAACTCCCTTTGGATACTTATCTTCTGGGACAATTTAAGTCAAATAAGAAAATTAAGATCACTGCTTGTGCATATCCTTTATTTTCAGACACAATGTTAATCTCCCAGTGATTATTCTCATGAGACTTGTTTCTAAATGATGCTTGACTTCATCCACAATAAGAAACAGTATACTCAATCTGTCAAAAACTCAAATTTTGTCTTCTTAGTGACTTCAAAAAGCTCACCCTGGAGATTATTTCTGAAGAAGTTACTCAGAAATACTCTATTCACTGAGAGTATTATTGGAATCAATGTGTTGTATCCTGTGATAACTAGTTGGAAATGGCTCACATTTACCTAGGAGTGAAAATCATACTTTTGCTGGTGCCTTCTCTTTCACACCTCCTCCATAGAGCTAGTAGGCTTCTTGGTATGACCTAGGTAGTAATTTTCCCTCAACTATGGTATATTCATTTAATAGAAACACAGTGTAAACTAGAATCTCTCCTTTTTTCATCCCCATCCTAATCTACACCTACTTAAGGTGATGTTAACAATCATCAGTGCTTTCACAGTGCTGTAATATGATGATGTTATCTTGATTTGTAAAGCTATTTGCCTTGTACACTAGAAGAGTTACGGCTTCTTCTCATTAGTTCCCTTTTTCTAATAACCCTGCCTCTCATGCTATTAGATGACTGTTCACTTTGGTGGTTTCCTACTTGTCTACCAATTCTAATTTGTTACTGCAAACTTTCCTTTTTTTTTTATTTCACTGTTCAAGTCTACATAACAGGCCATCTAATAGAAGGGGGAGTGCCAGAATAGGTTAGACTTCCCTGCTGTAGCTCAAATGTGCAAACTTTCTAGTGCTTGAAATCTCCTGAAGGCAAGTAAAATGAATAAATGTGTTTATTAGAATTGTGTGCATAATTAAATTGATGCTGTTTCTTAAAGTAAGCCACTTGAACTAGATATGAATTCTTTAGAAAGATTTTGCCTGAGTTCCCAATGGTTAAGATTGTCAGGAAAATGAGTTCCAGGTGGGTAAAAAAGGGTATATAAAATTCACCGTGCTCTTCTTTATTAAAAACTCTTTAAATGTTTCATGAAAAAAGTTTCCTATTCTTTTAGGAAGAGCTGTGCAGTATGATTTTTCCTACTTTACTACTATATAATGGTGTTGCCCATCATTTAAATGCTGAGCGATATGGAAGAACTTTAAATTCTAATTCTGGTTTTGGTACTGATTTGGAGAATATCATTTAACTTCTGCTCTGTTTTTTTACTTGTAAATTAGGATCTAAAAGTGTCATTTTAGTTTTCTTAGTAATGAGGGAAAAAAATCTCAAATATAGATATGCTAAAAGCGCTTAGTAAAGTACAGATTTATTGCTTTGACCCAGATATAGGATTTGATAATTTATGTTTTGGTACTGGGAATCGAACTCACAACCTCACACTTAGCCAGATAAGTACTGTGCCACTGAGCTATATCCCTGGCCCCAGATACAGGATTTGAAAGGGGAATCAGAGGTTGAAGGTAGCGAGTGAGCCAGTGTGGGAAAAGCGAGCACTCTGATCCCACTGAAGGTCTGGAACGCACGAGTGAAAGGCTGGAGGAGGCAGGTGGAGCCAGTTTGGATCAGGGGAGATAACTCACGAACAAGAAGCGAGATTTCAGAAGTTTCACCAAGACACAGAGGAGGTCATGCTGCACTTTAAGGTGACCTCTGCCTTTTTGAAAAAGAAACAGGTGGGTCTGGCTCCGCTCAAGAGCCAAGGAGAAAACCTACAGCAGGTTAAGCAGAAACTTAAAAAAGCGACTCTCAGCTAGAAGTGGACGACTTCTTATCCCATGGTGGGCAGCTGCCTGGAGCTAAGGTAGACATCCCCAGACCTTCCTCGTGAGCTGAACGTGGGAATAGGAGCAGGACAGCGAGGGAAAGGATAGATAGATGATTACTCCAGGTATTGGGAGATGGAGGTTATCGGTGTTCAGACGCGCTGGGTCTAATCTCTGGTCATTAAGTTCACACAGCAACACCTAAATGTGACCAGACAGTGACTTCCGGTTTTATCAGAATTCTAGCTCATGCTCCTTACGGAGCTTTTCTGTGATGGCATGGACATGTGAGCGAGAAGAATAAAGCCACTGCTGTGAATACTCCTTAGGGCTGGTGGCCCAGATGTGTATAGAACTTGTCTGAATTAACGGTGGATACAAACAGCCTTGTCACAAAGAGGGATCCTTTTTTCCTCTTGTCCCCAATATCTCTTTAGTCAGCAGTAAAAATAAGATGTTATCACATCTCCTTTCTTTCATGAGCGTGTGAACTTATGCAAAGCAAGCTTTCAAGTCAAGTGGTTAGTATTAGGTCATGGGTAACAGCAGCCTTAACTTTTCAAGTAGAGTGGAGTGCTGCTTCACACTAAGCAAAATAAAGCGTGAGTTGCTCCTTGTGTGCAGAACTTGTAAAGTCACATGGGAAAGACATAACACAGCTCTGGTGCTTGTTGTAGCAGCGCACCCTCACATACTTCTTGGTACCGTTTTATCTTGATCTGATTACACTGCTGTAACAACATATCTGAGGTTAGTTTATAAACAAGAGAAATTTGCTTCTCACTATTTCAGAAGTGAAGAAGTCAAGATCAAGGCATCAGAACATCTGGTGTCTGGTGAGGACTCTACTTTAAAGGTGGTGCCTCCAGCAGAGTCTTCACAAGGCAGAAAGGCAAATGCTGTGACTGCTTGTAGAAAAAAGGGAAACAGATGGACACTCTCTTGTACTTCTTTGAGAAGGTCACTGATTCTATTCATGTTGGCTGTGCCCTCATTATTTAATCACCTAAAGCCTTCACCCATAATAGTATCATTTTGTTGAACAAGTTTTAACCCATGAATTCTGGGGAACACAGACTAGAGCACCTTGCCACTCACTCACTATTTCAGAGTACAAACTGAGCATCCCTCATCTAAAACTTCAAAATCCAAAATACTCCAAAATTTTAAAGATTTTGAATACTTACATGATGCTACAAGTGGAAAACTTCACACCATACATTTTGCTTCATGCACATAATTATTACAAATATTATATAAATTTAACTTCAAGTTATGTGCATAAGGCATATACGCAGCATAAATGAATTTTGGATTAAGATTCCTATTCCCAAGATATCTCATTATGTATATGCAAATATTCCAGTATCCAAAAATATCTGAAATCTGAAATACTTTTGGTCCTAAGCAGTTTGGATAAAGGATGCTCAACCTGTGTAAATCTGATGAGGCCTTAGGCTCTACTGCTTCTCCATTTTCTCTGGACTCTGTCTTTCCCTGGACGTGAAAGTGTTCTTGGTCTATGCGTTTGGGCCTCATTTGTACCCTATCTCAGCTCAAGAGCAACTCTGGAAGTCCTCATTCTAATGATCCTCTACTGCTTCTCTTCCATTGTTGCATATTTTAATAGAAAGCCATGAAATCCTAAAGCTGTTGCTCAGTTAATTGTAAATTCCCACTAGTTAAGTATGAATTTCATACTTTCCTCTATCTTCTGCACTTTCTTGGCTGCCCAGAAGTCCTTTATCATTCTCTTTGCTTCCTATTTTATTTTATACAAAATTCTTCCTACAACTCTAAACCTACTTTTCTGAATACTTCCTTTGAATAAATAATATCTGATAAAAGATCAAGGCTACTCAGTATCACATCTATTTTCAGCTTATATATTTTCTTCCCCCTTATTCCTTTCTTTTCTTCTTGTCCAATAAATAAGTAGTTGTTCCCTGTAATCATAATTCACCTATTCCAAACCAAGAGGCAAATTCCAAAGACTTTTCCTGAGACATGAGAAACAGTGTCATGACAGAAAGGTATTCAAATCTGCCTCTCTTATGAAAGAGTAGTGTTGTATTTAGTTCTTGCTCTATAACAGATCACCTGAGAACCTGGCCACTTACTGTAAAGTTTTAGTGTTACCACTCTTGGTTCTGGGGATCAGCAGCTTCAGCTTGCAGAGTTGTAGTGGCTGAGGCTGAAGATTTGTACAGGGCTCCTGGTCTGGGACGAATAGAAGAGCCAGGAAATCTTTCCACATCCCCTCTCCACGTAGCTGCCACGGACTTTCTCACAGCATAGAGACACAGGGGAGTTGGCCTTCCTACATGACAGTTTAGGACCCAAAGGGCAAATGTTAAAAGACCAAGGCAAGTTTCGAATGTCCTAGTGAATTAGACTTATAATGCTCTAAGGCTATCGCTTGACTCCCGTCAGTTACACGTCACAGGGACAGGGTTCTCTACGAGGGCGTGCATACCAGACGGTGTGACTCTGGCAGACTATCACGGAAGACCCTCCCACAAATAGGTGCATCCCTCACTATCTGCTTACTCCTTCGTTCATTGCAATCTGTCTTTAGTTCTACTGCTTTTCTGGAAAGTGTTCTCTTAAATTGTTCTTTCCAGGAAAAGCATTGGCTTCATTTTCCAAATCGATATGTGTAAAACCACATCAACCCCTCTTCGGCATGTCTTTTCGGATGTGTCTGTCGCTGGCCTCCGGTCTGTATTATCCAGACTTTAAGCCTCAGTTACTTGTTGCTCTCTTGATCTTTGCTTTGCAATTAATTATTGCAGCAGGTTATTTGGCTACTGTCTTCCTACTTTCCATGCTCATTCTCAGGCCTCTTATTACCTTTCAATTGGTCTATCATAGTGATTTCCTAAAATATTGAAATTATTATTTTTGTTTATCACTTTTTGTCCAATGCCTCTTTATACAGTACTCAAATTAATTTTTCTAAAGCAGGGCTTTATTGAATTATGTCTCTATTTAAAAGAGAACTCCAAACTTCTGCTTTCAAAATACCCTGTAGTCTGTGGTAGGGATCAATCTGCCTTGCCAGTTTTAAATCCCATTACTTTGAATCATGGCCATTCATTTCAGTCAAGTTAATTGTCATTTCAGATCAAATTCATGTCAGCCAAATTTATTATCATTTCAACAACGTGCCATTTCCAAACTAATTATCCTCTTTAAGATGCTCAAATTCAACTTCTTGTATTAAAACTTTGCCTATTCCTGAATTCTTATGACACTTCTGGGGTCCCTCTTGCATTGTTGCATGGTGTAGTCTTTTAATTTTGCTTGACTAGAAATCATCTTTCAGGCAGAGACTAAGGCTGTTTGCATTCATGCTTACAGTGCTTTGTGTAATCAATACACTCAGTCAGTAGCTTCAACTTCTGCATCTGCCTCTTTAAACTCATAAGGCAGTGACTTCCCCAAGGTCACACAGTTACATGACAAAGACAGGCTTCAACTCCAACCTCTGCCTAAGTCGGTGGATGACCATATTCTCCCACTGCATTAACTATACTCGGGTACGATACGCTGATTCACTGCCCTCTCTCAGACATACACATTGTGCTGGGAACTCTTGTTTCAATTGTTTACTTCATCTTTTCTTCACATTATAACGCCAGGAATGCTGATGTTCAGAGTTACGGTGGAAACAGAAGCATTTTTAAAAGTACATTATGCTGACAGAGAGGCCTACAGCAATTCAGAAGTGAAAGGCAATCTCACAATTATCTTGATTATTTCAAATTCCCATTGGTTCATGCGTTTCTGGGAGGCAGCATTTTCAGGCATCATTTTAAGAAGCACTTTTAAGATGAATGTGCTTTATTCCATTAACCTTCTCTTTCCTGCCCTGCATTTACTGTTTATGCTTAGGTTTGAAATTCTTGGAAAGTACACCTTTGCCTGCTGTGTACCCTCCTACAGGTCCTTTAGATAATCATCCACCCTGTCTTTTACAAATACTGTTTATGAAAATATACCTTCTACATAAAGCTAGGTTTAAAGGCAACTGCCTTTGGCTTCTCAAGTAGGCTGACCATTCATACAGCCTTGTGGGTCATAACCACATCAACCTCTCCCGTCTCCTGGAGACTTTTGTCCTCTTCTTGTCATTTCTATACACCTTTTACTAAGTGGTCTTATAGAAATCTGTGCCCTGTCACTCTTCGTCAACAGGTGCAGAGCACAGCATATACAAGGCCATACACAAGTTCAATTTCTCACATGTGTGTATGCCTCTCCTGACATGGTTGATGGGTCATTTATTACCAGAAGCATCATAAAGACGGATTACATAGTCATTGTGTTCTGCACCCAGTGGCTTCTGTGGTCTGGGATCTGTGACAATTTGAGTCAACCTGTACATCCAGCCAATTAATCCTTAACATTTCCTTTGTTATCACTACTTCATATAGGAGTAGGAACCTAATGTTTGACTCTTTTTAAAAAAATCTTTACAGGCAGTTTCAGTTCAAATCCCAGTTCTGCCACATAACTATTTGTGAATTTGGGGAAGGTGTTTAGCCTCTCTGATGCTCAGTTTTCTCATTTGTATGACAGAGCCAATCTGAACTTTTGAGGGCTACTGAAAGGGAGGCAATGCATGTGCCAAGCTTTATTGTCAAAGTCACTTTCAGAAGTGAAAGAAAGATATGCAATATTCAAAACATAATTAGAAACTGCAGACAACCAGAAACTGTTACATTAATCACCATGATAGCTTTTTCTCTTTTCTTCTCTTTTCTGTGGTTGTGAGTGGTGCATGTGGATAATTAAACACACCTGGCATTTAACATGAATGCTTTAACCTCTGTGAAGCTGACTGGAGATGAACCTGGCCACTGGAGTTCTGCCAGATCCGAGTTCACAATTACTATTAAGCCTGCATGCACGGCGGAACATCTGCGAGTTGAAGCTGCATGGTATTCTGTGTCAGTCTCCAAATAGGCATGTTTCTGAACTGATTCTTTATTTGTTTGCTAATCAGTGAGTTGCAAGTTATAAGACACATTGGAAGGTGGGGTTTATGAGAAAAATTTCAATATAGCCTTAGTAAAATCAGCGGGCATGTTGGCCAACCTCTCAGTAAAGTCTGCAATAGCTCTATAGTCCCTGGCTTTTAGTGAAGTGTCTTACTGTGCATCAAATGCTGATTTTGAGATATAAGAAGGTGTAATTAGCCTTTCATAGGAGGCTTTGACTATTCACTCCTGGAAGCTTAAAGAGAACAATCTTCAACACAGCACAGAGTTCAACTAGAAATGACAGAGGGTTTGGCTGACTCAGAAGATTCCCAGAGGACTAATTCTGGCATCACCTTGGAAATGCTTCTGAGCTTTGGCCAATGAGGTTAACACTGAGGGCTGAGGCTTGCTACTAGTTTGCAGCCTTTCTCCAGATTTCACCACTTTTCATAATCGCCACAGATATCATTCTGTCCTTGTTTCCTTCCAAGCACTCTTTCTTTGTGGAGATAAAGGATTACTCGAGTTGGTATGTGAATTAAGATTTAGCATAAAAAGAATTTAGAAGAGACTTGGATATATAAGAAGCATCCAATAAGTGTTTTCTATTGATATTATTATTAATATATCATTGCCATCAACCATGGGGGAGATGGAAGATATACAATGATAACTCACAGATGGATTTCACAAAAACTTCTGTGCAAAATCTGCATAACCATGGAAGACTGCCAGTGTCATTGTGTCATTTCTGACCACATAAATCATATGAGTTCCTAGCTAATTCCTAGGTAAAGGTCCTTTTCACCACATTACCTTGGACAATCCTTAGTGTAGTGTGAGGATCATGGGTCTCAAAATCACCTGCATGTATTTCCAGAGTGTGACAAAAAACTGGTCATTTGACTGATTACCTAAGTCACATAGAAGTGCAGAGGCTCATGGCATAACCTTTTGTTTAGGTATGAATGCCAATTCTAAGAAGTTCAAGTTGAGATTAAAGTTTTGCTCCATCAGGGTTATCTTAATGCTGTATCTATGGAGATCAAAAAGGTGAAGTTGCTGTGACAGCTCAAATTCTTGTCATGAGGCTATTGCAGTTTAGATACTGTTTCTTCCCCCTGACCATGTTGGTCACAACTTTATATTTCTTCCTCTTTTTCCTCCCTATGCACTTCTCCTTATGCTTTTTGAACCTTTGGTATATTGTGGGCACTATGTTCGGCACAGGGGATCTGTGAACCAACAATCTCTACCCTCATGACACCTATTTTACAAGGCAAAAAGGTAGTTAAATACGTTATATCAGGAAATGATTATGTCTGACACCTTATTAGTGTTTGACAGCTTTTCTTCTCTAGAATTTTATATGTTCCTAATACCAACGAGCTGGATTTCATTACAGATACCTACAGTCTAAGAAGTTTAGGCCTCTTAAGGAAATAGATTCCAGAGTTTGTTGTACTTGCTTAAATTAGAAAATGTTGGTTTCCTGATACAGTTCACACTGAGGTCTTCACTGCCAAAGAGGCCTCAGTGCCACACGAACTCTCCTGAGAAGCTCTGTAGTCTGTGTGAGAGCACATGAATAAAGAAAATGCAAAACTGGATGAGGTGACTCAGTTGAAGAATGACCTGATAGCACAGAAGACAATGCTTCCGAATGAAAGCGGTAAATAAATCAGTTCCCTCGCATGCAAGTGACCCTCAATCTGGGAAACTCATATGGCCACAACTCAGATGGGAGCTATGCACAAACCAGAGGGCATTTAACAATTCTCGGGGAGAAATTGAACTTCAGATTTACCCTTGTCTATAGACATGCTTCTTGTCTGGGAAAGAGCACGTCTGGGCTATTTGAGATTCTCCGCTCAAACAAAATCAATGTATGATTGTTGATAAAGATCAAAGGATGGTAGAGACTGTCCATACTACTAGACATGACCTTTAAAAAAAAATCTCCCATCTTATTGAATGGGCAGTTTTCTAATTCTTAATAATGAACCTACATAGTTTTTACACTCCATAAAAGCGACACAGTGTACAATGGCTCACATGCGTGTACTTGATTGAGTCCCCATTTGCTCTCGGGTCTTTTCTAATATATGCAGTGTGTCTCATTCTGTCTTAGCCATATTGACTTCTTTGTTGTGCTTTGAACGCACCAGCTACGTTCCAGTCTTAGAGTCTTTGCCTACATATTTCTTCTGCCCAGAATACCTTGTCAACTCTGCCGATATTCAGAAGTGAACCAAGTGGATGTCTGGGGCAAGTTAGGATGGTCCTTGGGAAAAGGTGACATTTGAGCACTGTCCATCCATTTTCTTCACATGCTTCTTTCTTCTTAGTATTTATTGTTTTCTTATAAACTATACATTTGACCTAACTGATGATTTTGTGTCCAACTTCCAGAATAAAAATTTAAAGAAGGCAAGGTACTTCATCTTGTTCATTAATCTTTGACAGTCATCAAGAATATTGCCCAGTATTTACTGGTGCTCCATGTGTATTTGGTAGATTAGAAGTAATAAAATGACTAATTTTTTCTTATCAACCACTACTGGTACAGTTTTTTTTCCTAATTTTGTAATCTTTTACATTTTATTTTCAATTTATCATATAACCTTTGTTGGATCTTGCATATCCATTCATTTATAATGGCTGCTCTTCCCAGTCCGTCAAACAGAAGGCTATAGTTTGCTTAACCTTGCCCTGTAATTTGACTTATTTGTCTGCTCTAAAGAGATGTGACTTGATATTTGTCTGTAATTAGAATTATTTTTAGTAGCACATTTCCAGACATAGAATTCCTAGGTCAATGAAAATAAACAATATGTTATTTATTCTCAGAGGCACATCCTTTTAAATACAGAATGAAGACCTGTAGTGTAGCGAATGTTCTGCCAGTGGACACATTTTTCTTCATGCAGAATCTACAGTCAAGGCAAAATTAAAATGATTTAGCAAAATTAAAAACTGGCAATCTAGAAGAAGGAAGCATTTGTGCTTCTAATGAGGACATCAAATAAGATCCTTCTTGTACTACCAATGGGATGTGTGGCCCTAGGCCTTGTCATGAATGTTCCAGTTTGATTTTCTGTGCCATTGAGCATATCATCAGTGCATGGACTTCACAATCTAGAAACAAAGCCAGAGAACATTTGTATGTCTGGCTTTAAAGGAAGTTTTATATGAAATGTGTTCTAATAGACACTGGCTGCCTCCTCCTAGTCATTGGCATTATTTTTTGATGAAATTGGTAAGAGAATGAAATGAAAGTGATTGTAAGATAATAATTCTGCTTAGATTGTAGGATCTTTTCTATTCTTCCATTCATTCTTTTATCTGTTAGCTTTTGTCTAAATTAAATTTTAAGTGTATACATGTCCAATCCTCCCTTCTCCTCACCAGGCCAATGCTATGCTTAGAATTAGAATGTCACCCACAACCCTCATGTATTCAGAGGTGGGTATTTTGGAACGTGATTGGGTCATGGATACTGTACTCACCACATTGAGAGTTAAATGTGCTGTTGGGTGGTGGGATCCAATTGGAAGAGGTGGGTCACTGTGGGTGTGTGACTGGAAGTGTGTGTCTCCCTCTCAGTCTCCTCCCTTCATTGTCTGCTTTCTGGCTGCCAGGATGTCAGTGGCTTTGCCCCAGCAGACCCTTCCACTATACCCTTCTTGCATTGGACCCAACAAACTCTGGACTGGATTCTTAAAAAGCCATGAGCCAAAATGAACTTCTCTTCTTTTCAGGGGTGAGTGTTGGGAAATTTGTCCCGGCAATGAGCAAGTAACTAAAACAGATTTTGGTACCAGAGAAGTGGGGTCATACCATCTCCATACTTGATCATATGGTTCAGAAGCCTTTGGAACTGACTTGCAAGGGAAATTTTCATAGCTTTCGAGATATCTGCTGGAGAAGCCCTAGAATGTAAACTGAGCTCAGTGGAAGACTAGAGTGATTCCCTGTAACTTGTTTTACAGTGCTCAGCAAACTCAGCAGTCCAGAGTGCTAACAGGAACCCAGACAGTAAAGATCAGGTTCAGGGGGTTTCAGTTGAGAACAAGCACTCCACTGACAGGTGGATTCATAGCCATGTGTGTTATATTCTGGCAGAAAATTTGCATACATTTGCCTGTGTCCTGAGATACTGTGGGAGACTAAGATTAAGTCCAGCAAACTAATTAATCTGGAAGGGAAAACTCCCAAATAGTCCAGCATTCAGGCTGTGATGTAGGTACCGATGGCAACTTCATCCCACATTTTGGATGACAATCAGAAGCAAACAACAGGACTAAATAGTTTGAAAGGTTTGTAGTTTCTCCAGAAAGGAAGCACCTGGAAAGTTGAGGCAAAAGACAGTGTGGCTGCTAAAAATATTAGCATTAAAAAGAATCCCAATTCTTTGCATAATGAAAATAGGGAAGATGGCTTAGGGACATCTCAGGAGTCAGCAAGAACCCACCCTTCACAGGCTCAAGGATGCAAATCTGTACAACTTTTGTTTAGGAGAGTTTCTAGGACTCCTCAGGAAAGGAGTTTACCATGTTTACCCTGTTCTCTATGCACAAGTTTTACCATGTGACTAGGGAATTAATTACCTGTAACTTGTTTTACAGTGTTCAGCCATCTAGGGACTCAGAGACTTCTGCAGCTATGGTTAAAGGGGGCCTGCCTATTGCTTGAGCTTGGGGAAGACCTTGGCATCATCATGTAGTGCTGATTTATAGGCAGAATGTAAGAGCTGTGGGGTCAAGGAGATTTCCATCCAGATATCAGAAGACTTAGGAGGCTAGCCAGTGTGCCCTAAGATGTAATGTATAAAGCCATGAAAGTGAAGCTAAAAGATCCAAGAAAGTTAGAGAGGCCAGAAGCATAGCAAATCTGAAGAAAGCCACAGGCAGTAAGCAGGAACTCTCCACCTGAAAAAAGGGAGGCCATAAGTCCCTTTGGAGCACACATTTTGTCAGAACCTGACCCACATGTTGGACATGGAACTACAAGTCTTGATGTTTGCCTGTGGGATTTTGGTCTTGCTTTGGCCCCGTTCCTTTCTATCCCCCCATTTCTCCCTTTGGAACAGAAACGTTTATCATGTGCCATTGTATGTTGGAAGTTTCTGACCTTTCTTTTTGTTTTTAACCAGCGGATCACAGCTAAGAGTTTGCCTAGAGTTTCAGAGGAGACTTTGGACTTGGATTTCTGAGCAATATTGCACCTGTTAAAACTTTGACATAGCGGTAGATAATTTCATTTTGCATAAAAACATTTTCATGAGTCTTGGGGGTAGGCAGGAGCACAGTGTCGTTTAGTTCTAGAATATACCCTCAAAGCCTCATATGTTCACAAGCTGGTATTTGGGTGCACCATGCTCACCACTGGTTTTACCTACTGATCAATTCAGAGGTGAAAGCGCTGTTAGGAGATGAGATTGGCTGAAGATTGTTCACTAGATTTGTGACCTGCAAAGATGTATCTCCCTCTCCAGCTCTTCCCTTATCTCTCTGCCTCCTGGCAACCATGACAGAAGTACCCTTTCATCCCCCATTCTCCTCTGTCATGCCATTTCTACCTTGGAGCCAGCCAGCCAGGGACTGTATACACAAGACAAAATAAACCTCTTGTCCTTTCAGTCATGGGTGTCTAACAGTGTGTCCAGGCATGGTGTTATGGTTGATACATTGTGTCAACTTGAGAAGTCTAGAGCTTTGGCTGAGTGATTCAGCAGGAAGCCAGGGTGCTTACTTTGTATACATCCTGAGCCTGTGGAAGTGGAGGGCATGGAGGTTATGTGAGAGGTAAACACCCCCTGGGTGGGGGTAGGCTGTTCACAATGTAGGGGAGAAAAGGAGGCTGCTTGCAGCCATTCATCCCTTTTGGCTCTGGTTGTTTTTGCTGTGCTCTGCTGCCCTGAACAGTTTGCCCTCTGTCATGTGCCACTCTGCCTCAGAACCAGCCAAGTACGGACTGAAACCTCCACAGACTGTAAGCTAAATAAACCTTTCCTTCCTTCATTTTGGGTGTTGGGTATTTTGTCTCAGCAATGTGAAAAAAGTAACCAAGACAGATGGGAAAGTAACTAGGACCATCCATACTTCTGCTTTTTCGCTCCTTTTCTGTTCCTGTTCCCAAAGTTTCTTTCTCATGTTGTCCTGTGAGCTGATGATACTGTGCTTTTAGAGGAGACCAAGAGTGTGCACACATGATCCATTCAGCCAACGTTAATTGGAGGCCTGTTCAGGGCTATATGTGATTGCTTAGTATCAACTTCCTAGTGGCTTTATGTTTATAGAGAATCTAAATTTTAAAACAGATTCTCCCTATGTTGCCCAACATAACCTTATATTTGCCATCTTTCTGCCTCAGACTCCATAGTACCTGGGATTACAAGCTTGCATCATCACACATGGCTTAATCCTTTTATGTAAGATGTCACACCAAGAGATTCCTAAAAGTTCGGTTTGCATACTCCCTGTGATCTGTAAGTGTCCATAGGAGGTCTCTGAGGTTGAAACTGTTCATTATAATTTTTAGATGGTGTTTCTTTTTTGAATTATTCTTCCATTTGGATTGATAATGCAAAAGTAATGAAATTGTTGGAGCCTTTAAAAAATGACCCAGCAGCACTGCGCTGTACTCATGATCACTGTGTTCAGTAACATGCACTCGCAAGTTTTTAAAAAGTTAGTGTCACTTACGAATCTCCTTAATGAAGTAGAAAAAAAGAATTCTCTTACATCTCATCCCTGAATATGCATATTTTTAATGTTCTACGTGACAAAAGAAGCATGCATAAAGAACTTCTATTTCATGCTGAAGGAAGATGTGTGATTAAGTCTGAGCTGAGCTAGCGGCTTTATTTGGGGATTATCATTGAAACTAGAAAGAACAACTGACAAGCTGCGCTTATTCAGATTTACCTATTTGTCGGGTATGTTCTCAAAACTAAACAGAGAGAGCTGTCATTTCGAAGGAAACAACTGACAACACTGGCTACTACTAATGAAACTGGAGCTTTAAAGTAAAACTTGGAATTTAGGAAAAGTGCACAGGGCAGCATGGGCTCCACAGCTTCAGTCCTTAAAAATCTTCTCTGGTGAGATCAAGCATGACCTTAACAAGTATGATTTTTTAAAATATTATATGTGACACTGTGGTTTATAAGATATGTAGCAGGTTCTTCTCATTTGTGAGGAATACAGTCCAAGACACATTGTGGATGCCTGAAAATGTGGACAGTAACAGACCCTATACATACTATATTTTTCCTACTTGATGGGTACTGAATGGGTAGTGTGACAAGGTTGAATGTTGTAGTGGATTGATAACTGGTGCTCAAATTATAACCCCCAGCTGAACTGAGTGAGTGTGGTGCTGGGTGTAGGAGGCCCACCTGGGGACTGTTGCCAGCAGCATAAGAGGCACAACTGGAGAAGAAGAGAGGCTGTTGGGAGCTAAGAGAGGCTATTGGCAGCTGATAGAAGCCGTAAGGAGCTGTTGGTTGTTTGGGAGGAGCTCGTCATGCTGGCTTTCCTGATGAACTCGGCTGTTTTCATCCTCAGAGGAGCTCAGGACCTTGTTGGCACTGAGAACAGCTTCGGTTCACTTTGGGAGAGCTCTGGTCCTCACTCTGAGCATTGCTTCCTGGCTTCAGAGGGGAAGAAAGTGCACAATTCAGTCTCCTGAAGAAGCTTGCTGCATTGGCTTACCTGATGGGAATTCAGCTATCTTCACCATTGGAGGAGCTCGGGACCTCATTGTTGCTGAGGATGGCTGTGGTACTTTTCAGGGGAGCTCTGGTTCTTACTTTGAACATTACTTTATGGTTCCAGTGCAGATCCCTCAGCCTGCTAGCACAAATCCTTCATCCTGCTGGCACAGATTCCTTAGATTTCACCACTGACTTTCAGGCCTTTGCAGTGCAGATCCATGAAACAGGCCTGCATGAGACATTGTTATGGGCTCTGGGCTTCCAGTTGGACTCGTGGGAGGCACTGTTATGAGCTCTAAGTCTTAAGCTGGACTCATGTAGGACATTTCCGTGGGATCCAGGTCCTCAGCTGGATTCCTTAGTCTTAGTATGTGGACAGATTTCCTGCACTATCTTGTATATCATTCTTTGGGTGACTATTAAATAATCATACAAAATATGTGTCCTGTATTATATTATTCTCCCTTGCAAAATAAGCCCCAAACCATAACATCCCTTTGTGTTGGACAAAGGGATGAGTTACATCCTGAAGGGACCATGTGGCACAGCAAAAGATTTCATCACAGCCCTCAGAATTATGTACCATTTAATTTTATTTCTAGATTTTCTCCACTGTTTTTTAAATACAGTTGATCTTGGGTAACTGAATTTGAAGAAAATGAAACCAACAATAAAGAGGAATTGTGTGCATGTGCACGCGTGTGTGTGTGTGCGCGCGCGCGTGTGTTCATTGTTTCCTTCCACATAACTCTGACATCCCATAAAATCTATGGAGTGTCTTTTCTACAAACGTGAGGTAGCTAGGGGTCCCTAGATAGCTTCAAGATGGGAACCGATCATTGGAAAGATCAAGTCATGCTTAAAATGTTCTGACTTTCAGTCCCACCCCTGTCCTCAATAGAGGGGACAGAGGCTAAAGGTTGAGTTGATCACCAATGGCCAATTAAGCCAATAAATCAAGCCTACATAATAAGGCTTCTGTAGTATCATAAAAGGACTCCATTCTAAAGATCCTAAAGAGTGGCTCTCCTAGGGAGTGCAAGAAAGCTCTGTGTCTCTTCTCTCATACCTTACCAAGGAAAAGATACCTGTCTTCCATCTAGCTGTTCATCTGTATTCCTGTTAATACCCTTTCTAACAAAGTGTCTTTCCTTGAGTTCTGTGAGCTGGTCTAGTAAATTAATCAAACTGAAGAGAGGGCCATGAGATCCCTGATTTATAACCAGTCAGAAGTACAGGGGACAACCTCTGATTGGCTTCTGAAGTGGGGTCAGTCTTGTGGGCCTGACCCCTTCACTGGAGAAATCTGATGCTATTTCAAGGTAGTGTCAGAAGTGAATTAAATTAAGCTGGTGCTGTCCAGTGTGCTGTTTGGTGCCTAGGGAACCCGCCACACACATCTGGTGTCATAAATGCTATATGGATGGGAGTAGAGAGAAAACACAGCTTTTTCCCCTTCTTTTATACTGTGTAACAAAATGTGTCAACATTTAGAAAATCTGCAAAATTCAATAAGTACATATTTTTCAGGTCATTCCTTCAGGATTTTATAAAACAATGTGTGGGAAAAGATCTACTTAAAGTTTAAAGTAGACCAATAATGTTAATATAGCAGAGAAAAATGCTCATTGACATAATTTGATTACATAGTGCGACTAACCTTGAAGACACTTCCCTGTGTTGACTTTTGGTGTGGTACTAAATGATGATTACATTTACCTGAGAAGAATGAGAATACATTTCTCCTTTCCAGCTCTGTACATGTGAGAGGCTGAATTTTCTTTATGCATTTCAAGCAAAGCAACATATTATAATAGATTAAATTCAAAAACACATATGAAAATCTGCCTTTCATTAAACCAGAGGTTATTTTTTAATGTTAAGCAATATCAAGCCAAAGAAAACAAATTTGGAGGATTTTGGAAACTTTAGCTGTTTTCCTTAAAAGGTTTGTTTTATATTAAACTGTCAACATATCAGTTGTTTATACAGAAAAATAATATGGTAAAAGTAGTTTTAAATTGTTTTCGTTTTCAACAATTTTTTGGCTTTTACTGTGTAAAACACCGTTGCATGAAGGTATTAACTTCAAAGTTTTTACAGAAAGACTTGAAGAACATTTACCCTATCTAGTTACTCTTATACAATGACATTAAAATAGTAGCAAAATTCAGACAAAATATGAAACTCACTCTCATTTGCATGGAAATACTACTGACAAAACTAAACATATCTGGAGGCCGGGGATGTAGCTCAGCGGCACAGTGCCTGCCTGGCAAGCGTGAGGCACTGAGTTCGAGGCCCAACACCAAAAATCCAACTATGTCTCAAACATTATCTAGAAGCTTGAGCTGGTGTTTTCAAACCAAAGAACTCAATTTGTTTGCACAATAATTGTTAAGAAAATCTATATATACATTTCATTTATAAGTAAGTATTTTATAATCTGGTATAGTATACAAAGAGAATTCTTAGTACCTAAAGCAGGGCAATTCAACTGTCAAAATTAGTAGAAAAAAATTTAGTCTTTTGGAGATCCCAGTCTTTCCACTAAATTTATCCCAACTATTTTATTTCAGTCAGTTTTGCAACTTTTTAGTTTCTCCACAATTAACTTCATAATTTTAACTTTAAAACGCCAAGTCGTAGATTTTGAACTAAAAAGAAGCAGCAGCAATACTATACTCAGTAATTTAAATGTGTCCCAGTATAGAAACATAATTTCAATTAATTTGCTGACACCATCATTTTTAAAACTTACACATATTCAAAACAAAGGGAATAAGTTTTAGATGGCTGAGATTTCAAACATAATTGCCTTTAGCATGAGGCCTCCATGACAGAAGAAGAATTCCTTGTTGGTTCATTATATTTTATTTGGTAGCCGTGGAAGAAAGTATTTAATCTGAAATAGTTTTGTATTTGTAATGAACAAAGATCCATCTGGAAATAAATCTTGATATTTAGATTCAAATTACTTTTTGACTACCTAGTATGTTTTAGTTAAGTGCCATATTGGATAATGCTTTAAAATTGTAGGAAGAATAATTAATGATTCTACTGAGAAAATAATTAAACTTTTCAGAGTTGGTATCTAGATCATTGGGGAAGCCAAGTTAAAACCTTGAGTTGAACATCTCACTAATTATCAACAGGCAATCATTCTGACTTCTGAGGAACACTGAATGCTACTTCCAAAGGCTTCTCCACCTTGCTAATACAGTCTTACACGTTGTCAACCAAGAAAGATTTACAGTGATCAGAGCTTGTTGCACAGAACTGTAGCAGTAGTAAAGTCTGTCTCAAAAAATACTCAGTTTTCTCTGCTTTGCTTCTTTAAGACCCAGACAACTCTAAAGAGGATATTGCAATATAAAATTAAGGTTTTCCTGGGTGCCCACAGGTGTCCCCAATTTCTTTTGGGGTAGAAGGAAGGAAATGAACGGAGAAGGGAAGGTGAGCCTGAAGAAACCGAGAAGAGAGAACACACACTTACAACATATTATAGAAATGATCCCTGCAAGTATAGCCTTCACATTCACAACAAAATAAGCAACCATTGGAAGTCATGGTCTGAGCCCAAAGAAAGGGTTCACTTTTTTCAGAACAAAAATCTTGTTAGTCACCACAAAATCCTGAAATTATGTTACTGAAGAGAACTTTTGCTTTTCTACTGATACTTTCCAAGTTATTCATATGACAGATAAACACCCAGACACTCTCAGCCAAAACAAAAGTTGTTGCCCTCAAACTAAACATCTCTGGATCACCTCTAAAAAATAATCAGCTTACTCAAGAGATTATTGTCATTTCATGACAATAAACTGACTGCAGTTTTAATTAATGTATAAATAACTTTGAATCTTAGGAATGAAATGCATCAAATGATGCCCATATAAAAATGATCCTGTTTTAATTATGGTCTAAAAATGACTATTATAAGCAGGGTTTGCAAGGACATAGGTTTAATAGAGAGCACATAATTTATAGGATTACTTTGTAATATTCACCCAAGAAGAGCACAGGAGATCTGTCCACACACTGGAGACCCAAAGAATCCAGCTGAGGGACTGGGTCCCACAGCAATGTTTTGCATGAGTCCAGCTGGAGGCCTAGAGCCCACGACAATGTCTCATGCAAGTCTGTACCAAGGATCTGCACTGGGAAGGCCCAAAGGTCAGTGGCAAAAGCTAGAAAGTCAGTGTTAATGACATGAAGGATCTGTGCCAGCAGGCTGAGGGATCTGCCCTGGAAGCAGGAATCAATGCTCAAGGTAAAGGCCAGAGCTCCCCCAAAAGAACTGCAGCCATCCTCAGTGACAGCAGGACCGGAGCTCCTCCTGTAATTAGAACAGCTGAGTTCGTATCAGGAGAACCAGTATGGCAAGCTTCTCCAGGAGATTCAACAGCGCCCCATCTATCCCCCAGTTCTCCTTTTATGCTGCTGGCAACCATCCTCCGCTGGGCCTTCCACACCCAGCACCACGCTGATTCAGTTCAGCTGGGTGTTACAAGTTGCGCATTAGTGAATCCGCCATACATTTGTTTTTCTTTTTGGTTCCAGGAATAGAATTTAGGACCTTGCACTTGCTGCGCAGGTGCTTATGCCGCTGAGTTATGTCTCTAGCCCTCTATCCACCATACTATTTCAGTGAGCTTGAGATAGAAAAATGAAAATTAGAAATGAGTTGCTAGGGAATTTCATAGTGAGGATCCCGGGAGATATTTCTCTACATAGAATGTGAGAGTACATACATCAGTAGGTCATATTCCGGATGTTTTATACATACTATAAAAATTACACATTGTTTTCTACAGGGAGCGCCATTCTACATGAAGAAACAAAGATGTCACTGTGCTTGGGTACCTGAGAACTCAGAATCTGGTCCAAGTATAATCAGCTCTCAGTCATCAGCATCTTCTTCCCCTTCCTCCTCAAAGACCGTCTTCTTCCTCTTCCTCCACTTGGACACTCATCATCTTCATCCTGAATTTCCTCTTCCTGTGAGAAGTGCACTTCCTCTTCTCGCTGCCTAGTTCTGAGCCTGTTTTATCATCACTGTCCTCTTTCTCCTCTTCTTGCTCCTCCTCCTCATGTCCCTTACATAGACCGGCTTCATCTTGCTTATCTCACTTTCTCCCCTGCTAGAGCCTGGTTCTTCTTTCCCATCCTGATAAACTACATCCATGTGTGTCATTTGCTGTATCGGTGCAAAAATTCTTTCTCTGCAATTCTCCAGGCTCGTGATCTCACAGTTCAACAAATCAAGGCTTTTTGAATTTATTGCACTGAGATCTAGAATTTTGGTTCTGCTCAGATTGAATGAAGGTTAGGTTTGAATATTTCCTTGCTGAGACTTCCAAGCATTCAGAAGTTATATTCCCTGCCCGCACCAAAATTTACCTTTAGTGTTTTTGATAAGAGCCGTTCTTAACAGGGAAGGAACTATGTCTTGTGGCTTTGAGCTGTCTTTCCTGATGATTAGTGATGCTGAGCATTTTTCATAAACCTATTAATACTGGTATGTTTTTTTATTGAGTAATGTCTATTTAGGTCCACTGTCCATTTTTTAATGCAGATCATTGTATTTATGCTGTTAGGTTTTCCAGTTCCTTAAACATTTGTTAGATGTAGTTTGCAGATATTTTCCCCCATTGTTTAGACTATCTCTTCACACTGTTGCTTGCTCTCTGCTATGCAAAGCATTTTAGTATTATGTAGTCTCTTGTCTGTTTCTTTTTGTTTTCTGTGCTTTGGGGGTCTTTTCAAAAGAAAATCTCTGCCCATCTGAAGGTCCTGAAGCATTCGCTCCATGTTTTCTTCTAGTGGTTTTAGGATTTACATTTAACCCTTTAATCTGTTTTGGGTTATTTGTGTAACTGGTGCAAGATGGCTGTCTACTTGCATTCTTCCCCATGTGGTTATTTATCATCTCCAGAACTACTTAATGAAAAGACTATCCTTTCTCTACTACTGCATGTTCTTAGCACTGTGTCAAGTATCAGTTGATATAGATGTGTGGGTTTATTTCCTGGCTTTCTATTTTGTCCCGATGGTCTACGAGTCTGTTTTTATGCCAACATGATGCTGTTTTGATTGCTACAACTTTGTTATATGTTTTGAGATCAAGTAGTATAATATTCCATTCTGTTCTTTTTGCTTAAGAGGTTTTGGGTGTTTCGACTTTTTGTAGTTCCTTATAAATTTTAGGATTGTTTTTACTAGTTCTGTTAAGAATGTAATTGATATTTTCATAGGTGTTGAATTGAATCTTTAGAACACTTTGTGTAGTATACATATTTTAGTAGTATTAATCATACTAATCTATGACCTTGGGATGTCTTTCCAGTTTTTTTGCCCTCTTCAGTTTCTTTCATCAATGTTTTATAGTTTTCATTATAGAGATTTTCACCTCTCTTGTTAAACATAGTTCTAAGCTTGCTTTATTTATCTATTTATTTATTTATTTATTATGCTATTATAAATGAGACTTTTAAAAAAATTTGTTCTATATAATTTTTTACTGGCATATAAAAAAGCTACAGATTTTTGTATATGGATTTTGTATCCTGTACCTTTTTTGAATTTGTTTATAAAATCAATCTTTCTCTTTGCCTGATTGCTGTAGTTGGATCTCCAGTTCAAATCTAGGAGGTATCTACTGTTAAGCTATATATCTCACCCTTTTATCATTTTTTTATTATTTTAGACAGAGTCTTGTAAAGTTGCACAGGTAGGACTCAAACCTGTGATCCTCCTGCCTCGGCTTCCCCTGCTGCTGAAATTACAAGCATGTTCCAGTGTGCCCAGCTATGCTGAGAGTTTTAGATCTTACTTATAGCAATAGGGGTAAAAGTAAAAGTTTTTTAAAAAGTATTTTTAGTGTTGAATCAATTATGCTATAGAAGTAACTACTTTTTTCAATGAATGACCCATTTTTAATATCATTTATAATAATCATGAGACTTCTGTCCTATAATTAAGGAAATAAGTTAACCAAGGAGTAGACAAGAATAGAATTTCTCCCTCTCATGATCAGATTTCTTCCACTTAATGACTATTTTTCATACTTATTTAGCAGCTGGAATTAAGTATGTTCACACTCATTTAATTTTTATGAACAATCTTTTATTACATTGTTATCTGCTGCAGCTTGTGTGCAGAACGTCTCCACATTTTAAAAACTTAGTGCTGTGCTTGACATTATGGCAAAGTGATGAAAACCCTGAGAAATGGCGCTCATGGGAGGTGTTTAGGTTATTGGGGGTGCGGCTGTGGAGAGAGGTGAGAGCTCAGTCTGTCTCTCCTTTCTCACTCCCTGCAGTGAGGAGCGATTTTGCTCTGCCTCATGAGCACACCATGATATATTCTCTCCCCTGAAACAATAAGCCAACTGCTGCCCTACTGGGTCCTGTAAAACTAGGAGCCAAAATAAATATTTTTCCTTTATAAATTAATTATTTCAGGATTTTAGGTATTTTTTAAGGTAACAAAAATCTTACCAACACAAAAAGTGGTACATTCAGTAGGTTCTTTGCCGTTATTATATAGCTGATGGGGTAGAAAAATCTTTGAGATTTTAAAAATTATTTTAATTTTTATTTTTTGGTACTCAAAATCAAACTCAGGACCTTCCACTTGCCAGGCAGGCACTTGTGCCACTGGGCTATATCTCCAGTCCAAAACTTCAGGATTTGTTTGCAGGAGGAACTTAGAATAAGTCTGGTAAGCAATGTGGTAATTGGAGTTTAGTGGCTGGTTCTGGTAAGAAACTTTGAAGAGCAGAATGATGTTAGGGACACAGACAGTAAAGAAAATGCTGATGAGGTTATATATGGAAACAAGGATTCTATTGAAGACTGAACTAGAGGCCATCCCTCTCACACTAGAGCTTTGGCCCATGCCCTAAGACTTTGTGGAAGGCTGAACTTAAACATGACAAAGTAGTTTATCTGACAAAGAAAATTTCAAGACACCAAAGCAATCAGGCATAGATAGACAGAATAGACAGACAGATAGCTAGATAGATAGATTTTAGCCTAATCGATAGAATTTTGAGCAAAGAAGGGCCTAATGGGAGGATTTGAAAAATTTATAGCTTGACTAGGAAAAAGATTGTGTATAAAGGTACTGTTATTGGGGTCATTAAAATGAAGACAAGGGCTTTGCACCAGGAAATAAGAAAGAACCTGGAAGGTCATTTCAGGAATCTGCAAAGTCACCCTACCCGTCATAAGTTCAAAAGTGTATGAATGCAAATTCATTTCAAAAACATCTTTGTGAGGAAAGTCTCAAGTTAGCCCACTCACCTTAGATTGTCTCAGGTATTATTTCTCAAGGATTCTGTTTCCCATGTTCAACAAACTAGCTGTACAGGTGCTATTGCAGTTAGGGTTCTATTGGGCCTTGGAACAGTTCAGGCTTATGAGATAGAACTTGACTTTATTCATGTTCTGTTGATTTTACAAGAATGCAAAATGTAAGCTTTATGATGTCATGGAGGCTTCCACCAAGATTTCAGAGGAAGGGATGCCAAGAAGTGTGTTGGAGTTCTACAAGCAGCCCCTGACAGAATGATGATGAAGCTGTGAAAGAAAAGCCAAAGCTGCAGCAGAAATCACAGAGAGGTAGAGAAGCCAACAATAAGTGACCTCTCCTGGAGGAAGTTTCAGGCAGTATGCATAGCCAGACCAAGACAGTGGCCACATTGCCTGCAACCAGCAAAGGGGTAGGAGTATGATCACCCAAGGCCCTGGGACCTCACATCCTGCCTGTGTGCCCTGGAACCTGAGCACTCAAACTTAAAATTTAATCTTTACTCTGCTAGGTTTCAGTCTTGTTATTGGATGAATACTAGGTAGTATTTCCCTAATTCTCCCTTTTGGAAGATGAAAGCTTATCCTGTGCCTATCCCAACACTGTATCTTAAAAATATGGACTTTGGGGCTGGGGATATAGCTCAGTGGAATAAGCGCTTGCCTAGCAAGCACAGGGTCCTGAGTTCGATCCCCAGTACCGCAAAAAAAAAAAAAAAAAAAATATGGACTTTGTCTTTTGGTATCTTACAAGAGCCCACAGTAGAGTTTATTGTATCTCAGAGAAGATTAGTCCTTGGAATTTTGAGCAATCCTGGACTGTATGAGGTTTGGGGAACTCTTCAGTATGGACTAAATGCATTTTGATCTGGAGATGGGGCTGGAGTGTCCCCCAAAGACCTGTGTGCTAAAGACTTGGTCCCTATCATAGAATTCTTGGGAGGTGATGCAAATTTTGGGCCACAATAAGAGATGGGAGGTCTTTAGATTATTGCGGCACTTGCAGGGAACTATGAGAGCACTCTTCTTCTTTTCACTTTCTAGTCATGAGGGGAATGGTTTTCTCTACCTTATGCTCTGATATGATGTGCTCACTCACCCATTATACAAGAGTAACTGGTCAGAGACAACTGTCTGCAACCATGAGCCAGAATAAATCTCTGTATAAATTGATTGTTCCAGGTGATGGAAATATTATAGTATAGTAATAGCTGCATGAATAGAAACCTGACACATGATCTGTACTTACAAATAAAACAAAAAGGTTGTAATTATCTAAATATATCCAGAAATTGGCAAAGTCAGAAGTAAAAACAAGATAGCATGGGCTAGAAGAAGGAAGTTCTTTACGGTAAGAACTTCATTTGATTCTACCTCCCCCAGTTACTACGTAGCTAGGTATGTTTCTATTTTATTCACATTTAAGGAAGTTACTCTGCTCTTTCCCCTCAGAAATGGGTAGTATAATATTTTCACTACCAAGACATTATAAGAACTAAAGTAAATAATAGACATAAAGTTTCTAGAGCATAGGAGGGTCTCAAAACATAGTGGTTAAAATTATCTGAATTGTTGGCTCATATTTATAACTAAAAGACACTTTTTTAGAGCTCTCTTATGAGTCCTGAAAGACTAACTGTCATGGATTTTTCCTGACTCTTCCTAAAATAAAAAAATATGTGCCTAGAAGTCATTTTTGGTGTCCTTAAATTTGTACGTCAAGTAGAAGAGGCAGTTGCTGAGAAAGATCATGATGAACTTACCTTGAGGAATCTTTCCACAGGCAGATCCTAAAAGACAAAGCAAAGGAGACCCTAATAAGTCAATTTACAGGGAGAAGAACAGCTTCATTTAGTAACTTGAGTGCCCTGATTGAGCAGTTAGAAGGGGACAACAAAGTGACGCATCTATTATTTCTCACCAGCTACGTAAGGGATGTGTTTAAAAAGTACTGATTGGTGGGTGAGCCTTAATATCTTCTCCTGTGCGAGGAGGAAATGTGTCCTAGATGAAATGGGAGAAAACCCACACCGGATTTCGTATGTGCCAGAAGAACTCTAACAACTGAAAGATCTGCCCCGTCACTTCTGCAGTGCCAGATTTACGAGAAGCACATTAAGCTTTCATTCTGCACTGTTATCTGAACAGACCAGAAAAGGTCTACGCATTTGAATCTAATAGCTCACCAATAAGTGGAATTAAATAGAACCCTAGGGTGAAATAAATGGGGCTGGGACAGCTCAATATTACATTTAAATCATCCGTAAGTTATACACATTAGTAATTTCTTCCTCTGAGATATGTAGTGTTAGTAGGTGACTGCAATAAAAGCTACTCTTTTAGGGGGAAAGCACAGTGATTAACATGAGAGATCCAAATCTTTGTGCGTGTGCGTGTGTGTGTGTGTGTGTGTGTGTGTGTTGGTTGTATTTTATTTTATTGGTACCTGTGTGCAGTGTATAATATCTGCATTCCTGATGGGGAGTTGGTACATGAACACAATACCTTTTCATTCTTTTTTAAAATCCTTTTTTCCCTCCCTCCCCCCATCTCGTGATCCCTTTCTTTTTTTCTTGTTTTGTACATGTTTGTAGTACATAATGTTTGTATTCCTTGTGTAGAGTTGGTCATGTGCATAACAACCCCCCCACACAAAAGAGAGATGAATTCCTTGAACCATGTTATTTAAGGCTCATTTTTAGTTCATATTCAAGATATCTTGTTACTAAGATCCTCAAGTATTTCACTTGTACATGATCTCATCAAAAGGCACAAACTCTGGCAGTAAAAGTGTTCGCTGTTTTTAAATAGTGCACTACTGTATTACCTTCAGCCGCTTTATTTCCCATGATACATATGAAAGTTTTTAAACTGTCATTGCTGTTGATGCATCCGACATTGTACTGGATGCTTCTCCCATGAATTTCCCTCTTCATGGTACTGTAGTTATGGGAAGCAGGTGGAATTCTCATACACGAGGAAATCAAGGCTCTGAGAAGACAAAGAACTTGTCCAGAGTCACATAGCCAGTGACATATGTGAAGGACTCACACAGATAGTGAGGTGGCTTAATTGGTATCTTAGAATATTGTTCTGGCTGCCTTCCCAGGGCTTACAATAGGCCTACATGGGCCCCTTGATCTGGCGCCAGCCTCCCCCTGGGCCTTACCTTGCACATCAGCTTCCCTTGTTTACTGCCCTCCAGTCGCCCTGGCCTTCTGTCTGCTGTTATGTAAGCCTCTATCATTCCTGCCTTGGGACTTTATAACTGCTATTCCCATTGCTTCTAGGCACTTCCTTGAGGTCTTTGGGGTAATGGTAAGGAACCAGGCTTCTTACATTATGCCAGTCTGTTTTATTCTGCTATTAGAAATTTTATTAATTTGATTACATGTTTGTGTGTTGCTCTTATTATTTTGGGGCTCTTCGGGGCAGGGACTTTGATTTTGCTCTCCTTCTGTAGCATTAATGCCTAGAACAGGTGCTCCACGAAGGTAGACAAAAGAAGAGAAAAGGTCACAATCCGGATCCACGTTTATCTAACTCGAAAGCTCGTGTCTCTCTCAGATTCATTTCATATTGTTGGCACTTGTTCACTGCCACATGAAAATATCTCACTCAGGCTGCCAGTAGCTTAGCATGGCGCCCTCAATGGTGCCACTGCCTGAGATGATGCCTTTTTCTAATTCATGAAAAGGACCCATGAGGACTGGCTGAGGCCCTGGTCCTCCTTCTCCATGAGGTTATTTCCTGGGAATGAGGCTGCTCAGTTAGACCACCATCAAAGCGATGGAAATGTTCATTAAACTCAGCTGAGTCAGTTAATAATGACATGTACCACTACTATACTATAGGTAGCTATCATAGTTAAGGGTATATTAGTTAAAATTAAATAAAGTGGAAGATTCTGTTTTAAGCACATAGCATAGCGTGTAGATTTGGAGTAATCAATAGAGACCTGCACCAAGGTTAGCATCTTGGACAATATGCATATTTCAGTTTCAGTAGCATAGGACTTTCTATTGGGCAGCAAAGGGATCAAAGTAAAGTTCTCAGTGATTTACATGGGGAGTAAAATTATTGTCCTCATCAATACAATGAAAAGCCTAGACTAGTTCTCAGTGGTTCTTTTGGTTCACACAGAATCTGAATACTATATATTGCTAGATATAAATCTTATTGGCTAGAAAACAGTAAACTCCCTGCTATCTTTGTGTTCTCCACTGTTTCTAGAACTCTAGGCCTGTCTATTACTGAAGTCAAGCTATGCTCTTTTGCTAAATAGAACTCATTTCCCAGGTTTAACGGGAAGTTAGATATTTTCTTTCTTTTCTCTTCTTGTCCCAAATTCTCTTCCTGATATTGTCTTGGTGAGTTTAAGCTAATCTTGATTTTTAGCAGGTTGTCCTTAACTTTATCTAAAATAATGACATCACTGCCAAGCATTTTGCTGTGAACAGTGATGGTACTTTTCTAAAATGTATATCCCTTGTCTCACAGTATCTTGGACCATGACTTCCACTCAGGCAACCATGACTGTGATCTTCTTTGTGACCAGTATGGTAAAGACCAAGAGGTCAAAGCTCATATGCACCTGCTCTTACCCAAAAACAATGCTGAAGTTATGCCGTGGGAAAAAGAAATATGAACAGGGTTCCGTGTAGAGAGCAGAAGACTTGGAGAACAGCGAGTGAATAGATCAAAGCTACCTTTAACCTAGAGTTGGCCATATAGAGAGTAATACTAGATCCCCAAGACCTCGTGGTATGCATTTAACAAAACTGGTAAGTAATGCATGAACAAGACCAAGACCAAAGCTAAAAGAGTCACAGCTGCTTATAAAAAAAAAGCATACATTGGGTCTAAAATAGTATAAAACAAGGAGATGGGGATTATTAAAAAATCTTAGGAAGAAGGAATCTCTGTCTAGGGGCAAAACTGAAGTGTGAACTTTGAGCTGTGGCTTGAAAACCAAGCTGTCATTTAAAATCTTACTTTCTAAATAATTGTGTCCCTGTATATACATGTATATCCATCAGTCATTGTTTCTTCTATGTATGACCTGTAAATTATAAGTAATCTTTGAAGAGGTAGGGGGGTAGTTAGAAAGGTTACTTTGAAAACAAATCATCCCCAAGACACCCCTAAGGTCAGAATATCAATTTTATAGGCAATGCCATGAAAAGGTTTTAAAAATTCTTCTCAGGAATTGTCACTGGACAGGATCCAAGGTGGTCCCCAAAGTGAGATCAGGAACCTAAGCCGTTCTACCTGTAGAATAAGTTGCAGGGTCACTGACTCCTGCCACACACAAAGAATTTTCAGAACTAGTTAGAAAGAGGAATGAAGGGACTAGGCAGAATTTTAAAGACATGCTCAGAGAACTGGAGTGTGATCCCTGAAGAGGGAAACATGCTAGTCCTGGAAGTGGGAGCATTTCTGTTTTCCTTGAGGGAGTAGAAAACTATGGAAAACGTGGCCCACCCCTTGGAAGGGTACTGGCCCATTTTATATTTGTGACCTTAGATTTTTTTTTTAAATGAGTAATGTAAGTATTCTTTGAATTCTCTCTGTCTTTTCCTTTATCTTAAGATGAGGTTTCTCTTTGCTTTCTTGTTAAGCCAGTTTATAGGCTTATAGTATTTTTGAGGAATTTTGTTATGTTGGATCTAGAAGGCAACGAGCCTAAATTAACCAAGGAAATGCCAACATGGATAGCTTGGAGTAACACTGACCAAGTCCTAGAAGTTCTTAAAAGTACATTTCCTTAGTTATGACCTTGTCTCCTTTCTACCTGTTTTTATTTCTTTTCCACATCAGAAGGATAGAAGTTTGTGACCTAGCTGAAGGAAGAACTCCATACCTGGGTGCAATATTGAAACGCTTTGTTTAAAGGTCGAGGAACTGTGTGAATTTGGAGAAAGTGCCTAACCCCAACTTATAGTCATTAAAGTTTCACTCAAAAAATGTGTCCTTGGCTTGCTAGCTTGGCAAAGATCCAGGACAGATCAATACATTTCTCTTTAGCTTCAACCAGAACTAATGTTTTTTTTCAGTTCTTCACGTAAATCTTCGAACAGCATTGCTGTGTAGCTGCAGAATAGCTGCTGTGTTCTGTCCCAGAAGCAGTATCAAGTGATCTATCTCTGTATAACAGTAATTTAAAAAGAGTTTTAGAATAACAGATACTAAAATTATCTGCAGTGTTTTTTAAAAATACTCTGGACCCCAGAAAAGTGGGACTTTGAAATGAGATCCCTCCTTATAACTCAATATGTCATTTGCTTCTAAACTACAATTTTTTTCCTTCTAAGTGATTGAAGATTTCAAGTGAAAGTTTTCACCTGTCATTCTGTTTGATGGTTTCTTTGGGGGTGGTAGAAAAGAAGGAAAGAATGTGAACAGCTTTACAACCACAGAGATTTATTAGAACTAGCTCTATGGTCTGTGACAACTAAAGCAAAATAGTGTGCATGCATGGTAATATCTGAAGACTCTTGCTTTAAAATTATATAAAGATCAAATGAATAAAGTTTGTCTGGGTCATGCTCTTCTAAATCACCTCAGGGAACTGGAAAGCTAGAAGCTATATGTGTAGTCCTGTGTTGGTCAAATTGGATAGTTGAAGTTTGGCTTGCTTTGAGCTCCAGGCTGGGATTCATATGTTAAGCAAAGTTAGCAAAATAAAGCTCACCTGAGACCTAGTTACTGTTATAGGGTTCTATGTTCTCAGAGGATGACAACTTGGCTTTTAGTGTGTTACATTTCTCTACATACACTAGGCAAATAAATAGTTGGTTAGCAAGCTAAGGAGCAAAATAGATAGCTGGTATTAAATATAGAACAAAATCACCAGTAAAATGAAAGTGACATAATTGTCTGATGTGCCCTGGAACTTCCAATTTTCAGCACTGAAATTCTCATATCCTAATGAAATCTCTGAGTCTTGGGCAAACCTTTATGGTTGGTCACCCAAAGTAAAACTATTTTCTAGCCTAAATTAAGCATCTCTAAAGTAGTCATGATGCACATAATTATTTCACAAGATCCTATTTTAGCTAGGCTAATGGAGACCATTACAAAGCAGGACTGAATAGGATTTAAGTTAACCAACTGGCTTTCCATGTTTACTTGTGAGTCTGTCCAAGGCCTAGGCACCTTGTCTGGAGATGGGCAGCGGACTCATAGTAAATGAATCTCTGTGGTCCCTGCTGAGGCCTGTAATTGCAGTTGAAGCCCTGAAGCCTCAAAGGACAAGACAAAACCCTCCACCCTCATTTAACTAAACACTGTAGCCTCAGGCCTCTCAGTTTGGGTTATAGACCTTCCTAGAGATAAAATAGTTCTCCTAAATTAACATAATGTCTTACTTGGAGAAGCCCTTGAGCAGTTTCTGCCTTCCTTCAGTATTCTCCTCCCTTGTTTTGATAACTAAATAGATACCGGCAGCCCAGAGAAGGTCTTGGTCTCAGCCCCCAGAGACTCTTGAATTCTGTTAGACGATTTTGATCCTCCTGGGACTCAAAAATCATACCACTTGACTCATTTTTTTTAAGCCTTCACTATACACTCGTTTGGGAGATTGTGGGCCTGATCAGTCCACAATAACTAAGGGATAATATGAATTCATTAGTGAGTAGAATAATAGGGTTTCATCTTAGGAAGAATGAGGCAAAAGAGTAAAATGGTAAGGTTAGAAAGCCAATGAGCAGAATTGGTGCTTGAGTCCAGAGCCTTCCTGTGTGCTTAGCACAAATTGGTTTTTGCAGGATTCCACCAAAAATGCCTTTGTTATCACATTGTTACAAGGTGCACTGTGAGAGTTAATCTTGATTGTCAGATTGATTAAAATGAGAGATGCCTAGATGCTTGGTACTTCTGGATGTGTCTCTGAGGGTGTTTCCAGAGATGACTGACATTGTGGATAAGCCAACTGAATGGAGGGGACCCACACTGAATGATGGGGGTACCACTAAAGTGTGGGAGCCCAGATGCAACAAAATGCAGAAGAAAGGGGAATACAAAGGTTCTGGATCCTTCTTGAGCACATGTATTTGGTTTGGTTTGGTTTTGTGTGTGATTGTCCCCAGACCTCACATTCGAACTTCTTAAACCTCTGAATGAACCTTGACTCTCCAGTGACTCTCCAAGGAGCTTCTATGCAGCCAGCCTCACACTGGAGCCACATCCTTTATCTCTCTTGTTCTGAGGTTTCGGACTTCTTGGACTGAGCAGCTACTGTCTCTCTCAGCAGTCTAGCCTGCAAATAACCACCACTGTGGAACTATTAGGCTTCTTTTTTTTTTTTTTTTTTTTTACTATTAGGCTTCTGATCATGTAAGCCAATCTTGTAAATTCCCTTCTATTATTAAATATACATTCTATTGATTTTGTTCCTTTGAAGAATACTGAAGTAATACAGACTAGTTATGTGGTGCATATCAATTCTTAGCCCTATTTTCAGTTCATAAAGAGTACAGCAAGAAAAGTGTTCATAAGTATGGTTCCCCTCATTTAGGAAGTGTAATGCAGGAGTAATTAAGGGCCAGCAACATGTAGGAGAGATAAACAAGAGAACACATTTCAGCCCCTATAATTCAGCCCCTATTATCTTACAGGAGTGATAAAGGAAGAACTTTTACTAAATACTCCATTGCAGAGGGTGTGGGAGGAACACAACGGCTCACATACCCTGGAAGGGGAGCAGGGTCTGTTAAGAGAGCAGATTGTTGTGTGAATCTAGGACGGATCAATATCTGAAGAGAGTAGCTGATCTTGAGAAGATATTCAGAAATAAAAAAGAGTACCAAGTTATGTTCAAGAGTCACACAGTAAGTGGAGAAGGGGCAGGAGAGCACAAGAGATCATTCTTTGAAAGCTGTACAGTCAAGGAGTTCTTTGGAGGCTAAATATTCCTAAGGATTTTTAAGTATCTTATTGCTGATGAGATGTGGGAAAAATTTTACTCCTATTGTTTCTTATGAAATTGTCAATAAGGCTTATAACTTACTGACATTTTAGGGTAAAAAAATATTTACAGAAATTCAAAGAGATCTTGATTCCCAAGTCCAGGGAGGCAAAGCCTGGGGGAAAGTAAAATCCATGTGTGCACAGGAGCTGGAGCTGGAGGTGAGCAGAGGTCAGTTTCTGGAGTGCAGGGAGCTGTCCATGATGGATCCTGTTAAGCCAACTGCAGAGGCCATCCTGTTCGTACCCAAATGTGTTCATTAACCCAGGACAGGCTTGATAAGCTCTCTGAGGGATGTTGCTTCACCCTCCCTTTGGGTCTCCCATTGTCAGGAAGAAGCTGGCTGTCCCGTTGCTGAAGCCACACAAGAAGCCAATGCCAGGAGCACCTCCCTGGAGAGGGCCAGGCACTGGCTGCAGCTCGAGCTTGGGGACACCCTGTCTGACCTTGGGAAGGCCTGCTCTGCAGCGGCTGCCACCAGAAGCTGCAACATTCAGACGAGGCCCCTGCTGAGTGAAGACAGAAGCACAAAGAGGCCCGGGCCCTGCTGGATGCCTCTCAGAAGGAGGCCCAGGCTCTTAGCACTGAGGACCTCAAGCTGAAGCACGCCTGTGAGGAGAGCATCAAGGAGGGAGAATGAGAGTCTCCAAGGTACTCAGCTGGGCTCATATCCTGAGCAAGAGCCGGGGGCTTAGGGAGAACCCTGGCTTTGTGAGCAGACATTTCTGAACCTTGGCATTTTTACTTCCCCTATCATGTTCCCATTTATATTTTAACATTTCCAGGACTTCCGGGAATATCTTGACTGGGTAAGCAGCCGAGAAAGATCCTCCCGGAGGACTGCCATCCAGACACTGGATTATGGCAACATGAGAAAGACAAGAAAGCGAGAACCAGTCCCCTGGTACCAGGAAGGATTTGCAATGAGAACTGAAGCCATCAGAAAAAGCAAACAAGATTCTTTCCTGAGAAAAGCTTCTGTGGCAGCTCAGGTGGCTGCCATGGCACAATCAGGAAGAGGAGAGGGAAAAAGAGGGAGTCACCAGTCTATACACACCCTCGACCCGCTCCCTCATCCCTACACTCACAGCTTCAGCTTTAGAAGCCCATGCTCGAGGAAGCCTCCCAACTCAGCAGAAAGAGAGTGAAACTCCGAGAACTGGGTCAAAACCAGAGCGGAGAAAGCACAGCCTGGAAAAGAAGCAGGGGCAGTCGGGAGGTGCTGTTGAATCCAGCTTGATGATGAAAAGGAACAACAACCACTAAATCAGCATGCCCACTCTGCAGCCACCTGCCTTAATCAGTGCCTTGAGGCAGAGACAAAGCAACAAGTACATAGCCTGCCACATCCAGCTCCACACCTGCCCCAAGGCTGTGACCTGCTACCTCTCCCATCTCTCCCCTGTGAGAGAAGCTACCAGCAGAGAACAGCAGAGAGCGGTGACAGTGACCCCTGGGTCAAGGCAAATCCTGGATATCCAGCCAATGAACAAACAGGAACTGGAGCACACCAGCAAGGGTGAGGTGCAGATGGAGGTGGGCCAGATGGCCCCACGCCCTTCTCACTCCAACCCCAAGCAGGAAGCACGAGCTGAGGTGCTGGGCTCCAGGTCTCACCCTGAACCCCCTCTGTGAGCACCTTGAGACTTGGCGCCCCTCACGCCCAACATGTGTTCCAGACAGCAACGGGCTGAGACCACAGGCTTCAGGACCCACCCTAAACTCCTATTATGAGCACCAAGAGGGACTTCATATCGCTTGCAAATATGAACCTTGTATCAACCCATAGAGGCAAGTTATACAAAAAGCAGGAGTCCTGGAGATCGAGAGATGACAACATACTCTACACAGAAGATCTGAGAAACTTCTCCAATTGTCTCCTAAAATTAATAACTAAACTTAGTACACACCCTGGACTACCTCAGTGAGCACGGGTGGGGTAGACTTCATGCCACTCACGCCCAGCACTGTAAGTGCGTGTCTTGGTTACTTTTCTCTCGTTGCTGAGACAAAATTCCCAGCACCCAAAATGAAGGAAGGAAAGGTTTATTTATCTTACAGTTTGTGGAGACCTCAGTCTATACTTGGCTGGTTCAGAGGTAGAGCAGCACATGGCAGAGGGCAAACTGTTCATGGCAGCAGAGCACAGCAAAAACAACCAGAGCAAAAGGGAGGAATGGCTGCAAGCAGCCTCTTTTCTTCCCTTACATTGTAAACACCCAGGGGGCATGTAGCACTCACAGAATCTACATGCCCTCCTCTTCCACGGGTTCAGGATGAAAACAAATAATCACCCCAGCTCCCTTCTGAGTTACATAGTTAACCTTTTAAACTTCCCAAATTAACATAATAAACAACATCCCAGAAGGGTAAGGCCATGTCCTTTTTGCCCCAAGGTTTACAACTGCTGAGTTACTTAGCCAAACCTCTAGACTTCCCAAGTTGACACAATGTATCAACCATAACAGTGTGCCCAATGACCCACCGTGTAAGGGGCAGGGAGCAGCAGCACTGGAGATCTAGATGTGGGAAGAGGTGAAGACCTGGAAGTAGGGTGCAGGCCTAGACCTCCAGCTGGTCTGGCATAGCCTCCAAAGAGTCATAGGCGGCCTGCAGGGAGACACTGGTGGCCTATGAGGGGACCCCAAGGGCCTTCACAGGGAGCTCAGCAGCCTGTGGAGGGAAGGGGGCTCCCCACAGGCTACTTGAAAACCCTGAGTTCCTGGATTGGGTCCCTGGGTGCGTGGCTATGGGCAGAGCCTGGCAGTCTGTGGGGACGAACCCATGGACTTGACTGGGCCCCCAGGAGTGCCTCATTGGGGAAGAGCCTGGGGGTCTACAGGATGACCCCAGGGACTTGACTGGGCCCCCAAGGGCCTCCAGAGCTTGTCAGTGGGGTGCTGACCATAGTGTGCCTGGGTCCCTGCCTATCTACCGTCTTTGAGGATGGGTGCTTTTCCACCTAGTGCCGTAGTAATTTGTGTGCACCCATGTTTGTTACAACGTAACTTGAAGCAGCCATGTGTCTTCCCAATGTGAGAGCCCGAGGGAGTAAATAAGCCAAATAGTACAGTCATTATCAGAGGGAAGACAACTGCTTGGGTAGGATAACAACAGAGAGGAGGGTGGGGAAATCTGATTGATCAACTGTACATGCCTTTATTTGTATAACCGAGTAACCAACTTCAAGATAACATTATTTAATACAGCAACCATTGTTAATTCCCTACTATCATCTCTGTCATGATGTACTTCTTTTATTGCTTTTGAATTACTCTGGTTTATCTGTTTCATTGTTGATATTTTTCCAATCTTTTGTCTTTAAAATAAAAAAAAATTCCAGTTTTAATACTTCATTTTATAATTTCTTACTACAGATACTATTTGTATTAAATTAACTGTATATTAAAACTGGTTACACAGCTCCAGCTCTAGTTTTATACTATAAAAGAATTTATTCTTAAGAAAAATTTTTGAGTTGGGCCTGGTGCCACATGCCTGTAATCCCAGCACTTGGGAGGCTGAAGCAGGAGGATTACTGTGAGTTAGAGGTAGCCTGGCATACCTAGAGAAACTGTCTCAAAAAACAAAACAAGACAAAACAAAAACAAAAGAAAAAATAGCTTTTTGGTATTCATAGTCTCACCAAGATTCTCCATGTATGTATTTATAATGTGTGTTCTTCACCCAAACTATACAATGTTTGGGTATAATGCATTTTTAATTTATAAACATTTTTCATTTATAAGTATATGTTGTAGTTTAAAAGATTCTTAGCGCCTATGATTTATGCCAGGAACTATTCTATGCAGTTACTCACTTTTTAACCCTCAGAAAGATCTTAGTGTTAGTTTCATATGTCAAATAGAGATTACCACACAAGGTTAAGTAGAAGGTCAGTAAGTACCAGTTTGGGGATCTGAGTGGACCACTTGTGTCCAGCATATACTTAGCTACTGAGCACCCTGCCTTGCCATGTACCTGTGGCTTCTTGCCTGTCCATGGAGCCCACCTCGTGCTTCTAAAAAGCCTTACAGTGTTTCACAATGATCAACACTTTTTAAATTAGACTTTCATTATTCTAGAGATGATATTCACAGCTATAAATAACCCTATGTTGTACATTCCTGTGCACATATTGTGTATGTGTGAAAGTATATCCAGACAATTGGATCCTAGAAGTGAAATAACTGGGTTAAAGGAACAAGTTTTAAAATTATGATGTACTGCCGGGCAGTCCTTCAAAGTTGCTGCCAATTTACACCAGCACCACAAGGGATAGACATGAAAGCCTTGAGATGCCATGAAAGCACATTTGTTACTATTAGAGCCATAAATTAAATTTGCTGTCTCTGTTGACCTACATAGGTCACTGACCAGAGTGTGAGAGAAGATAGAAGGGTGGCTGGAACGCTGCCTGTGTCCAAATCACTTGTAGCACAGGGCCTGCTCCAGCGTTTATGACTCAGTAGGTCAAGGACAAAGCCTATAAATATATATCTCTAACGGTTTCCTAGTTGAGGTCCATGTCACTGGTCTGGGGATCCCATGTGGTCTGGGACATGGCTTGAGGCTTGAGCTTGTTCCAAGAGTTCTAGGGGTGATCCTGGGGCTCAGTCAGAATTGAGGAAATCTACTTTGCATTTTTTCCAGAGAATCTTTCTTCAGGGAAGGACTTCTCAGAGAAAGATTATAGTTCATATGAGAATTCTTATCTAAGTGTTTGATTTTGTAATGGTTAAAAATTCTTGACATAACTAAAGCTTTGCTGCATGCTTTGAATTCTTGTCTCAGGGTTGTGTGGTGTCTGAGACACAACAGACCCTGGTATTGCCAGCTCAGTAAATGAACTGGAAGTAAAGCGATTTCCGGTCTGTGTCTGAGAGCACCTCTGGATAGAATCTTGTGCAGCTGTAGCAAGCAGAACCACCATGGAAAGGTCCACCACCTGCCCAGCATATGAGACTCCAAGAAGCACTATCTTGACCTATTGCGATAGTTTTCTGGAAGATGGCAACAGAATATGGAAAGGATGGATGCTTTTTTTTCTAGCTCCAACAGAGGTGGGGTGGTGCCTGGTGGTAGCCCTGCCCTCTGGTTAGCAAGGGCTGCAGGAACGTGGTCCCAGTGGATATGAGACAGAGTCCTATTACTAACTTTGCTTCCACTAATACAACTTTTCACAGATCTCCAGAACAGGTTTCTAGTCTGACAAATCGGGTCAGAAGGGCCCAGAACATAAACTGAAATGGAAATGGTTAAGAAACTGTTGGAACGAAGGTGACTGACACCCAGATGACGTTGGGACAACCAGAAGCGTGATCACCAGGGAGAAAGATTGACCTCTGGGGAAAAGAAAGCTCTGCCTTCCGGTAAGAACCACAGCAACCACGCACTCATGTTTCAGGGATCACTGTGCTAGGTACCACACATGAGAATGACCCTAGGGCCACAGCGCCCAAACCACTTAGTACCACTAGGTGGCAGTATATTCCAGTAGCCCTATCTTTAACCTCATAAGCACTTCATCAACTTGGTACCATTGAGTACCACTTGGTACCATTTAGTACCACTAGGTACTATTTAGTGCCATTAGGTGGCAGTATATTCTATTAGCCCTCTCATAAATTGTAATTATAAGCAATATAATTACAATTCATTAACTTGGACATGTATTTGAGATGTTAGGTTATTTCTTCTCCAGGATGAGCTTTTATGAGAAAATGTATCAAGTTTTTTATGCCATGAAACTAAAATTATCTTAGGTCAATTTAAAGGCTCACTTTCTTGGTGCCTTCTACAGGGTTAGAGATGACAATTTCCCCTTGCAACAACTGCATAGTCCCCCTGAGAAAACCGCTATGCAGTCATTTTTTGTTTATTTTCTTTTGTATCAAAGGTAGAGTTGAGAGAACAGGAAAGGAGGTCTTCACATTCCTAAATATTTCTTATTTTTATTTACAGTTACTAGTTAGTTTTACTTTTGACCCTTGGAGGGGTGTGTTAAACACCCCTCAAAGGGGCTGGGGATATAGCTCAGTGGAATAAGCGCTTGCCTAGCAAGCACAGGGTCCTGAGTTCGATTCCCAGTACCGCAAAAAACAAAAAACAAAACAAAAAAAAAAACACCCCTCAAAGAAGGCTATCTACAATTTCTTCTGTTCTGAGACCTGCCCAGAGTTCACAACCAATAGACTGAATCAACCTGATGTCCTTATTGTGACCAGTGTCCTCCAAGTGTTTTTAAATTTCTTCTTTTATGTACATTTTATATACATTTTATTTGGAGTAAAATGTACATTTTATTTGGAATAGGCTTTAAAATTTCATCAAACTTATACTTTTAAAATTGAATTCCCTTTATAATATCCCTGACATTAATTCTCTGGCCTGTACTTAAACACTCAGAACCTCCAGGCAGCTCCCTAACTGTCAAAGCAATCCCTACCTTGTACTAGTACTAATTAAAGCTGTATGGCTCACTGGGCGTCAAGGACATCCTCAATTTCTCTATTTGCTCTTCCTATGACAATATTTGTACACCAGGCTGTTGCTGATTTTTTTGAACACATTGGACTATCCTTCTATCCCTCTGTGATGTCCAGGATCAAAGATTCCAGGTAGGAGTCATAACCTTCCTTGTTTCAGCTTTGATACTTTCATTGATTTATGCCAAAGATGGAATATGTTAGAAAAAGTCAAGAGTAATAAATGCAAGCATTTACATATAGTCACAGACATGATTGAAATTTTCTATTTAAAAAATGCTTTAAAATTCCAGTTCTTGAACTACGGCGGAAAGACCTAAGAACATCCAAGCTGCAAGTGAATCCACAAATGAAAGAAATTCCTCGTCTTTCATCTTGTTCCAGTCGTTAGGGGACTGATATCAACCTAGATCTCTCGCAGCAACTGTACAGAGGGCTGGATCGGGGACATGTATTTCAAGAAAATAATGAAATTTTTCTCTACAATGAGATTTTGCTGAATGCTTTTATTTATTTTTGGGGTGCTTTAAAACATAATAAAAGCCAGGTTCTTCATTTTGAGCTTGAACTTGTGGAAGCTAATGCATAACTGGAAAGAAGAAATGGTTTAATGCTGCTTTGATGAACAGTTACACACAGGAGTTCAGAACCCTGGAGTGAACAGACCTCATGGTGCCGGCTGCCCTTGTGGTCTCTTTTGGAATCTTGTCAAAGAAATGCAATCTTTTTCTATGCTAACACCTTCTTCTAAAATGCAGAGCTACTAACATAAAGGAATCTCAACACCAAGTTACTGCTAGTTTTTGTGATTTTCTTATATTCAAATTTCTACTCTCATGAGAATCAAAGTAACACACACACACACACACACACACACACACACACACACACACACACAGGGATGTGTATCCAGGCTGCGTACACCGTCTGGTCTCATATCAGTTATCTTTCCTGAGAATTCAACAAACTGATCGACAATGTTGACCCATGGAAGAAAGGACTAAAAACGTAGTTGCTGTCCCTTAAAGTGTATGCCATGTCAGAGGGGCAGTTTCATGTCTTTCTCCCTGTACCTGCAGCTCTTTATTTGGAGAGGGCAGAGCCAAGAACGAAGCTGCTGATTGACTCCTTGTTCAAACAGCTGAATCATAATAATCAGGAAGCTCAAGCAGGCAGCACTCACAGATTGGATTTTTCCTTAGCTTCATTGTAACAGGATGAACGACTGCAGACATTCCGCTTCTTAGCTCCTCAGGAAGGGAGGGAATGGAAGCAGGTCCTACATGTCATAGAAGGTGTGAGGAAGTCAGCCCTTAAGTCAAAGACATAGTCAGCAATAAAAGTCATTTTACATCTGAGGTTCAACTGGTAACTTGCCATCAATGTAATGTGTTTGCTAAATAATTAAAGAGCAGTAGGAGCAACCAAACACCTGTTAACAGAATCCGTTCTACTGTTTTTTTTTTCCTAAACCCCATTTGCAGCCCAAACTCCCGTGGGGTCAGTATTTAATGAGGATGTCAAGCCGAACTTGGCCCTCTGCGTGCTTTGAGTTATCCTTGTTCACACTCACTGGCGTTTTCCTTCATAGGACAGTGGAGAGCTGAAGAGGGTCTGAGTCAGTGTCTCAAAGAATTGTTTTGATGAAGGGCAAAAACACTGGCCCTTGATGCCTGTCCTACTTCCTTTCATGAGGAACAAAAGTGAATGTCTCTTGTGCAGTTAGAAAAAAAAACTAACTTCGGGTAACGTCAAACCTGTGCCTATAAATAAACCCAGCTGAGGAAAAATGAATCCTCAGAGAGTCTGTGTCTCGACAGGTACATCTGAATGTCATAGAGCAGTTCCCCAATTATAATAATCTTAGTGCAAAGGAAACCGGAGATCCAAATAGCTGAGGTTAAGGGAAGAAAGCACAGAGGAGAATTTGAACTGTGAAGGGGCTGGAAAGAAAGGGGAGGGTTGGAAGCGGGATGAGCTCTTCCTAAATTAGTTGACGATGCACAGTAGCTAAAATAGGAACAGCCAGAAAGGAAAGATGAGCATATTTTATAGACTATCATAAATACCACCCCAGACCTTTCCCAGTGAGTGCAGATTGTATCAGATGACTTGTTTACATTTGATATTTTAACCTGACTTCAAGGGTAGGAGGCAGTGGAGTAGAATGCCAGGGAGAAAGCACAAGCATGCAATTCCAAGAACTCGAGGGTAAGCCAGGTAAGTTACAGGTCTCAAGAAAATGTTGCCTGAGGGCAAGACGTGGTTCAGTGCCCTAGGTCCACATCAACCATGGGCAGCAAAGACATGGAAGCAGTCCATTAAGACAGGATCCAGGAGACTGAAGGGACCAAGAAATTCAGAAAAGATAGAGCCACAGGAAGAGGCAAAATCTTGACGTGTGCAGGCTGTGCAGCTCACTCGGCATCTCTGCTGCCAAGTTCTGATAGTTCTCTGCGCCCTGTGTCTGCGTGAGGCCAGCGCAGAGGCCTTGGTGACGGAACATAACGAGCAGGTGTATATGTGCAGTCATTGCACCTATTTACGGATATCTGAGCTGCTAATGTTGGTGGGATACTGTGCCTGCTATTCTAGTCAGGGCGTCCTGAAGCTTTATGGGCGATAGAGCTACTTTATGTCTTTATTCCTACAAATATTACTACTGCCAAAGCTAGAAGGAAAAAGGCAACGGCACCATCATGATGGAAGGAGGAGAGCTTTGGTGACTGCCTTTTATGCCCTCCACCCTAAACTCAGGAAAGGCCAGCTTTAAGGTCATCAGGTGTCCGTATTCCCACATCGGCAAAGCCCTTCCATCAAGACTTGGATGAGAACAGGTGGGTCAGGTGCATTCTGAATCTCCAGGGACCCCAGCCCCAGTCCTCTCCCAGCTGTTCCGGGAAATGCCACAGTGGTGAGAGTTGTCACGCCACCCCACAGCTATGGTGCACCTGGTTCACATTGTGGCCCTGCTAGATATAGCCAAGGTTCGCCTGTTGGGAAACAAAGCACTGAAATTCCTCGTTCTATCACAGTATGTTCATTTATTTTGGTTTAATGGCCCATGGAAGGACCTGGCAAACTTCTTCTGTAAGGGCCAGATTCTCAATATCTTTGCCTTTGAGGGCCGTATGGTCTCTGGGCCAGTAATTCAGCCTGGCAGTTGCAGCTTGAAAGGAGCCCTTGACAATAGGAAGTCAAATGAATTGGGTGGATTTGGCTACAGCCCATGGTCTGCTGACCCTGGTCTACAACCTGGGCTGTCTCGCGGTAGTCCATGTCTTTTCCTTACATAAGAGCCACTCTTCTGGACCCAGCCTGGGAAAATTTTGCTACATGTTCTCAATTTACATGCATCATCTTTTAATTTTTAAAAAAATTATCTTACTAAGTTCCATCCAGAAAATACATTTAAATCTCTTCCCATTTCTAAGTGAAATATTTTTGCATGGCTTCATGAAGTACACCCTTAAACATGGTATTTAGTTGGTAAGAAATAACCTGTTAATAATTTAAAATTTATTAATGTGCATGTGGATTAAGGGGGATCTCATATAGTATTTTAAGGGAAAAAGGGACCCATTGACTTGATTGTCAATTTAAAATGATTAGGTTTCTGAAGCTTTATGCATTGTTGATGTTATTATTTTAAAATTTGGTTTCTCTTCTCAAAGCTGAGGAAAAAAGGGATTTCTTACTATGTTGCCCTTGCTCCTGAGAGTTTCAATTTTCTTTAAAAAATGCACTGGAGGCAGTTTTCATTTTAAAGATTTCTTGACTGTGCGGGAAATGTGTTGATTGTTTAGCGGGTGTTCTCCAGGCCTGTGCTACTTCCATTCTTCTTAAGCCGTAGCACTTTTTACTGGTCTGCAGGCAGCCATGAAGCTTCCTACGTAGCTATGGAGAAACGGGCATTGCAAACATTCAGTCAACTGTATTTCTGTACACAGACTGTGACAAGGCTGGGGATGCTGTAGTATTTCAGTGTAGGGAGAGCTGGTTGTGGCAGAGCAGAGAGTTTCCCCTGGTGGAAGACAGAGAAGCTTTTCATTTCAGTAACTAGCGTGTGAGCATCACCGTCCAAGTTTGCAAGGGCTACTGCCACAAAATGCACAAACTGAGTAGTTTAAAGGACACAAATTAATTTTCTCACAGTTTTGGGACCTATAAAGCTGAGGTCAGTGTGTTCGCAGGGTTGATTTTTCCAGAAGCACTTGTCCTCAGCTTGCAGACAGATGGTTGCCTTCTGTGTTTCCACATAGCCTTTCCTCTGTGTGCTCACACCCCTAGTGCCCTTCTGGCTTCTTATGAGAACACCTGTGCTGTTGGTTAGGAAGTCACTCAACAACCTCGTTTTATCTCAACCAACTCTACAAAACCCCAGTCTCCAAGTACAGTCTCCTGCTGAGATACTAGGGGTTACAGATCAAAGGTATGAATTTGAGGTCACATGATTCAGCCCATACTGCTCCCTGTTCACTTTGTACATTTGCAGGTCTGTATGATTCTGATCTGGAAGCTGAACAAAAGCCCAGCACTTAAAGATAGGCATGGAAGGTCAACCTCAGCTTGTGAGGTCTACAGAGATGAGACTGCAGAAGAGTGAGGCAAACCCCAGGCTGGGGAACCAGGAAGAGTAACACCCACACATTTCTGCAACTTGGTTCTGAGTCCCCCACCCGCAGCCTCAATAAGAGAAAGATGGTCATGACACAAGGGCTTCCACCTGTGACCCAGCTACATACTGCGACCGACTGCACTCCTATCTCCCAGTCAGGCTCAGATGTTTGTTCACAGTTCAATGTTGGGTCTGCTTCAGACCCAAGACCAATACAATTTTGCCATTTTTTCTGAAGGGCTGTGAGGAAGAAGGAAAGAAGACAGGATTTCTAACTCCACTCTGTCTGATCTGTACAGCAAGAGGGCCCTCTTTGTTGGGTCAAGCTCAACAGAGCTTGTGTTAGTGCTATCAGTTAAATAGTCTTGATGAACTTTATGAAATAATACAGATTTATTTTTGCCCAAGTCAGAGTCCAAGATGGGGCAATATTAAAAATGAGCCACCATTCAAAGTTATTCCAAAAGCAAGTTTCCTTCTACTTTGTAGTGATGTTACATGGTTTTTTAGGTGCTCACCTCTTGGCTTTCAGATTCTTCTTGTCTGGAACAAAGAATTGAACAAAACAAGCAAAAACAGTGACAAAGTTTATTTGAAAAGTGAAGGTAAATGGTGAGGGAGAAACTGAGTCTGCAGAGAAAATTTAGAGACAAAAGTAAAAGAAAAATAAAAGCACAAATAAAAGTACACCCTGGAGGACATAGGGTGAGATACCATGAGGGAAAGCCTCAGTAGCATGCTTCCAGGGTTGTTCTGTCTTTTTATTTCTTCCACACACAGCAGGAACCCCTGAGAACTCCATATGCAGGGCCTTGGGACTAGTTGCCATGTGTGTCCTGGAACCTGGTCATGCTCACTCCCCTGATCAGCTTTTGCAGGATGCCACAAATGGAAAGAGAGATCGCAGCTCATACAAGTAAAAACTTGTATGGCCAAATCTTGAAGTGATACATGTAACTATAGCCCCAGTATATCAACTATAACTCAGTCTCACGGTCTCCAGCAGTCTGCAAGAAGTTTTGGAAATGAAAATGTACACGGGTTCGGTTACTTTTCTCATTGCTTTGCTGAACATAGTTATTGTCTGAGTTTCTATTAGTTTAAAAATACCATTTCAGCAGTATTTCTATCTTTATGAAACAATTCTTAAAGACTTAACACCACATAGCAAAAGTTTCTTTTTTCTTTTCATCAATTCCAGGACCTGAGCACTGAGCAACATTCCTAACCCCTTGTAAAAATGTTTATTTTGAGACAGGGTTTTGCTAAGTTTCCCAGCCTGGACTTGTGATTCTCCTGCCTCAGACTCCCAGAGTACTGAGATTACAGATATACACCATACCTAGTAGCAGTTTCTTTTTAAACTCCTATAGAGAGATAATCATGCTATTATAGGAGTGCTGGTGTTCACAGGTCATTAGAACAATATCACGGATCTCAGAACTTGTTTCAACATCAATAGCTATTTCTTTCCCTGTTCAGACATTTTTACCATTTAAAGTCACATAAGAGCTTCCTTCCTTTATTGTTAGCCACTCTCAAAAATCCAAGATTTGCCTTAGATCTTTCTTTAGAAGATCTCAGCTTGGGCTGTTCCACGGGAATCTTGGAAAGATTGTAAAGCCCTTTAATTTGGGGAAGCACTGGCCTGAAGCCTTCCTTAGTCTGTTGTGATGTTCACTAGCCTCATTCCCCAGCCTCTGCTTTTAAATTCTTTAGAATTACACTAAATTGAAAGTATCCCTAGAAGGCCCATCTGCTAAACTCTTGGTTGCCATCCTGGGTCACAGTTGGATGTGCTGGAACCCTTAGCACATGGCGCCTAGTGAGAGGACGTTATGTCAGTGGGGGCATGCACTTCATAGGGATATTGAGACCTGCCCCTTTGTCTCTGTGTCTCTCTCTGTCTCTGTGTCTCTCTCTGTCTCTCTGTCTCTTCCTCTCTCTCTCTCTCTCTGCCTCCCAGCTGCCATGCGGTCAATATCTTCTCTGCAGTGTGTTCCTGCTGTGGATGTACTGTTCTGCCACAGGGCCAAAGCACCAGAGCCAACCAGCTATGGACTAAACCTCTGAAACTGTGAGCCACACTAAACCTTTCTTCATTATAAGTTGACTCTGCTTAGGTGTTTCATTGTTAACAGCAACGAAAAGCTGACCAACACATAACATTGGCATCAAAGGTGGAGCCATTGCTATACCTACACCAGATGATGTGGTTCAGAAACCTTCGGGATTGGTTTGCAAGAGGAGGTGAGAATATTTTGGGGAAAATGGTCAGAGAAAATACTGAATTCTATGACTGGAACTTAACAGGTGATGCTGGGGAGGATTTGGAAAAGCAGAATATGGATGGGAATGTGGACAGTAAAGACTATGCTGATGAGATTTCTGATGGAAACAAGGACTCTGTTGGGAAAAGGACTAAAGACCACCTCTTTACAATGTGGTAAAGAATTTGAATGCATTTTATTCAAGCCCTGTCATTTTTGTGGGAAGCAGAGTTTAAAAGTGATGAACTAGTTATTGGGGTGAAGGAGATTTTAAGGCAGCACAGCATTCAGGCTTTGGAATGACTGTTACTCAGTGCTTCTTGCCAAAAACAGCAGCAAAGGGCAGGGTGGAAAGTTTTGAAAAGCTTGCAATTTGACAGGAAAGAAGCATGTATAAGGTTCCAGCCAAAGAGATGGCGGTTGCTAAAGAGATGAGCTTCATTCAAAAGCAGCCAAGTACTTTGCACCAGAACAATAGCAAATATACTTTAAGGGCATTTCAGGGATTGGGGGATCCTACACTTTGCAAGCTCAAAGGTGTAATCGTGTTAACGCATTTCAAAAGCATTCCTGAGACACCCTGTTTGCATAGAGCCAACTAGAAAATTATTTCTCCAGGATTGATTTCCCCACATTGAAGTGCCCAGGCACCCAGGAGCCACTGCAACCAACTGTTGATGTGGCTGGGTATGCCTCACATTGGTTTTATACCTTGATGTTCTCCTTATGATGCTGGGCTTGCAGGTAGGTAGAATATAAGTGTTAGGGAGTCACGGAGGTTTCCATGGAGATGTTAGAGTAAGCACTGAGAGGGCAAACAATATGTGGCAGGGTCAGAGTTCCTTCACATAGCTATGTCCATGTATGAATTTGTGAGCTGAATCTGCAATGGAGACCTCAGGAAGTTAGATTTGCCAGGAGTGTGGAATGCCTGCTGAGCTACACGCAGCAAGCAGAGCCAGCCCAAATAATGGCCATATGGGCTACAGCCATAAGGTCATAAAGGTGGGGCTGTTCAGGCTCTTTGAGGCTCACATCCTGCCACTTTGTAACCTAGATGCCAGACACAGAAGTATAGGATTTGTTTGCCCTGCCATTTTCTGTCTTACTTTGGTCCAATTCCCTCTATTTTCCTGTTCCTCCTTTTTTTGAATAGGAATGTTTACTCTGTGTCATCTTATCTTGAAAATATGTAACATATTCTTGGTTTTTATAGGAGCTCACAGCTAAGAGTTTGCCTTGAATCTCAAAGGGAGCTTAGACTTAGACTTTTGAGCAATACTGGAACTTTTAGGACTATGGAGACTTGAAGGGAATGAAATGTTATAGTCTGAAATTTTTCCCCTAAAATCCTATAGGTTCACGGCTTGGTCTCCAGCCTGTGGTGCAGTTGGGAAGTAGGTGGAACCTCTAGGGTATGGGACCTCTTAGAAGGAAGGTAGGCCATTGGATGCATGCCTTTGAAGGGAATAGTGGGACCTCAGCCCTTGCTGTCTCTCTGTCTCTTTGAGCAGCTTCCATGAATTAAGCAGGTCCTCTACCACAGATCCCTGCAATAAGCACATTCCCAGCACATGCTCAAAGCAACAGGGTCAAAAACTATGGAATGAAACCAACAGTCATATATTTCCTCCTTGTAAGGTGTTTTATCTCAGGTGTGTGTTACAGCAACAGAAAGCTGACTAGCAGAACTGATTTTGTTAATTGCCTAGACAGTTTCTTGAATTTTAATTTTTTCTGTTTCCTAAATTGTTGTGAACACAGCAGGCAACTCTTCCTAATTTGGGGATGTGATATTTTCCCTCTGAATGTTATTCTAAAATTAGGATGAAGCAGCAGTGTGCTACTGACTCCCAGGAATCTAGTCTGGGTTCTGAAGCAAGGTGCAGAATTGAGGCTACCCAGCTGAAGAAGATGGAAGGGGACCTCAAGGACATGGACTACAGCTTTGCTGTTCTAGCCACCAGGAGTCTGAGGGAACCAAATCCTTGGGACATCTTTAGAGTCAGTGCAGGAATTTTCAAACTGTCACATGGGATTGGAATCAAAGTGCTTCTGTTTACAAAACCAAAATGTTTCTGCTTACAGCAGATCTCATCCTTCAAGAGAGTCGAAACCTGCTTACATTGAACAGTTGAGATCTGCTCATTGTACACATGCAGTCTCCCATGCCAGGCAGAGGGATCTGTGCTCCACGTCTTCCCTCACAGGACCTTCAAATGCAGCTGGATGACAGCACGCACCTGAACAGTGACCTGAAGGAGCAGGTGGCTGTGGCTGAGCAACACAACTCTCTTCTCCAGTCTGAACTAGAGGAACTGAAGTCCATGCAAAAGCGGACAGAGTGGGCACAAACTAGCAGAAGAAGAGCTCCTGGAAGCAACCAGAAGGTCTGATTTTTTTCATGTGCAAATGGGACCCATAAAGTCTACCCATTGGCAGGGTCAGGTGGGTGAAGGCAGCTGCTCCCACCTCAGGTCAACCTTAAGCCAGTCCAAGTCGTCATGCCAAATCTAGGGTGCGACACTAGGGAGAGCCTTGCAGCAGAGCAGTGTCACAGTTTTTGTTTCAGTGAGTATTAATTTCCCAGGTTCTCTGTGGCAAAGCAATGCAAGTTGGGTAGATGTAAATGACAGAAGTTTGTTATCTAAATGTCTTGATGCTGGACATACAAATTCAAGGTGTCTGCAGGGCCATGCTCCTTCAGAACCCCATAGGATATTCCTTTATTTGCCTGTTTGTAGCTTCCAGTGGTTTGCTGGCAATGTTTGGCATTTCTTGTTTGGTTGGTTTTTTTATCATTAGAGTATATTTAATTCTGTATATTTTTTAAGAACTCTAAATTTACAAAGTCTTGCAAAAAGAGCCAGTCCACATAAAAAGCACCTTTTGTCAGGAAAAGTATCTATGACATACATCAGATTAAATAAATCCAATCTCCCTTTACCTGAAAAGAATTGAATACAAAACTTCACATCCCAATCTTCTTTCAAAAAAATCTTTAGCATCACTCAACATGGAATAATAACAAACTTAGCAAAAAAAAAAATGCCTGTGTTCTTAAAAATAAGTAGTACAAAATTTTCTAATTTAAAAATAGCACCAATGGTAGACAGGTATGTGTTTTTTCAGTTTAAAATCCCTAAACAAGTGCTTTACCAAAATTCATGCAAACTAAATTTTGAGTGGTTGATTTTTAAATCTTTTGTGAACTAGAGTGGAAAATTTTAAAAAGAGATAAAAACAGTAATCGAAAAATTAAAAGATGACAGACATCCTGCAGGCACATGCACATGTGTGTACATACAAACAAAACCCTGCCAGGCGTGTTTCCGGTTTTCTGCCACTTGTGTTTCCAGTTTTCTGCCACTTGTGTCACCAGTCAGAAATCTCAGCCACAAAGGGTGTTTTCACATCTATCTTGCCATTTCTTATTTTATAGATGCATCATTCAATCCCTCTCTTTCACATACCATTTTCCCCAAGGCTATTCATAACATCTTTTTTCTGTGTCTGTCTCTGTCCAAATTTCTCCTTTCATAAGGACACCATATTCAATAAGGCCCATCATATTGGATTAAAGTCTTTCTTAATTACTTCATCTTAACTTGGTTACCTCTTTCAAGGCCATATTTCCAAATAAGGTCACATTCTGACAAAATGAAGGTTCGGACATCAACATATATTTTAGGGGTCAGACATTTGACCCATAACATTAACTGTTCTCAGAAAAAAAATGGACTGTCAGCACATCCACAGCCAGGATGCTGGAGGGAGAAGGATGCATGCCTCCTGGAGTGCCAGACTATAGGTCTAATTTTTCTCTTCTCTAAGTCACTTGTTCCCCCAGCAGACCAGTGTTTCAAAAAGTGCTCCTGTCCCAGAGCCAGGAGATATCTGGCAATTCTGAATGGCTGCTGGCAGATATAACGAGCTGTCAATACTCTGGATTCTCATGTAAGGCTGTGTAAGTGACATGAAATAAAATTCTTACAACCTTCGCCATTGTCGAAGCAGTTGAAGCTATAGTGGCTGGGACAAATGTCTGTTGTAAGTGGGTCATGCAGTAAGTATTTTCAGGGCTCCCACCACCAGCTAGATTGTTATGCCTGGTATGGTGCAAAATGTCTTCATTGTTCTACAAAGAGAAGAATTAAACAATTGTAGTACATTGCTGTGAGTATAGTGACAGAAGAAGCACGTCCCAGAAGCCAGCCACCTGACAAACCTAGACTTAGCCAAATGTTCAACACTCTTCATCTGAGTCATGGAAGATATGGAAGGAGTCAGCCCAGTAGGATGAAAGTCCAGGAAAGGGCAGTGCAGCAGAGGGAATCTGGGATTTTTAAGGAAAAGGCACATAATAGAGTAAGATAAGGAGAGGAGATGAGCAGAAATGATGCTGAGAGAGAGATAAGGCCATGACACTAGGGATGTTGAATCTGAAGCTGATGGAGTTTGAATTTTCTCTGCAAATAATGAGGAGTCACCAAAGAATTTTGAGCAGCTGAGAGTGAAGTTATCAGATTTACATTTTAGAAAGTTTATTCTAGTGATTGTTGTGAAGCAAAGATGAAAGAAACTAGAGACAGACTACCCTGCTCTTGGGTGTTTATAAACCCCTACTTCTATATTAGTGTCCACGATGACTGGAAAGTACTGCCAGCATTTCTTGGGCAGAATCTAGAGATACTAAAACTCCTTTGAGGTGTTGGATAATACCACATCGCAAACAATTGCCCTACATGCGCTTCCAGGGAAAAATCCTCATTAAAATAATATGCAGACCAGAAGTGGGCCTGCAGAAGAGTGTTGCAATTAGTTTTGTCCAACAGCTCAATTTTCATGTCCATTTACATGATACACTTTCCTTGGGATACTAGGGAGTACAGAACCAATAGTTTGAATGTCATTCATCATGTCCAGTAAGCTAATTTGAGCATTTTCTTTCTCTCTCATGAAAGCTTATGTAAATACAATGAGCTGCATTCTTAGAAAGTGTAATGCTGAATCTTCTAAAAAGCAAACCATCCGTTGTATGTAGCACTTAATAACTATTTGTGACAAACCAGTTGGTATGCATAGCATAACCGCCGTGCAAAAACCACTGACCTAGAGAAAGAGAGTGAGAGCGTCAATCACAGAAAACAAGCGTAGAGGAGGGGAAGACTTGGAAAAAAATAAAATTGGACCTTGGAGACCTAATCTATAGAGGGAATTTCTCTTAAACTTTAGGTGTTCAAGAGTCATTAACACAAAAGCCCCAATTCTCAGATATCGCCACAAACCTATGGAATCAGAAGCTCTGGAGTGGGGCCCAGGAATCAAACTGTCAGCTGCTTCACTGATCCTGAGACACTCTGGCCCACACTTACCTTGGTGATGTATTACTCTCAAAGATCTCTCTCTTCAGACAGACAAGAAGCCAGACCTATCTGTGACAGTACAGATGATGCTCCTTACCACCCTTCCTCCGAAAAAGAAACCAATCAGAGAGCCATTCAGCTTGCAGAAGTTTTAATTGCTGTCTCCCTACCAGATTTTAAATTCTTGAGGCAAACAAATTAGCACTTATGCTCTTGCCTTCATCTGCAAAGAAAGAGTTACTTGCAATGAGCACCCAGAAAATACTTCAGGAAAAGAACACTACCCTCATGGGCCATGGCCACGGCAATGGAAATTCTGGGTGCTGAGAGCCCAGTTCTGTAAAGACCAAGAAGTAAGTCTTGGTGCCACTTCATTCTGTGGCAGAGGCAGGCAAGAGCTGAGGCTGGAAAGTCTCTTCTATTTTCAAGGTTACTTTTGCCCCTGAGAGAGGCTCTAGTGGGGAAAAAAGGGAAAAGATAATGTGAAAGGATGTACTGAAAGGAGAAATAAAAAATACCCTGTGGCTTTTATACATGTGTGCTGTGCTAAGGTTTCACACCCTCAGAGCAGCTGAACTTCAAACACAGATTAGGTGCAGCAAAGAGGGCTTTGGCCCCAGCACCACAACTCAGAAAAGAAAGAATTAGGGCAGCACCAGCTGCAGAACATCCTCTCTCTAATGGGGGCTCCTGAGAGGTAGGGACCGAGACTCTTGTGAACTACTTTTCCCTCTCTTCTTCATGGCAGGGTAAGACAGGAAGGCAGGAGGTGGATAAAGAAGAGGAATTCTTTTCCTTCAGGGAGCAGCATGGGCACTGCGATTTTTATCCCCAATCCCCTTTTCCCCAGCTATCTGCGGGCAGCTCTGGACCTCCTCTCTGGTGACGCTTGTTTCTACATGAAAGAACATGTGACCAAAACACATTCTGTAGCCAGGTGAAAACTGCACCCATGTTGGGCTTGCAGGTTATTTAGGATGTGTTTCTCCTTTCTGATTCAGGCTGGCTCTTCTTTAGTCCTGAACCTCTAAGGGAGTAAAATCCCTCCCATTGAAATGTTCCTCCTGAGCTGGAGGTCTTACTTAATTGAATATGGTTGACTCTGGTAAAACTTGCTCCTGGCCAGAGCTGCGTCCTACATCAAATCCTGAGCAGACAAACTTACATTTGAATTGGTGGTTTCAACTTGCCTAAAAGAAATGCCGCCTTTCCTTAGAATGAAATCTTCCTCAGCCAGCAGAAACTGGAGGCTGACGTTGCTAAGATGAAGACGCCAGAGAGATGACACAGGCGTGTCAGATGCAGAAGGGAAGGCCAAGGAGGCGGCCATTGAGGTGGGTCTATTGACTGTGTGCTCTCTCTTATCTTCCAGAGTTCACTGTAGCAAAAGCTGCGAGGTGCAGGCCAATCTACTGCCCCAAAGGCATCCATCGATTCTCCCTTCAGTCAGGAGGAAGTTCGCCGACCCTGCTGTCTCCCTGTTCTCAACTTGAAAAATTAGGCCAATTAGCTCCTACCTTCCAAACTACCCTGGAAATGAAAAAGAAGAGTTAAATTCCTGTAAGCAAAATCTTATAAAAGAGAATCTTTTCATGAACATTTATCTATTTTCCACTTATGAATCAATAGATCTAGTGTCTATAAATAATTTTTCTGTGTTTGCCTACAAAACATCTATATTTTTAGGGCTTCTAATGGTTTTGTGGCAATGTTCTAGAAACAGTGCTTATATCCCTTGTTTTATACCCTTTACTAACGCTCAAGTAGCAAAATTAGATTGGTAAAGAAGAGCTTCAGGAGTAATAGACTTTTTTATATTTGCAAATTTACAGTTGTTGTGGTGATACTTTCCCCATGATGCTAAGCTCAGGATTGAGTGGTTAGGCAAAGACCACCATTTAGGGACTCTCTGTGAGCTGATGCAGTATTTCTTTGCAAGAATATCAAAGGCAGAATGTACCACTAAGCAAAAATATTAGTGGGAGTAGGATATAGTGCTGTGTGTGTGTGTGTGTGTGTGTGTGTGTGTGTGTGTGCGCGCGCGCGCGCACACACGCACATAAGAGCCAGGATTGCAAGTCCCAGAGCTCTCTAAATGGGGCTGGACCTTCTTTTCAGTGTCTTCCTGCCAAGGCCTAAAACACCCTGTCAGATACACAGCCACCTGCAATAGCCCCAACCCCGAGGTGCGAGGGAAAGCAGATCCTCTGGGAAAGCTATAAAGATGGGACCTTCAGCTAGATTTTACATTAGTTATTTTAAAATTTTAAAGAAGTGAAGAGTTTGTGTCTGTTTTTTGCTCAAGTTATTTAGCACTTGAGAATAAAATATCAAAATCCTTTTACCAAATCTCAGCCACCAGGTCACTATTGAATCTGGTCCTCTAGAATGGAGAAATGTGCTGATCACTCAGCCAGTTTTCATCAAGGCAGATTCTTCTACTCCCTGATAGAAATGAGGTGTGTGAAAGCTTGAAATGATTGATGACCAAGTGAAAAGTAATATGCATAACATTTATAGAAATATACATTGGTAGACAAGATGAAAAGAGTGTCTAGTCCCATTTAGCAACTTTCTGCAGTCATACATTATGAAAATGCTACCTAATTAACCTTAATAATGTTGAAAGTGAACCCACTACCTCTTCCCTCCGCCCTCTAATTCTTGAACGCTGTAGCTCTGAGTCCCAAACCCACATAGAAAGGCCCAGAATTGCCTCTGTAATTCTTTTTTTCCCTCACCTTCCACACAGAAGTCTTTTACTTAAATTCTACAGATGGTAACCTGGTAACCTGCTAGACTGAGAAGCTCTATCCATGAGGGCTGTGTTCTTACATTAAATGCACTAAGAGATTGATGATACAGTTCTTAATAATTAATTGCACTGAGACACAAAGCCCTTGCATAGGTAGCCAAAGCCAAGAACAGGCTTCACAATTAACCTTCCTTATGCCAGAGTTTTGGCACCAAGAACAGCCGTTACTGCCAAATTCCTAGAGCCTAAACTTGTTTCCAATAATGAATCACAGAATTATAAAAGTGAGATGTAAAAATAACGTGTGTAGGCATTCTTCCCCATTGGTCTTGGAGTATCATGTGACATGGGTTACTTTATTAAATAAAAATGATGCTCTAGTGCTTTATTCAATTAAATTCCATAGCTAGCTGGTCATCGTTCTTTTAGCATAGGCGCTGTATCGTAATGTATATACGGCGCACTTGTCACAGTGTTTATATGGCACTTTACCACTGGTCTATTTCTACCACTGCTGGTCCCATCCTCTCCTCTGCCTCTCTCTCTATTGCCTCAGCATCCAAGGCTCAAGGGCAGCAGAGGGCAGGGAGAGCACAGCGGGAAGAGACTCAGTACAGAGCAAAGGCATGGCATGCAGTCCCACCAGGAGCTGAAGACTGCTAGCTCAGTCGGGCAGCGGGCTATTTCAATGCAGCCACTCCTCCCAGGTAGCCAACGCCAGAGCTGGAGGAGAAAGTCACCCGCCCTTACCTGGGAAGGGTGAGAGGGAACTGGAGCAGGTAATTAAAGATTCGGAAGAAGAAAGACCAAGTGAAGTTGAGCAGACCGCACCTGTGGGTGCGGAAAGCAAGCTCAGAGATCAGAATCCCACGGGAGGCTGGGTGACAGCGAGGCGTGACAGCGCTCAAGTCAAGGCCGCGTTGTCCGAGGATGAACCCATGTCCCCTACCGCCGGCACCACTTTTGCTTTTAGCAGTTTCTGATCGTTCAGAGTTGACGGCTATCAACATATCCACTCGCTCTCGCTTTGCTCTGGGCCGGCAGATAGGACTTGTCTTGCACCGGATTATGTGCCTTCTCTCTTACGGTTCAGTGAGAGTGCACTTGCTCCCACTCACTACACCTGCTATGTGCTCTACAGGGGGGCGACAGGTACACTGTATCCAAACACCCTTGCCTTTGCCATCTTGTTTCTGTGCCTTTGCGCCTTTTTTTTTTTTTTCCTTTGTGGAAAATACCCATTTCCTAACATCCAGAGAAAGGAGAAAAATAAATCCATGATAAAGAAGAACTCAGAGCAGATACAGCAAGGGTTGACAGAAGTGATGACGTACCTGCCTCTAGGGAGCTTAAAAACACATAGAAAGACCTATCTTGAAAATAGGAGTTTTTAGCCATGCAGGTAGTATATGCCTCTAATCCCCTCCTTGGAGGCTGCGAAGGAGGACTGCACATTTGAGCCCACCCTGGGCAAATTAGTGACTTAGTAAGACTTCATCTTAAAATTAAATATATATATTCTTTGTTTTATATATATATATAACAAAGAGCCAGGGTTGTAGCTCAATGTGAAGACCCTGAACTCAGTCCCCAGTATCACAGAACAAAATATAATAGAAATTTTAAGCCAGGGTGTGCTGGTGCATGCCTATAATCCCAGTACTTGGGAGGCTGAAGCAGGAGGGTTACCATAAGTATGAGGCCATCTGGGTCTACATAGCGAATCCAAAGATAACCCGAACTATATAGTGAGACCCTGTGTCAAAACAAAACAATAAATAGATTTTAAAAAGTTTTTTAACTAATTACAATGATATAGAGGGCATATGCTAAATACTACAAAGATTGAAAGAATAATTTTCTTTTCTTTTGAAAAAATATTCAAGTGAGATTTGATGGTTCAAAAAAACCTATGAAAAACAACATATTGAGGGTGAGGATGCGGGTCACTGGTAGTATGCCTACCCAGCATGCCCGAGGCCTGAGTTCAATCCCCAGTACTATAAAAACAAAAGGTACCATATTCATGCATGGATTGTTCATCCACATAATGGAATATTACTGCTTATTCATTCATATATATATGCTGACCAAAACAGAGCTATAGAATTTGTTTCACAGACTACCCTTAGCAGAATACTTATAGTGAATGATCAGGATAACAGTGTGGAGAGTGTATATCCATGATAGTTAATATTTTTTTCAACTTTATTGGAGTGAGAAGCTAGCAAATTAGTAAGTCACGCTTTTGGGTGTGTCTCTGGGAGTGTTTCCAGAGAGGATCAGCACATAGGACAGCAAACTGAGAGGTGAGACCAGCTCTGAGGGTGGGCAGCACCACGCAGTATGCTGGGGACCCAGATGGAACAAAAGCAGAAGGAGGGAGGATATCCGCTAGGGTCGGCCGTCTCTCATGTCTTTCTGGTTGCCATGAGGTGAGCAGTTTTGTTCCACTACAACCTTCTGCCATGATGTCTCTGCCTCACCACAGGCCTGGAAGCAATGGAGCCAGCTGACATGGACTGAGCCCCCTAAAGCCAAGAGTCTAAATCCCTTTCCTGGTTTAAATTGCTTTTCCCAGGTATTTCACCCCCAGGGATAACAAACTGACTAACACCCTTTTAGACAAGAAAGGGAAGTGGCATGAAGAAATGTATATTTCTATATTTTCTATATTTCCAAGAAGAAATGGTAACAATAAGGAAACTAATGAGAATACCTACTTATAGGATGCAGATTCAGTAAGGAACATGAGGCCTTGTGAACATAGTTTATTTCATTTGTTTTATTGAATAATATAAATAATTATGTTCTTCATGATTAAAGTACAAATTTAAGTCAAAGAAAAAAGAAGGCCCTACAATTTTAATGCCAATAGAAGCAAATAAAGCTAACTTTACATCAAATTGATGGCATAAAATATACACAAAAAAGAATTACTCCTATGACTTTTACCTACTGTGTTTTGTCTGTACTAAATACCTTTCATGTTATATACTATAAAGACAAAAATCAAACTCCATATGCTTGTTAAAATATTATCTACTATTAGCAAAAGAACTAATATAATTATTTATCCAAAAACATATACTAGAACTCAGACTTTAATAAAAGAGGAAAAACTCATAGACATAAAATCAAAGAAATACGATATGTATGTTTTCCCTAAAAATACACAAACGATACTGGTATTTCCAATTCTGATTTAAGATTACAGTATTTAGTTTTGTTTCTAATCATTTTTATCCACTATTAAATCCTAGAACCAATAATACCTCAATAGCATGATCTAAATGACCTGATGAGACTATGGATTTATAGTTAATTTTCTTTAAAATATAATTAAGGTATCAGTCTGTCTCGGTTACTTTTTTCTTGTTGCTGAGACAAAATACCCGACACCCAAAATGAAGGAAGGAAATTATTTAGCTTACAGTTTGTGGAGGTTTCAGTCCATACTTGGCTGGTTCTGAGGCAGAGTGGCACATGGCAGAGGGCAGCAGTTCATGGCGGCAGAACACAGCAAAGCAACAAGTGCAAGGAGGGAGGAATGGCAGGAGCAACGGCAGCCTCTTTCTCTCCCTTATATATATAAACTACCTGCCCCAGGGCGGGTGCAGCTCTTACACCCATAATCCCAGCATTGGATCATGGATCAGTCAAAAACTCTAAAAGCCACCCATAACTGCAAGAGGATTTGGGGGGACATGCAGACACAAACCATAATACAGTCTTAGTCAGTTTTCCATAGATTAAAAAAAACAACCTAACAATGGGTAATTTATAAAGAATAGGAGTTTATTTGGTCTATTATTCCAGGGATGAAGAAGTCTAAGCATGGTGATCACCTTACCTTGGCATCTGGCCAGGGCCCTCTGGCTATGTCACACCCTGGCAGACGGTGTCACCCAGCAAGACAGCAAACGTGCCACCTCAGGTCTGTCTTCCTCTTCTTACAAAACCACTGACGCCATCACTGAGGCCTCACTCCCATGGCCTCATCCCCTCTAAGCCCAGTTACCTCCCTCCCAAAGGCCCCACCTCCAAATATCGTTAATAAAAGAATCGTGGAAATAAATTTGTAACATGTGAACACTGGGCAACGCAGAGCAACCATTCTCAACTGGTAGAGTTGCATAAAACATTATAGGTGAAGTCCTGTGATGTCTATTGTTTGCTTTACTAAACCTGCTTTTCACCTTCATTATCTTAATCACCTTTAAAGACAAAACAAAGCAAAAAATTCCTTAACAATCTTTTAGGAAAAAAAGGAGGGCGTCTCTGTTAGTTACCATCCCGGCAACTGTGGGTCAAGCTCTTAGCGGCCAGGGGTCCGGAAGAACCACGTTTCGGGCTCATCCACAGGATGCCTGTGCACCTGCTCACCACCCCTTTCTCTCCGCCCCTCTCTGAGGACCCCAGGGAGGGTCCGGCTGGCATGGCAAGAAGGAGGTGAGGAGAGTGAGGCCGGGGTCAGCGGCGAAGGCAGCCATGTCTCAGCTGTGCGGTTCTGACGTGGTGACCAGGGAGGCCTCCTGGAGAAGGCGGATCTGAGTGCAGGAGGAGGAGGGAATGAGGGCTGACATCAAGGAGCCCTGGCCAGGAAGGCAGCTCACGCCCTCTCCCTACCAACGCCCTGCCCCTTTCCTGCCCGTTTCTCCCCTTAGCCCTTGACACCATCAAATATCATCTACAGTTCGCTTGGTTTCTCTGCTTCTCTTGTGAGAGCGCATGCTCACACAGGGAAGAGGGAGGTGACCGTCTGTTTCCAGCTCTGAGCCCTGCGCTCCCGCGTGGCGTGAAGCAGTTCATCTTGTTTGTTTGACGCTGTAAAGCCACAGGCAGTTCCTACTGTAGCTCCCCCAGGAGGCAGCGATGTGGGGCTGTGTGCGGCAGACGTGTGAGACTCGGACTGTCATTTCCTTAGTCTGAGCGGAACATGGAGAAAGAAGCTCACGATGAGTGAATGCCTTCAGACTGCAGAGCTGACACATGCACAGTAGTCTCTGCCTTGCATGTTTTCTTGCGTGCACACTCCGGTGAATGTAGGTATGGTTTTCTAATGTTAGAAGGGAAGTCTGTCCCCTCTGCGTGCTTGGCCCTTCACCTCCTGTAGAGTCTTAACAGTTCTTTTGTGAGTCCACATACCTCAACCATTCACTTCTGGACAAAGTTTGCCCAAAAAGGGCCCTGTGGAGTCTCTACTGGACAGTGGGCCTATTTCCCCTTCACCCCATTTCATGGGACCCTGCAGGTGGCGGATACCGTGTCAGCCTTGCTGCCAGTGTGTGGTCTGATGTCATGGTTTGGTTGTAGGCTCCCGAGCTAGAAGTGAGCTGGACGCAGGGGACCGGAGGGAAGCTCACAGGCTGGAAGCGGGCATCAGAGGACTGCCCTGTCATGTTGCCCTAGGAACCATTCCCTAGGTGTGCAGCTGCATTTTACCCTGCATAGATGCACCCTTTCAGCCTCCCAGGGCCCACAAGGACCCCTGCAGGGCCCTCTGGATATTTGCTCTCCCTCAGCAGCAGACACTGACTCACCCTCGTGGGGCTCTTATGCTAGCCGCGGTTTTGGTCTGTCCCTTAGCAGAGCTGGCAGAGAACAAAATGTGAGTGGCAACTCGCAATTAGAAGTGGAAAGCTATTTATATCATCCCTATTTTTCACACCTAGTGTTTGCAGCACTCTCTGAAAGCTGCCTTCCTGTGAGGGGCTGAGTGAGAACAATGTGTAAATGAAGGGATTGGTAGCGGCTCAGGATGGCCACCTGCAGATTACATGGGATTCTGACTAATTGGATCAGGGGACATTTCCACTCCTATTTGCAGGTTTCACAAACACTCAAGGCCACTGAGGACTGTGTTCCCAACAGTAGGTCGAAAAGGCACTGAAGAGAGGCCTCTCCAAGGCTTTCCGCAGCTAACCTGCTATCGTTGGTCTCAAGCAAGTGCTATTGTAATTGAAAAGAGATGGGCAGGTTTCTTACAAGTAAATAATAAATTCCTAGAATAACGATGCAATCCGTCGCCTATACTTTCACTTCATGCCCTTTCTTCTCTTCGCTTTCCAGTGGAGCACACAGACTCCCAGGTAGCAGGGGCCTCCTAGTTCGCATTCTGAAGCCAAGGGCCTCTGGCCAGTGTGTGCACACACTCTTCTGTTGCATAGAGTTGCCAAAAGTCACCTTCTTGTCCGCTCACAATGAACAAATATAGTTTACTTGAGTCAAAAGATAAGCACATCCAAGGCACCCACTTTTACAGCTCCTTGACAATTTGAATGCAGAATCTGCAGTCCTGATTCTGGTTCCTCAGGCAGAATTGTTAGGAATGTCGAAGTTGTCTTCCTTGCAGCAGAAAGCGTAGTGTTGATAAGGAAGCAGAACACTTCAGAAGCATCATCTTCAGCTAATTAAGATGAAATGAGCTACTTGCACAGCTCTTATTACTAAACAAGTGGTTCTTTTTCTGAGATGAAACAGTCTGACACTTTCTAAACGATGTGAGGTATATCAAAGCCACGAGGAGGGGGCCTATGCAGTGTGTGCTGGTAAGCGCCATGGGCACATGGAAGTTGGCTATTCTTTTCTCCTATGGCAGAGGGTGGGGAAGCCACCCTCTGATGGGGTGAAATCCTGCTTGTTAATGAAGCCTGGGGATTCTCTTTCTGTTTTCCCATTGATTATTCCTATTGTTCTCTTCTTTAAACAACTTCATTACAGCTCAAAATACCAAAGCAATGATTTTTTTGATTTTCATTGTCCTGAGGAACACATTGTTGTGCTATGAGGTCCGGTCTTTGTTTCCTCATTGTAATAATCTTAGTGCTTCTGGTGTAATAATGCAGAGGTGCGTTTCTTAATTCCTTCCAAGTGTTTACACAATGCCTAGGTCAGATCCATTCAATTATGCAATTATTTTCCACAGTTAAATATCTATCAAGCATCTATTTATGTACAATAGTAGAGTATCTATGTTAGATATTAAGAGGTTTGAAACCAGTACCTATTGTTAAAATATTTAAAGTTGGTGCTGAGTCAGTTAGTCTATTCTCTTGTAATAGCAGAATATCCATCAGACTACGAGGCAAAGCACTTTGTGATAGCCCATTTATCAGTGCCATGTGAAAAATCTCATTTTGAAAAGGCTTTTCTTTTCCCAGTAAAAATTCTCTGGGAAGTGTCTACAACCATATACTAGAAAGGGGATTAAGCGTGACCTCACTCCACAATATATTTATACTTATTTCATGGCCCTCTGGCATTTGAAAACTCAATCTATTTTCTCCAGTGCCCAGAAAATATGCTATAAAGCAAGAAGTAAGATCAGGAACTTGAAATTTTGATAGAAAATAAAGATAGTTTCTGTGGCCCCCATTCTCCAAGCAACTGCCCCACTTTATCTTTGAGTGGCTGTAATATTCAGGAAACTGAATGCAAATGTTATTTATTTCTCACAGCTCTTGTCCCAAATATAGGGGTTGAGGATATGGCTCAGTGGCACAGCACCTGCTTGGCAAGTACAAGGTCGGGAGTTTGATTCCCAGTACCAAGAAACAAAACAAAACAAAATAAAATACAATGTCTTCGTTTTTGAAGGGTAGGAAACAATTTGGTGAAATCTCTGTGTTGAGTTGGTTCCATGGGAACGAGATGCCATGGTAGAGTCAGAAGTACAAGAGACTGATTGAAGTTAAGACTGGTGACAGATAAAGGGGCGAGTAAGCAGAATCTGGCAGAGAAAGCCTTCAGACTGAGTGTGGAGCTGACACTGGGGAAAGGAAATGGTGTGGCTGTGGGGTGGAAGCAGCCTTAGCCTTGCAGCTCTGAGCAAGTCTCCAGCACAGACATTCTCCAGAAGGAGTACCACGTTGCACAGAAATCCCTGCCATGCCCAGTTATTTCCTGGAACAGGATAGTCCCAGGACCAATCCCATGGCAGATCCCAGAGACACTGCAGTTGGAGGCTATCGGGTTACTGCAGGTCTCACAGCAGAGGAGGAGGGTGCACAAGTTGATTTCTGAAAGGGAAATCCAGCACCCAACCACAACTACCAGCTACTTTGTGTGTCAGCAATGAGACGTAAAGGAGGTTTAACATCAAAGGCTCTGCCTTCCCAAGTGGGAGAATCATTAACTTCAACCAGCACTTCTACCTTGTTTCAGATTTCTGTGTCCACTTTTACCACCCCTCTCCCTCTGGCAAAGTGAATTTTTAGCAGTTAACCCTGTGTTGATCTTAGAACTCACTATAAACACAGATTGATATGAATCTTCAGAGTCCATAAACCTGACAATTACAGGGATACACAGATGAAAACAGAGAAGGGATTTTATTTAAAACCCAGACTTGGCTCAACTCCCTAACCACGTTGATCCCTGGGTTCATCTCTCTGACAGTGAATTTAAAATCCAAGGTTAATTGTTCACTTGAAGCTGAACGTCAGGTGCAGTAGCTTTCCAGATAATGGAAACAGTTTAGCTAAAGCTGTGGAGGAGGGAGTAAGCAGGGAGCTGCGACGAAGCGGAGGGAGCTCGGGCTGGGGGCCCATGGGAGGTAGCTAGGGGCCAAAGAAGTGATACTTGACAGTACGGGTCGAATGGAGTGCCACCGTCTGGGCCCTAGATGCCCTCCAGAGCCTCAGGTGTGAGACTCTGTCCCCAGTTCCTTGTGCTGTGGGGAGGTGTTCAAACAGTTTAGAGGATGAGCCCAGCAGAAGGAAGTCTGGTTGCTGGTGAGCTACTGAAGGGGACGGTAGTTTCTGGCTCGGGTATTTTGTCATAGTAACAGAAAAGTCAGTAGCACATGGAACCAGTCTCCCAAAATTATGAACAGCAGTGGTATGTCTTCATGAAGTCAGTTTCATGCCATGCCCCTTGGGAGTATATATTTTCTTCCTTCAGTACGTTCAGCAACTTCAGATCAGGAATACTCTGGATAATATGTGTGGGCAAAGGAGTGACATGGAGAATCCCATCTACCCGCTTGCCTCTACCCTCTTCTTACAATACCTATGGCGCCATGGAGCACAGTTAAGAGACACTGCCTCGTCTCTCTCCAGATAAAGCCTGGACTGGAACTGAGGCAATGAGCTTGTGCGATTCTCCTATCTACAATGCTCCCCATGCCACTGACATTTTCTACAGTTCTAGTACCTGAATGAAAGGGTCAATTAAGGGATGAGTTGTTTTCTTTGGGAAGCGATTGATTTCCACTTTGGCTTAAGGGGTCTTTTAAATAATGAACTTGTTCCTGTTGAGAAACCTCAGGCTGCTATAGTTTGGTTGGGATGGAAAGGCTGAAGACTAGGTCGACATGAATGGATCTAATTTCCCCATCAAAGGCTGCTGGGGTGCTGTGGTGAACCAAGAGAAATGGTTCTGTGATTGTTCAGAGCTGTGTTTCTCAAAACGGGGGATGAATAGAGGTAAACCCATTTTATTTTACAAATCATAACTCAACTGTTTAATATAGTTTCATACCTTTCTTTACTTGAGGCTACACCCAGTGGAGACCTCTGAAGCTTTCCAATCACTTTCACCTGTGTACCTATACACTTGCGGAAGAGGCAGACAAGGAAAATCTGAACAGGGTGCAGATGAAGGTGAATAAGCTTCCACTGAAGTACCCGAGGAAGTTATAACCTCGTGATTGCCGCCGTTGTTTTCGGTTAAATCCCTGAGTTGGGTGACTACCCGGCCAGAGAGGACCCACTGGACTTACTGTCTGCCCACCTTCTCCTTTTACGTTAGAGCTGTGCAGGAGGTAGAGCTCCCTTCCTGCGACTTGTGGACACAGGCAAACCTGTGCAGCACAGGAAGTGAGCCGAGTAAGACCACGGCAGCGTGCACCAATGGCAAATTTTTAGCAAGGCAGCCTCTCTCATTCCAGACTTTGGGTGAAGAGCACAGTTCACAGTACTTTTTTCTTGACATGTTTGAGCATGAACGTGGACAAAATGGTCCTCTAAATACACTTGGTGTCTGTGACCATTAATCAGGATATGTCAAACTGACCGGATTAAGTACACCTAGCAGATTAATAAAGAAAAGTCCTGGGTGCAGCTGCAGGGCATTCTCAGGGATGGCAGAATGCAGTCCATCAAACTGAGGTAGAAGACCCATCCCAGTTGTGGGGGGCAGATTCAGTACGCTCGTAGCCTGGATGACATTAAAAGAATAAGAAAGTGGGTTTGTTTTGAAAAGCTCTGCTCTGCTGGAGTGAAGTCTTCTCCTGTCACCTGTGGACATCAGACTCCAATATCCTCCACCTTCCAGCACACACTGTTACCAAGGCCCCTCCAGAGAGCTTCTACTCTTTGGCCTTCGATTGCTGCTGTATCTTTGCTGCCGCTTGGTCTGTGGCTTCTAGGTTCTTCAGCTGAGCAACTATTGGATCCTCCAGCTCTCCAGCACACAGACAGCCACTGTTGACTCTCTTCCCTCCGAGCCTATCAGCCTGACTAATAAATCCCCTTGCATAATTAAATCAATGTATTTCCTATCAGTTCTGGTCCTCCACAGAACCCTAACTATCCTTGGATTAATATCCATAGCTACATAGAATGTAAATGATAAGATATATAGATATAGATATAGTGTTTTGCTCAGTCATATTATCTAATAAGGGGTTTTGAATTAATTAAATGATTTGGGCTAAAGTACCACTACGTCTGTTAATTACCTGTTGGCTCATAATTTCTAAGCCAAGCCCTCTGTGTATAGAAGTAGAACAAGATGTTGAACTGATCACAAAGCAAACAACTGTAGTGGCTCCAGCACATAGCAGATCCCATAAGATTTTGAATAACCAGAGAATACCAGTAAAGTATCCTCATGGGTCTTGTGGTGGCTTCAAAATCTGAATCCTTGTATTTCAAGCCCAAATAAGACAGTGCATTCTTTACTCCAAAGTTTAGATTCTTTTCACATATTTCAATTATTTTTCATGTCAGAGAAAAAAAAAACTATGTAGGGAGAGTGATATATTTTGCACTTTTTATTTTTACAGACGTCACACACCAATCAATAACTTCCCAAATATAAGCAGCAGAAACACGGGCTCATGAGAGGAAATGGCAGTGATGGCAGGATCTCAAGTCAATAAACTCAACATTAAAGCAAAAGATTTGGGGAGAAAGGTGCAGCAGATACTCACCATTGATGTAACTCTTACAACTTGTTGTTCTAGGGCTTAGATCATCAAAGGCCAACATAAAAATAAATTGTTTCCTCTTTAAAATCTTAACAAAGACACAAGTGCAAATTGCTTGCCCAGATAGTACATAGAAGTGCTAAGTATTTAAGCGGGAAGCATATTCTGCTTTTATTTCTCAAATGTTTAATTCCAGGTTAATTCAAAAGGCTCTGAGCTTTGGTCCTTCTGTTCATTTGTGAAGGATATTAAAAAGTCCATGGAGCCAAAAGATGTAAAGAGTATAAATGGGTCTTCTGGAAAGTCTAAGTGAACTCTCTCCATGCTAAACAAGAATATAACTTTGCACTATGTCAATGTGGAGACCTAGGGGGAAGACGTTTAAAACTGAGGTAATTAAAGAGAATAAGCAAGCAAGAGTCATGTTTCTAGGCCACTGCTTTTTATTTCTAGTACTGAAACAAAATGTAAGAGACCGAATCTTTCTACATCTCCGTGGTTCGTTGAATATCTATTCTTATCCAATGGTAGGGGCCAATGCCCTAATTTTATGGGCAAAGGGGCAGAGAGAGTAGTAAAGTAGTCTGAACTAAATGTTTGGCAGAAGCAGGAGAGCCTTAGCTTCTTACTCAGATTTTCCCAGGAACATTTTTAAATGAGGTCTGGCCTTGGAAGTGAATTAAAAGAGAATGGCTACTGTGTTATTAGCTCCCCTTTACAGAATGCCTGGAAAGCACTTAGCACTGTTTGGAGGGCAGGCAGGCCCCATTCTTTCATTTTTAAAATTTGGTGCATGCTGAGCCCTGTCTCTTATTTGTGATAAATGAATTACTAGTCATCCTCAAAGGTAAGGTGATAGGGTTGTCAACGATAAACACTACCTTAAGGGTGACTAAATATATTTCCTACGAGAAAGACTAAAAGTTGGTTCCACTGAATATACTTAGATCTAAATATGAGAAGAATGAGACAAAGTCAGCTGCCGAGGTTCTTATTAAAACCCACATAGCCATTTCAGGGATATGTCCTAAGTGAGTGGCTGTAGTTACGTGGTTTGAATGCGGGCTCGGCTTGAGCAGTGTGATAGCACTGGATTCCAGGTTTTCTATGCAAACCACATAATGGACCTGGGCAGGTCGATGCCTACCATGTGCCCCAGTTGCATTCAGCTGCAGAAGGCCAGGTTTGTCAGTTACTTCCAGAAAACGAACAAAATGAGCGAAGCAGAAATTACTTCTGGGAGGCATTCACAGGAGAAAAACCTGAAAGCCCCTCAATTGTCATAAGCACAAGAGGAAGGTTTTCTGATGGCACTGTGTGTCCGGACTGTGGAACAAACTCGTGATGCAGCTGTACAATCTTCTCCCTCACCAGGGCGGGAAGGGGGGTGGCAGAAATTGAGTGGCAAACATGTTCTGGGTGGATTCTAGCTCTTTCTTTGTGCAATGCAGATAATCGCCTCAATTCTCTGCCTCCCTTTGAAGCTAATGAAAAGTTGGCTGAGGTCTGCTTACCTCAGGAAAGGGTTTGACATGAATCTGGATATGAGCTCCACTGGTGAAAGTCACTGGCATTTCCCAGCACACACCGGCATTCCGTGTTTCCAGTTCATGAAGACCAGGCAGTTGCTTCTGTGAAAGACAGTAACTACAGGAGGAAAAGGAAGATGCCTTTTACGGCCAAAATCTCAAGTTTCCAATGAAAGAAGCATTTTAGAAAACATCTTCAGATGCTGTGAGAAGCAGTTTAAACAAGGTAATTACAAAAGGGCAAAAATTGAAGAGTCTATCATTGATTCCAAAGTTAAGAGGTTTTTTTGATCCTCCAATGCAAGTAAACTATCTTTTAACATTTCACATGAAAGATTAAGTAAATGCAAGAATCTTTTAAATTCTCATGTTAAAAAAATGAAAATTTGTTCTCCCACCCCTATTGCCCCTTGATGCCAAGGACACATAGAAGATATCCTTAGATTAATTATGTACTATGATGTCCAGGGAATGTTGGTAAGTGATTATCACTAAAGATTTTGTTTGGTTTATTCCTACATCTGTAAGTGCACACTTTTAGCCATGAATAGTCAGAGTTTATAAGATTTTCTTTTAGCACCATGGTATAGATATGGCCATAGTTAGGTACTTTGAACTTACAGGTAAAATCTTCATAATCAGCACACAGGTAGGCTGGCATGGGCTTGAACCAGCAAGGTGAAGTTTCACACATCAAAACCTCTGATGACAGTGTGTAGGCTTTGTATTTGTTCCAGGCAGGCAGGAGGGGTGTGTCACAGAATTTCTTTCAGCATAAGTTTGGATTGAAGTTGGTTACAAGAGATTTTGCTCCAGATTTGGTAGGCAAGTATGAGAAGCACATATTAATTTCATACTTGTAATGTCAGTATATGGCCTCAAACCCTGAGATTGCTCAAAAACATTATTCCAGGCCAAAAATGGTGAGCTGTGGGAGATAAGAAACAACTCTGTGGAAAGCCAGACCCCTGGACCCATAGCTCTTCCGTCATCTCCTCTAGTTTGCAGAATGCTGGCCGTGTGTGTGTAATCCCAAGGCAGCTGCATCTCCCACAAGGCAGCCATTACCACCATGGAAGCTGTGGTGACAGAAACAAGTTCTGCTTGTCCTAATCGGCTGCCTTTCACCCTAAGTGCCCTCACTCTGTATTTTGTGATCAACCCTGACTCATACAGGTGACTCTATGACTAATTGAGAGGCTCAGAGGTATCAAAGACCCCAAGGGTACCCTGTGTCATTTCTGAGAAGCAGAAGCGCCTCCCAGGAGCCCTCGGGAATATCTTTCCTCCTGTCCCATTAAACACATGCCTGTCCTGAAGCCAGCCTTGACAGTAAGAGGACAGAAATGGCCAGGGTGGTCTCAGAGAGATCCCGAATATCAGGGCCAGCTCAAGCACAGGGAGCCCAGTGAGAGTTTTGATATTGGGGTGGAAGGGGAAGGGACAACTACAAGTCAATCATGTGTTTAAAGCAGCTCTCTCCCTACCATCAATCTCAACACAGTGAGAAAACCCTCACCGTCCCACATATAACTTTCCTGTTTTTTTACTAGTATTTGTGCAGTGTTTATTTTTGATAAGTACATCAAAGTTCACATGGGCTTAATTTGTAGTGGACATGTACAATACTGTCAGCTCAGCATCCCTTCCTTCCTCTGAGATGCGTTGGTTCTTCCATACATGGGTGTTAGTGGGGAGTTTTCTAAGATTTTTTTCTGGAATAATAGAAGCTTCCCTCAAAGTAAATTTGAAATCATCCTTTAATAACCCTATATTTACAGTCAGAACATATCTATATCTTAAAATTTTGCTTAGAAACCTTCTATTATTACATTACCAAATCAGAAATCTATCACTTTTTCACTCACCCTATATTTAATAAAGTCAGAATATCCCAAACTTCAGCCTGGGAACATAAATTCTATTTTGATGTATTATCGAGTATTAATTTAATGTATTAGTAAAATTATTTTTATGGGGCATACTTTAAATGAAAGGAACCAAACTAGCTGGAGGCAGAGATGTCAGGCACTTGAACATTATCTTAATGTAGATTTCCTTTAGGTTGGAGGCCTAAACACTTCACCCTTTATGAACATCTGTCACAACATTTTAGCAAACACTTGAGTTAACAAAATTATATAGAAAGCATCAGATTATAAAGCAGTGAGGAGCTGATAGAGAAAATTGGACCAGGTGGCAGTCATGTCACACTTCAGGGTTTGTTTTTTCTTAAATAAACTACAGAGCCACTACTTTGATTGGCTATGTCACAAAAAGTCTGGTTATACTGACAAATTCACAAACATTAACATTAGACCTTTTGCTATAAATTGAGGATTAATCATAAGGGAAAGAAATCACAAAGTCAGCTGGGCACTCTGTTCTCTGCATGTGTTAAATTTACAGGGAAAGTTGCATTTGTTAAAGGGCTGATTAACTATTTGCCAGCTGACAATTCATTAAATTATCTTCATGGCCAGGGTCACTTGATCATAGCGTCCTCATTCCAGATATCAATTCTTTTTTTTTTTTTCTTTATTCTTTTTCGGTCTTTTTGAGATAGAGTCTTGCTATGCAGCTCAGGTTGGTCTTGAGCTCACTTTGTAGCCCAGGCTTATCTCGAACTTGCAATGATCCTCCTGCCTCAGCCTCCCGAGTGCTGGGACTACAGGCATGTGTCACCATGCCCAGCCATATATAATATCTTGATAGGCCCCTTCCCCCTAAACATTCTTGCAGATACCAAGATTTTTACTTTGCTGGATCCCCAAGTCTTACCATACTAAATTTTGTGGGTTATGCTCATACAACCATTTATATAACCCTAGGGTACACTGCCTCAAATCAATTGTCTTGCTTCCAGGCCCTGGCTTTTCATACTTTCACTAAGATGTCACCTGTTCCTACTGCTCTTACCCCTCATCAGTTAATCAGGTTTTGGATCAGCTCATCATAGTATATTCCCTCTGAGTTCTAGGTGGAAACTTACTGCATTCTCACACACTTACTATAGCAGGATTAAATAGTTAAGACAATTATTTTCTAAGTTAAATTAAATTTACATCCTTATAATCTAGTGAAGGTAGGAGGGTCAGGAATGGTGCCGACATGGTGGTGAGGGAATAGTGAATGTAATACTGGGTGTCTTGTATACTTGACAGTAGGTAGTTTATGAAGAACAGAAATTTATTTCTTATCGGACTGGAGGTTGGGCAATCCAAAATCAAGGTGCTGGCCTCTGTTGAGGATCTTTTCATTGTATCTGATGGCAGAAGGCAGAAGGCCAAGAGAAGGCAAGGATGAGAGGGGACCAAACTCATTTTGTAACATACCATTCTTCAACAACTAACCCACTCCCACAGTGAGGGCCCTCAGGACCTCATTACCTTTTATTAGACCCAGCTTCCAACTGTTGCATTGGCAATTGAGTTTCTATTATACAGATTTTTGAGGGCATATTCAAATCATAGCACTGGAAAAGAGTCATTCAGTCTTTGCAGAGGCAAAACCGTCAAGCCTGCAAAGCCATTGCCTGGAGTGCAGGGAAGGGCGAGATGACATCATAGTACACTATGGATGCTAATCACAGTCCGTCTTCATTTCCTCTACTGGCTGGCTATTTGAAGAGGCTAGAACCAAGAAAATGACCTATTAATAGCTGTCATTCAAGTCAGAAAAACTTTTTATCTTAAGTGTTTAAGGATGATTTTTGAGGGGTGGGGGTGTAGAGAATTTTAAGCTATTGCTTGCATATATAATCAAAGATCCATGAGACCCTTATTTTATAAGTAGCTACAAAATCTGAATCATATCTATTTTAATCTCCTTGCTAGAGGTTCTTGAGTGTTTTACAGTGAAAACCAAGTTTACTCCATTTTGGGCCCTGACTTCTCTTCTAATTAGTGGAATGTACAAATGATAAAAGATACGCAGAGAAAAGGAAATATGTGACCCAACTATAATTTGTACATGAATTACCAGTTGCTAAGGAAGCTAGAAATGGCTGGAAAAGCATGCGAGCTCAGCAGTGAATCTTGGAAGAAAACATGGTTTTATTTTCCCCAGTTGACATATCTGTGCTTCTTTGTACTTCAACAGAATCCCGTGTTTTGTGTTTTCACCACAAGAATAAGAGCACCAGAGCACTGTGCCACTGAATAGCTTCTATGCAAATCCTCTGTGTAATAGGAGAGCAAGAACAGCCTGTCTAATTACAGGCATAGAGAGAAGCCTAGTTGTGTTTTCTGCTGTATTATCTTGTAATCCCTCTCCCTTTTTTCCTAAGTCTTATTTAATGATGTAAATTACTCAAAACTTCAGTTGCCTTTTTGATTGAAGTTTTACATCAACAAATGGTTTGATAAAGGAAATGGTGCCTTACCTTGTTTACTTCCGAATTTTCATCCTTGCTAGTCTTCATCAGTAGATACTCCTGTTTTATACAAAAAAACATAAAATATTCTCTTTACAAACATTCAGATTCTCTCTTATTTCTACCTCCGTATAACTACGTTATGAGAAATACCTTCGTTACTTTCCCTTTCGTGTTTTCATTTTAACAAACAGCATTAAAAATGCATTCAGTGTAGAAATATGTCATGAGAAACAGCAGTGAATTCTTATGGTTGATTCAGGTACTCCAAGGAGGAAAACACAGTTCAACCAGACCAGCAATTCTCGGCATTTTAGAGTTGTTGGTTTTATATCCACCAATGACTAACGGTGGAAAAGTCGTGGCCAAGGAGGACCCTAGAGTGGTGGCTGGAGAATTTGAGGCAACATACCTCAAAGAAGGCTTTCCTTCTAGGCCTTGATAAGTCTGCTGCTTCCTTTAGTTTTACTCCTTTTATTGGTGGTACAGGTTAATGTATTTTATTTTGGCAGACTTGCATGTGTACATGACATTTTCCCCTCATGCTCACCCTTCTTGCTGCCCTGCCCTCTGCTTGCTTTACATTTTGGAGAAGGGTTTCAATGGATACAAGCAAACTACATTACACACATTGAAATTAGGGTTCTTTATATGTATCCTGGACTAAGAGCATTTTAATACAAGGTAATAAAAAGAGCTTTCTAAAAAAACACACATAAACTGTATCCTCTGAAGCCACAGCCAGGGACCTAGAGGTAGGCCGGGTTTTGTGGCTCTTAGTACAACTGTATACGTTTCTCAGGGATGTTTTTATTAACTAGTCAGTAGCCTAACAATATTTGCCTCTGTCTTCTGACTGCTCCAGAACTGTCATTTATTTGCTTTCTGATAAGCAGATTACCAGGCTGGGCTCTATCAGCAGGACCTCTGTTCCCTTCGGCTCCTTCATGGGTTGGAGATCAGAGAGAGAGGAAAGTGTTTATTCTCCCAGCCCCTTCACTGAAAGGTGGCTTTGGTCCAGCTGTACCCTTTGACGGAAGTCACTCTCCTACAAATCAGTGATTTCGTGTGCCTCCCTCCGTCCAGCTTCTGGGAACTACCCCCCTCACACACACACACATCCTGCGTCCTCTCTCCTGTGCTCACTTAGTCGTTTTAACTGTGCCATATGTCTCCTGCTGGGACTTGACCGTGGAGGGTCCCAATAAAGCAACGGTGCCGCTGGGCAATGCGTGGCAGCCCCTCTCCCACCGTTTGAATCTAGTGCCACCATTACATTCAGATTATCATTGTAATAGGTCAGGGGTTGTGGGAGGACAAGCGAAACTACTGTGATCTACCTCCTGTGATCACTTCTGGCCCGCCAAGGGACAGGAATAGCAAGGGAGGAGACCCCTTGTCCATTAGTGCAGAACCGGTGTCACTGTTGCAACCTAACTGTCGAGTGGTTTTGTCACTGGCTAGTGTTCCTAGCCACAGGAAAGCCCAAAGTCAAGAAGGGCTAGTTCTTGAGCCTGCCGGGGCCTGTAACCATGATCTGCCCTCTCTTACAAGGTCCTCTGAGGAGAGTGTCCCCATACAGGTTTATAAGACGGTTCTTGCTCAGTTTATACCCAATGCCAGCAGCCGTTCAGCTCTTTTAGGGTTACTGTATCTCCTTGCTACTCGGACCCAGCAGGAGGCCTCGGGAACTCCTCTGGTTACCAAAGATGGCAGCTGCCATTCTTTGTTGCCTTCTGTCCTTCTCAGTTCCCACTGGCCTTCAGGGTTATTGGCCCTGGCCACTGGCTTCTTTCAGTACCAGCTGATGGTACCAGCTCCTGGTGTTCGGATCAGCACGCTCGACTCCAGATTCAAGTGTGAATAGGTCAGCATATGCTATCCGGAAGTGACTGTGCTAGGACTCATGCTGCAGCCTGTGGGAGACGGCACAAGAGCCAAGCCCATTCAAGGGTCTGGGGAGCTTGCTTATAAAGCAAAAATGGTGAGCTCTGGCTCACACAGCCTCGGACTTTCTGCGTCATCATGTGTAAGGGAGAGGAACCTCACAGATCTGAGTGAGGAATGCTGTGGAGGGCCAGAATCATGCAGAGGGGCTTTAGGGTAGAGTCGTCTGGGAAAGGTCCATGACTGAAGCCTGCTCCGACCAAAGCAAGGATCTCCCAGAGCAGCTGTGAGATTCCTGATGTGGCAGATCGGCCGACAGGCATTTGGGGCAGCCATGTAACAAAAGCACCTGTTAGGCAGTATCAGGCCCTTTCTAACTTGCCTCAGTTTCTCTGTTACCAACATCCTCTAACTTTAATGCAGGCAGTAGGAAAATACCAAAGCAAGGAATTCATGGAAGAGACATGGGATCTGTCTCAGCCTCCCAGGACAGCCAAGCCCTTCTCAGGAGGATGTTGGGATGAGGGAGAGTTTCTGCAGGCTTAGGCCTAGCAGTTAGTGGGAGGCCTCAGGGAGTGCGTGTAAATCTGCTTCGCAAGTCCACTTAGCACTTGAGGGAACTTCTTGGGTTCCTGCCCTCTGGAGTGTGGAAATAAACCGTGGAGATGAACGAGATCGGCATTTCATGTGGACCCCTCAGATGGTGTTCATCAATGCAAGTTGGTCAGGAGGATCATGACCAGAGCATTAGAAGGTATAATTTTAAATTACTGTAAGTAATGCAAGTGAGTTATACAAAATTTAGGAAAAATTAATTTAACAAGGATTAAAACAAAATGAGTCACAAAGATACCACATTTTTGGAAAGCACCAAACCATTTGAACAAGCTCAGAAAAGGAGAAAGAAAGCCCAACTGAAGGAGCCAACTGGGCGAGGTACAGAGATCAAGGCGACTCGTGGTCAGAGCATCAGAAACAACTTTTTAAAGCTTTTTCCTTATTTCTTCCCAGCTATCTTTCAGTGAAAGATCATCATCCTGTCCATTCATTGAATGCAAAATTAGTTCTTTTAATTCCCTATAATTTTCAATTAAATAATCAGTTCTCTTATGAAAATAGTAAAAAAACAAAAAGCCAGGAAATGATAATGTGTCGCGGTGAATGTGCTTGTTAATGACTGACGAGCCTCTTGATCACTTTCTCAGATACATTTTGGGTAGTAGGATACTCAAATAAAAATGTAAAAGCATTTTAAGGGATAAGTTTTAAAAATGACTCCATAAAAGTAAGGTGCATTTCTATGTGCAATCAGCAGTGTATATATTTCAATGTCATCTTTGATATGCAGGACATGCAATACTCAGGGCAGAACCAAAGTCTCCATATTACCTCCATAAGTGGGGTCTCTTCTCCATTTACGACGAAAGTTTACTACCAAGGTCAGGATCACTGCCCAAACACCCAAAGCCACCAGAGCAGGTATTACCCAGGAAACTTTTCCTTGGCTTGGTTCTAAATAAAACAAAGAAATTTTGTGAACTGGAAGAAAATTTACCAAATAAGAAAAGAGAAGGTGGGAATAGATGGATGGAGGTGGTTTATGTTTACTATTTTTAACACTAATTCCTTTTGCATTCCAGATGGGAGGCAGAATTCATAAGAAAACACTGTACTTAATATATTGGCTCTTTAAAGATAAAGCCAAAACTCCAGGGTAGACGGGAGAATTTGCCACCAGGTAAATATCTCCCCAGGCTCAGGGTCTATCATGGGAAACCTGCAGACAATGCGATGTGAACCAATTTAGTTTGGATGGAGGTGAAAGTCAAGAAAGGAAGGAATCAGAAAACATAGACGGCAGTGAGGTGGTTATGGATCTGAAATTTCCATTTTATATTATAATCAGGGAATTAGCACATTTCTAACGAAGGATAATGGAACTGTAAACTAGCCTTGGCTCAGGACCCAGGAGAGAAAGGGTGCCACCCACCCTTGGCCTGGAGAAGACAGTGACCTAGGGGGCAGTGATAAGATGTCTGGAGGTGACAATAGAAGCAACAGATGGCCCCTGGATTAATAGGCAGTGCTTGCAGGTTCTCAGGTAAAACTAGAGGAACTGGAACCTCTAAAACTCCAGTCTTGCCAGAATTGTGATATTTTTATTTTAAAGAGAATAAAAAGTAAGAAAAAACCAGTAAAAACGATACAGAATGTCAAAACAAGATGATAGGAAATCAACAATGGTTGTTATATTGCATATTGTTATCTTCAAAGTAGCTGCTCAGATTACCAGATGTGAGCATGTAAAATTGGTCAAAAACTTAAGTAGAATTGTAATTAATATTAAAAGGATTCCTGAAGGCAGGAACTGGGAAACTTCAGGTTACTAAAGTTACAGCCCTGCTAATCTTATTATCTCAACCTGCTGAGTAATGGGAAGGATTAGCACGCAAAGGCCAGTTTCGCGTGGAAAACCACTGCAGAGCTCTTCTTTAAAATGAATACCTCTGTTACATGACAGACATGGATATTTATGAACACACTGTCATTACTTAATAAAGTAAATCATCTAACCTATTTGAGACATTCAGAAATTCTATATCTTTATAAAGCAGGAGAGGTGAAGTAGAAATGTTAGGCTTGCTCTGTAATATGTTCTCATACACATTTCCTCCCAAGAAAATCCTATAAAACCTATAAAGCACGAACTGCTATTTCTCACTTTACCTATGACCCTTCATTCCCTCATCTTACAGGGGTTTGCCCAAGGCCACATCCTCAGTCAGCAGTACAATTTAGAAAGGATTATTTATTTCATTTAGTTTGGTGCAGCTCTTTGGGGCAGATCTAGACTCTAAGATTCAAAAGCACTCCCTCCCCAAATCTGAACCTTTTTTTCCTATGCTGTGGCATCTCCCAAACAAGGCAGAAAATGGAAAAAACTGCACTTTAGAACAGGAAGCTAGTTTTCTTTTTGTTTTGTTTTGAGGGGTTGTTTGTTTGTGGAACTAAGGCTAAACAAAGCTAGGGCTTTCAGCATGCTAAACAAATCTACCACTGATCTATGTCCCCAGCCCCCGAAAACAAAATTTCCTTGAAAGCCCCCCTCCCCCTGTCCTCACTGGCCAGGGTTAACTCAGGAATGAGAGGTTCTGCAAAGCCTCTTTGTCGGAGATGGATAATCCTGATGCCTCACTTCGTGTGAACTGGAAATTACATCTCTGGTTAGGAACAGGGGCCATATGTGGTCTTCAGACAGATTTTTCCTGATTATTTTTCTGTACTCCAGAATGAATCCAACATGAGGCAACACTTTTAAAAATAGAATGCAGGCTTAACTGCATTTTATATAAAACTGACACTCTTATTTTAGAGAAAGAAGTTTCAAATGCACCCTATTTTTTCATTCTATACTGTCAAAGTGGCAGCTCTACAAGGAAGTATTACAACTTAGTGTCTAGAAGCTTTTTTTTTGTAAGACCATCTAACCCAGTGACAACTCTGTGCTCTTATTTCCAGTCTTACTATATAGAATAGCTCAACCTCCAAAGAGCCGTGTTATTCCTCCTCATTTTTGCGGTTGGAATGATAAAAATTTCTAAAACCTTACATACTCCACTGATACAAGTAGCCTTTATTAAGAGTGGAACACTATCATTGCCCCCCATGTCAAATTGACAGATTAAAGATGCGGGATCAATCAGATCACCTAGGCAGCCCACTCCACAGTGCATATACCCTGACTCTTTGGTTAATGAACCAGAAATACTTAAAATAATACATTTTCAGCAGTTAACTATTGAGGCTTAAAAAGTAAACTGAATTGAGCATTCGCTGTGTTTCATATGTCAGGTGGTTATTATTTCCACCAAGTTAATACACAATGCCATGTTTCCTCAGCCACCAGTGGGGCCCCAGTTCCAACTTCCCACTGTGTTTACAGTATCAGCTCCAAAACCTGGGCTTTAAGGCACATTTTAGGTATAGCCCTGAACAGAGCCTGCAGATACTTAGCCCACAGTCACCAAGACAATTTCTGAAGTCCTGAAACCAAGAAAAGGAAACCTCATGGGAGCATTTTTTTTTCAGTAGAAGTTTATGTAATCGAAGAAAGGAGGGTTTTCTATAATCTTGCCCAGAAATTGATGACATTTTAAGAAGCACTAAAATATTCTTTAAAAGATAACCTAACAATTTGAGATGCAAAAAGATCTACTGTTATAGCCAAAATGTGTCATTTAACCTACCTTCTACTTACCTACATGCAGGGAATGAGCCATGAGCAGAGTATATTTTCTTGAAGAAATATTGCAGAGATAGTCCCCACTGTCTGAAAGACTGAGATCTGTCAAAGTCATAGAGAAATCATTCTGGTTTTTCAGTTCTTTGTTCCAAGAGAATCTGGGTTCATTGATTATTGGAATTTGTGAGGAGCTCAGGTAGCAACCCAAGATGGAGGAAATTCCACTTTTCATTCTGGACCAAGTAACTATGAAGTCTTCATTTCGTAGAGAAAAATTTCTTACTCCTTGACATGAGAGTGAAACATATTCACTTTGCCTTTTACAAAGGCCACCTAACAACAGAACAGAAAAGGAAACATCAATGGAGATAAAATTGTCCAATGAATTTTTTAAGTTACATTTAGTAGGGAATGAATACTGTCATACTGATATCTTTGGAAATATCATTTGAAAGCAATTAAATGTCTGTGCTTTATTGGCACTATTTTAAAGATTCCCCCACTCAAAGTTAAAGTCTTTCAAAAATGGGTAACTCTGGGCAAGCTAGGGAGGTGATATATCTTGGTATTAACACCTACATCCTGACAATAGGCACCCAGGAATGTTGCTACCAGCTGCTGGACTTCTAACATCCTGTTGACCCCATTCCAAGCGCTCCTGTTCCCCAGGACTCCCCTCAGGTAACTCTACCCAGCCCCTAAGGCTCCCTTTTATTTTAATGGTCTTGACTGCTTCATATCTCTCTAGGCCAATTCTCTTTCCTGCACGTAGATAGTATATTTCTAACTTCGGGCAGGTTATCTCTCAGCGGAGCTCTTTCAGAAGAGGGACTCTGCTGGGTATCATCACCCTGGTTTCTAGTTCCAGCTCCTTCTTGTCCTTCCTTTCTGCATCTCTGCGGGCTGGATTCTATGGACAGACATAGATTATTGTCCCCGGCCATAGACCAACGGTGGTGAACTTATGGCACATGTGCCACGGCAGGCTATTTGTATCACTGAAAGCCCCAAAAGGTTCGCCATGCTTGCCCTAGACCCACCTGCCTCCAGTGCATCTGCAGAAGAAAGATATCACAATGAAACACCTAAAGTGCAAATCTAGGCTCTCTCTGATGTTTCAAATCCTCCTTTGCCTTAGGATAATTTCAATTTCCTTAGCAAGGTATAGAAAATCTTTCATCTGTTTTTTGCCTCGCTCTCTAGGTTTAAGTCTTGACTTTTCAAGTTTTATCCACAATCATTTGTGTTTCCATAAGTCCCAGAAGATTTTACTCCTTTGTGCTTCTGTGCTTCTGTGCTTTATACCTGGAATGCTGATATTCTTCTGGAATCTCTTACTATTACAATGCTGACTGTACATGACACCTTAAGCATGTATTCAGTAACCACCCCCCTCATGCCCAAACACAATTAATCACTCCATTTGCATGCTACATCCCCAGTTCAGCCTTATTTTTATATGCTTGTACTACATGCTGTAGATCCAGAAATGTGTAAGCATCTCTGTTCTTAAGTTCACCATCGGAGCTTGACAAATCTTGAAAGATATTAGAGTCTCAGTGAGACAAGAGTACTAAATTTAAGGAATCATTGTTGCTCAGGGTACTTAATTTTGAAGGAACTTGGGAATAATTATTCTCTGGAAGAAATACTTATAATTTAATGTTAAAATTTGAACACTTTTTTATGTTTCCATTGCTTCCTGGCTGGTAGTAGGTGAGTAGAGTGTATGTATCTTTAACCCTGGAATCATGTAAAGGTGGTCACAATTTCAGTATTTTGTTGGTGAACATTTTGACAACATAAAACCCTGGGAAAGGTAAGCCTAAAAGAAATAGCTAACTTCTACTTTCTCCATAAAAGAGAGAGTTACAGAAAATTTTTCCATGCTTTTTAATCAGTATAAAGCCTTAAAATTGGATAAGAAGGTATCAAGTTAATTATTCTTTCCCTTGATATTTTCTTAAAGAGAAGCTTATGGATATAGAGATTGATCAAAGTTTAGTTTTGTTCAAATAATTAGAAAAGGAGGAGGATAAAAATCTGATTATGCTGTGATGAAAGTGTTAGATAAAGATTAATGGACCAATGCAATGTTAAGAGGCTAAACCACAAATAATAACAATAATTAATGCTTTGACCTACTAAGAAAGTTTCCTTTCTCTTTTGATCTCTGTAAAGGGCAATACACATATAAAATCCTGCTTGGAGGCTGAGCCGTGGAGAAATATAATAATATTCATGAATACATTTGCTACTTTCCATTTCACAAATATTTTTATTCAAACCATAAACAACTACCAAAGGAAGAATACTTCCACTTCATCGAAGAAGAAATAGTGCTCAGGACTGAAAAGGATTGCGTAAGATAGTGTAGCCAGGAGAATGAACACTGCCTCACGATGGATGTTCTCTTCCTCTCCCTCTCTCTCCTGTGGATTCGCTCCCCAGTCGTCCCGCCCTCTAACACAGCGCTGCGCTCAGGAAGTCCCCTGGGGCCTACCTGCCTGGGTCCACTGCCCAGTCCACGTCTGCTTCAGCAGTGGATTTTCAATTGCACATTCATAAGATAAATTTGATCCTGTGATATTCAGGGTGCTGCTAATATAAAAAGGGCCCAAATACCCCGTTTCGTCTGTTTTGCTTCCAGAGACAGATGCAGCGTCCACTTTCCACGTGATGTGCGGACGGGGATAAACGCTGAGCACACTGCACACCAGGAAACTGCTTGCATTTCTCTTCTCGTACTTCATCGCAGGGGTGAGGAAAGCTACGCAAGGGAGAGGGGCACAGAGACACCTGTCACCAGTAGTTTCCTCCCGGACCATCTGTGCAGAATATTTCTTAATGCTTATAAACTGAAAAGTTAAGATTTGTGAGCAAAACTCGGTAGCTACTGAAAAGAAAACAAACAATAAAACCCACAAAAATTCCATAAAACCTTCAAATATACGTCATTATTCTGGAAGAATGAACATGAGCTTGCATGGATAGCAACCTCTATTTCCTAGAAACGTAGCTAGCAAATCTCCTCATCTTATCTTTTGAGCAAGAAAGAAATGTGGTCAAAGTCTAAAAAGTAGAGTTCATGGAACACTCTGAACTCCAGATACCAACAACCTATTTGAGTCTCTGCTTATATATGATTCTTGAATTCTGAGTCCAGACGTCAAGCAGCTACAAGATGTAAAGTGAAGGGAGAAGGAACAACAGTCAGATAAAACAATCCATCAGAAAATATATCCCCAAACATGTAACATATTCGGACATGCCTTGGAGATAGGGTATTGCAAGTTCCGGTCCAGTGAATACAGCAATAAAGTAAGTCTTACAATTTTTTTCATGTCCCAGAGCATATAGAAGCTATTTTATGTGATGTCTCATTAAGTGTGCAATAGCAGGTCTCAAAAATAATGTATGTACCTTAATTTAGAAATACTGTTAAAATTGGCTAACATTTGTCTGAGCCATCAGCAAGCAGTAACCTTTCTACTTGCACAGGGTCTCATCTTCACCTTGACGGATGCTGACCGGTCAGGGTGATAGGTGCTAAAGGTTGGGTTGCTTGTAATTATCTCTTTTTAAATTAAGTACATTGGTATATTTCATATATACATAATGAACACATTCATTATAGGGAATTTGTACCTGTGAATGGTATTTCTTGATTCTTCTTTTTTTCCATTTCTCTGCCCTCTGTTCAATCCCTTTCCCCTCCTTATTCACAAAAGCTTTGTTTCCATTTTATTCTTTTTATTTTTTCCCTCTTCCCTACCTTCCTTTCTTTCTCCCCCTCCCCCTAGCTCCTTTTCCCTGTTGAACATTCACTTCCTATTTCACAATATCTATTATACATCTTTGTCCTGATTTACACTTTTGGATTCTCACATCAGAGAAACAATTTAATATTTACACATGTGTGTCTAACTTACTTCACTTCAGAGTATGCACTCAAGGTGCATCCATTTACCTAGAAATGTCTTATACTTATCCTTCTTTGTGACTGAGTAGTACTCCATTGTATAAAAAAAACCACATCTTTATCCATTCATCACTTGAAGGGCATTTGGACTATTTCCAAGATTTAGGTATCACAAACTATATGTGTAAGTATGGATGTGCATATATCACTGTGGTACAAAAACCGAAAACTTTCACTCTAAGATCAGGAACAAGACAAAGATGTCCACTATCACCACTCCTATTCAATATAGTTCTGGAAAATATTAGCCAGAGAAATTAAACAAGATAAAGAAATAAAAGGAATAAAATAGGAAAGGAAGGGGTTAAATTGTCATGCTATGTAGATGACATATACTCTACACAGAAGACCAAATATACTCTACCAAAAGACTTCTAGATTTACTAACCAAATTTAGTCATGTAGCTGGATATAAAATCAACACTCAAAACCTGTACACAAACAACAAACTCAATGCGAGAGAAGGGAAATACATTTCACAAGAGCATTCCAAAAGATGAAATACTTAGGAATCAGTCTAACAAAGGAAGTAAAAGTTCTATACATTGAAATTACAGTATTCTAAAGAAAGAGATTAAAGAGGATATCAGAAAATGGACAGATATTCCTTGCTCTTCATTGGGAAAGACCAATATAGTGAAAATGTCCATGATCCCTAAATTGTTACACAGATTTAGTGCAATCCCAATCAAAATATCAATACATATCTCATAGGACTAGAAAAATAATTCTTAAACTTCATTTGGAACTGGGAGAGACCTAAAATAGCAAAGTCAATCCTGGGCAACAAAGGCAAGGCAGGAGGCATCACAATCCTCAACTTGAAGTTATACTACAAAGCTACAGTAATAAAAACAGTACAGTAAAGGCAAAAAATATACCCAAGATCAGTGGAATAGACTAGAAGGTAGAGACAACTCCAAGCACACTCAGCTACTTTATGTTTGACAAAGGAGCCAAACACCTTCACTGAAAGAATATAGTTATTTCTTAAAAATACAATGAAGTCTGCCGCATCAGTTACACCTTCCTCTCCTGAAAGGTTTTTCTGTAGCATATGATGCAGTTTGATAGCATTTTACTCACAGTACAACTTGCAAAATTGGTGTCAGTCTTCTTATACCCTGCTGCTGCTTTATCAACTAAGATTCTGTAATGCCATCCTTTGTTGTCATGTCAATAGCATCTTCACCAGTTGATTCCATTTAAAAAACTGCTTTCCTTTCTCATGCATGAGAAGTAACTCCTTGTTCATTAAAATTATATCATGAGAATGCATCAGTTTGGTCATATCTTCAGGTTCCATTTCTAACTCTGGTTCCCTTACTGTTTCTGCCAATCTGCAGTTATTTCTTTCACTGAAGCCTTGACCCCTCGATGTCATCCATAAGGACAGAAACTAACTTCCTTCAAACTCCCACTAATGTTGATATATTGGGCTCCTCTCAGAAGCACTGAAGATTGAACCCAGCATCCCACACCGAGTTATACCGAATCTTTTTTTGTGCTCAGTTGCCCAGACCAGCCTCGAACTTACCACTTACCTGCCTTAATCTCCCAAGTACCTGAAACTAAAGGCATGCTCCACTGTCCCTGGCCATACACACAACGGCATCTAGAATGGTGACTCCTTTACAGAACTTTTCGATCTAATTTTCCCAGAGGAAATTATCATTTTAGAGGAATTGCCATCTATGGCAGCTATAGCCTTATAAAAAACTTCTTTTAATAATAAGATTTGAAAGTTGAAATTGCTCCTTGATTCATGAGCTGCCCATTGGGTGTTGTGGTAGCAGGTGTACAAACAATGCTCATCTCACTGGACAGCTCCCTCAAAGATCACTGGTAACTAGGTATATTGTCGATGAGCAGTAATATTTGGAAAGGAATCTTTTTTTATTTTCCTCTGAGCAGCATTACTCAGTAGTAGGCTTTAAATATTCAGTACACCCTGTAAAGAGTTGTGCTGTCCTCCTGGTTTGCTTGTTCCATTTATAGAGTAGAGGAAGAGTAGATTTAATATAAAGTTTAAATGTCCTAGAATATTGGAACAGTATGTGGACATTGATTCCAACTTCAAATGCTCAGCCACATTAGTGCCTCACAAGAGAATGTCCATCCTTTGAAGCTTTGAAGCCAGGCATTAACAGCTCCTCCTGGCTCTGAAAGTCTTACGCGGCATCTTCTTCCAATATGCAACTGTTTCACTTGCACTGAAAGCATGTTAAGTGTAGCCACCTCCACCTTTTGTCTTAGCAGGTCTCCTGGATAACTTGCTTAGTTCCTACATCAGTGTTTGCTTCTTGTCTTTGTACTTTTACGTGATGAAGCCAGATTCTTCCCTAAACTTCATGAGTAATCTGTGCTACCTTCAAAATCTTCTCATGTGGCCTCTTCGTCTCTCTCAGCCTTCATAAAACTGAAGAGAGTTAGGCCTTGCTCCAGGTGAGTCTGTAACCTAAGGGAGTGTTGTAGCCAGCTTAACCTTCTATCTAGACCACCGAAACTTTCTCCATATCAGCAACAAGGCAGCTTTGCTTTCTTAGCATTCCTGTGTTCACTGCAAGAGCACTTGTCATTTTCCTTGAGAATTTTTTCTTTGTATTCACAGATTGGCTCTTTGGCAAAAGGGTCTAGCTTTTGGCCTGTATTAGTTCCTAATGTGTTTTCTCACTAACGATTTGTAGCTAAAGACTTGTGGGAGTCATAGCACTCTTCCTTTCACTTGAACACTTATAGGTCATGGTAGAACTATCATTTCATACAATCTTAAAATTACTGTGTCACAGATAATGGGGAGGCCCAAGGAAAGAGAGAAACAGGGGACCAGCCAGTGGGTGGAGTAATCAGAACACACATGTACTAAGTTCACTGCTTTGCATGAACAGACTTTGTAGTACTTCAAAGCAATTACAAACTTCAAAAGTCATTTATAATAGACCACAACAACAGATACATATTAATAATGGAATGCTTCACTGATTTTCGTGCCATCCTTGCGCAGGGGCCATGCTAATCTTCTCTGTATCGTTCCAATTTTAGTATATGTGCTGCCGAAGTAAGCACTACATATTAATAATGGAAAGGTTGGAAATACTGTAAAAACTACCAAATGCCACTGAGACATGAAGTGAGCACATGCTGTTGGAAAAAAGGTAGCTACAGACTTCATCAACACAAGGTTGCCACAGTCCTTCAATTTATAAGAAGCGTATCTCCAAAATGGTACAAAATAAAGCACAGTATCTTGTACTGTGCCTCCAATATACTGTATTTGTGATCAGGAGCCTGATCATTCCTGGACCACATCATCAAGAATCTTGTCTTTTGAATATTAGAAATCAGCCATGAAGCTGTGTTCCAACTACGTTTTTTTTTTTTTTTGTACCAGAAATTGAACTCAGGACCTTATGCTTGCCAGGCAAGCACTTTGCCACTGAGCTATATTAAAATTTAACTAAATGGCTGTTTGATGCAATGTTACCATAAAATTTGGCAGCAGCTAATATAAGCACTATCTATAGCATAAGTATATATAGTTGCTTTGGAGATGAAGAAAGTATATAATTAAATAGTAACTTCATTTTATTATAGAAAGAAGCAATTTAAATAAAAATTTAGTATTTTTAGTCATCACATTGACAGAAATTTTAAGATCAATAATATTAAGTGCTGATTGAACTAAAAGAAAACATGGATATTCTGATGCGTCTGGTGTCATTAACATATTAAAAACCTACTTCTGGTAATTCTATTTCATATAATTTCCCAGTGTTATATATATAACAATGAGGATGCTCATCACATACTTTCTGTAATGAAATACACTGGAAATGCATGAATAACAGTCAAGGTTTATGGCTATATTTATTAGTCACGCTATGAGATGGTGCATGTGGAAAAAGATGAGCTAGATTTGCAGGCATTGACTTGTTTTGGAATAATGTTGAATGAGATCATGAAGTCTTGTGAAATCTTACACGCACACTCACCTCCCACCTTTAGCACCACTTTCTTTGTGCTCTGTTTAATTGCTGTTCCCACATAGCAGATGTAAATCCCTTCATCCAGAAGACTTAACCTTCTGAAATACAGAGAGGCATTCCCGTTCTGAATCTTGCTGTGGAAGAGAGATGTCCTGTTTGCAAATTTAGGATCTTGGTTTTCCAAATGGTCACTGCCTTTGTAGTAACTGTGAACGTTGGAGTTATCTTGATTCTTCCAGTGAATTACAACATCAGGCTCATTCTCAAATGAGCAAGGGAGGGTTACATCTTCATCATATCTTCCAATGATAATCTCTTCATTCAGACTTCTGAGGTGATTGAAGAAAACTGAACAGGATGTACCTAACATCAAGAGCAGAGATTTTGTGAAGAGAATTTGTGATGGGTGCTTACGGAGAGAGGATTATCTATAGTTATCTAAAGGAACCATCCTAGCTGAGCAGTGTGAGCATTAACAGATCTGCCTTTCTGAGTTTTAGAAAAATAAGATGCCATAAAGCTCTGTGTTTGCATTTCTTCCATTTTAACTGAGTATCTGTTGGATTCAGTGCAACTGTGAGCACTGACAACAGTCGAAGGAACAGGTAGACTAGCTCACTACCACCTGATCAGTAGTCCTTTCTCCCTTCTGATCCTGTCATGCTGCAGTACTGGGAAATATGTGTATTAAAAACTCCTGTTCAATTGAACTCCAGTTCAATTTCAGAGCACATTCATTTTACACCTATTATAACAATAACTAGTTTATCCAGTGAGCTATAGCGAAAAGGCCTCCAAGAATGCCAAACTTAGCTTGACTGGGTCACAAAATCTTTGGTTACAAAATGTATGTGGGAATATAAGGATAATGGAATAGGTGTATTGCTGATGTCTGGTTTATTGAGAGGAACAGTCAATGCAAAAAATTTTCTTTTCTCTTGACCAATTTTACATGCTTCAATTTGGTAATTAGAATGACTGATCTGAAAACAATATGCAGTATAAGAACCATTGTTGAACTCCTAATATTTTGTATGGTAAAGCTCTCCATCACTTCTAATGTTTTTTAAATTTTTTTTTTTTACTTGTTACTGTCTTTGATTGTTTGATCAGTCTTACACTCTTATGTCTAATGGACTGAGCAAATTTGTTGAAGATAACAGTATGGAATTTAGCGACCATTGTAAATTTCTATCATTTTGTCTTGAGGTCATGGATCATTTTTGTTGTTTCTGTGTTGTTTTGATTTTGTCTTCATTGTTGTTTTGTCAGTTTTTTAATCTTTAAAATAAAATATTGAAAAAAAGGAAAATATATGTGGGAATAATGCTAGATTAAATAATCTGTTAGAAATGTCTAGATGCTTGTCCAAAGCAGGGGAGTAGGTGGATAGGAGAATCCCTGAAAAAGAAAAGACTTTGGGACCACACACTAGGTATCTGTGAGTCAATCAAAGTGAGTTAACAAAATATTCTAGATAGAAATGTGGAATTCCAATCCTCTTGATTTAAGTGTTTTATTGTTTCACTGTCAATTTTAGAAGTTAATTTCAAAAAGCAAATGAATTCAACATGGTTAAGGTCTTTGCAAAGAAAACATACCTAGTCATTTCATATGGAAAACATCATGTAGTTTGTTTAACCAATTCAGAAAACATTTTAAGTAGATACTTTGTCTGTCTTTGAACTCTAAGAAATTACAATGGGAAAGTGCATTGTTTTATAAAAGAAAAAAACTAATAAACTCCTTTGGACCTTGGCCAAGGACACCCAGGATTCAGAACACATTTCAGGTAGATATTTTTTTTCTCTTTGGACTCTAAGAAATTAAGATGGGAAAGTGCTTTGTTTTATTTTAAAAAAAAATGAGTAAACTCCTTGACCTTAGCCAAGGGCACCTAGGGTGGAAAAATAAGGTCCTCGTGCCATCCTGCTACTATCTTTTACCTCTGCCCGCTCCTTCTGGGCCTTGTCAACCCTGCCATGTCCCTTGTCCCTTCCTCAGAGATTTGGTTTCTCTATAGAGATCTAAAAAGATCTATATTATAATGAGAGGAACACATGGGAAGGTGAGAAAGGAAGCAGTGACTATCAACCTCCCTAACTGTCTACCACACCGCTCTGATACTTCTTTGGATAATTAAAAATGCCTATCATAGGATTCAGCCAAGGTGATAATATCATCTATTAGGTGCTAGAGATCAAGTTTCCGCTTAAAAAATTAAATTTGCCTTTCTTTGCAATTTTATTTCTTACAGCAGATAACAAAATATAAAGACCCTCAATCAGAATGAACAGAAAAATATATGGTTTCTAATCTTTGTACAGACTTCTAGCCTGTTCCATATTTCTCATGAACTGATCACTTAGGAAAGTTCACTATGCTTTGGCTACAGAGAAACAGAGCTAGGCCTTTCTTATCTGAAATGTTTGGAACTAGAAGTGTTTTGCATTTTATACATACTCAAGGACCCAAGTCTAATGTAGGCACAAAATCTCTTATGTTTCATAAGCACCTTATACAAATGATCTGAAGGTAACTTTGTACAATACTTTCAGTGCTCTTGCATTTTGATTGATCTGTCATATGAGATCAGGTGCGGAATTTTCCACTGGGACCTTCATGTTAGCCCTCAAAAATTTCTGGATTTTGGAGCATTTCAGATTGTGATTGTGCTATCTATAGCCACTTTGTATTTTATACTCCTGTGCCTATCTCATGATAGAAATAACTAACTGTTGTATTATAAAAGAAATTACCTTGAAATCCACAGAGAGACCAGATGAGAACGAGGAGGAAAGACAGCACCGCCTGTGCTTTCATGTCTTGTGAAGGTCATAGCATGCTCTCAAAACGGAGCAAAGAATGCACGTTATGGATTTTAAATGAAGAAAGAACTGAAAAAGAATGATAGTGTCTGAGTCCATGAGATTAAACTGTTGTACATTCACACAAACCATTGTTCTGCAGCCAATGAACATGATATTGTAAAAACTCAGTGGTATGGAAGTTCTTAACTTATTATCAGGGCAAAATCAGGCTTCAGTACAATTTTAAATAACACAGTCCATTTTGCAGTGGAACACACATTGTTTTCATATAGAACACTAACTGGATCTATCACTAAATGTGTACTAGGATGTTAACTTGGAAGAGCAGGTTTCACATCTGGAGCAGTGCCTGCCGTATGATAGGCGCATAAAAATGGCTACTGAATGAATGGATTTGACATTTACTTACAGTGGTTCTCTGGACCATAGTCTTTATTATTTGTAAAGCATCCTACAATGGATGTATATTGTTTTTATAGTAAAATATACCAAAAATGAATTCAAGTGCCTGTAATGTTAGCTATCATTTTATTTATAATCACACATAAAATATTAACAACATTGAAACCTTGAAACATATCTGTAAATACATAGCACGAGTGCAGACACTAAGGTCACAGTTTACAAAATGCTTTTCAAAAATAGGAGAGTGAGGCAGAGGGAGAGGGAGAGAGGAGGAGGGGAAGAAGGAGAAAAAGAGCGAGGGAGAGAGAGGGAGACAGAGTGAATGTGGCAGAACAAAAAGTACAGTGTAGTCACAAGTAAAATGTAATGGTTTTTGGAGGGATGATGGGATTACAGTTAATTATTACTCTTCAAGAAATAGCTTTTTAAAAGAATACAATGTAATGTGTTTGAAAAAAAATCCCTAAAAGAATATTTTAAAGAAATCACTTGGCAGTTCTAGTACTGAAAAAAATATGTTCTAAATTCAATGTGGGATATGAGATTGTCGAGTGTTTAAAATATCCTAAAAGGTAAGACTAGACTCCTTCATCAAAATAAACCTGACGGGCTAATAATTTATGGGTTTATTTTTACATGTTAAATATCAGAAGAAAATAATTAAATGTACAATCTTAAGAGATGACCTTTTCAACAAGACTATACATTTTTTCTTATACCTGTATAAATACTGGAGATAATCAAAACAAATTAAACCTAAGTATGGAAAAGTTACTGCTCACTAGCTTCCTTCTATTTTATAGCAACAGGTAAAATATTTGATAGAGTGAAAGTTATTATAAAATAGTATGTTATCAAAATACTTTTTATATCCCTTCCTGTAGATGTACTGTCATGTATGAGATATGGAACAATACATGTCACAGTGGTTATTTCTGAAAGAGAAGATGACGGGTAATTGGCGAAGTCATTTTTCTACTATGAAAATATGTAAATATTCAGTAACACTTTTGATTTTTATGGGCCATATAAAAAACTAAAATTTAACCTCAGCCTCTTTCCAAGCGAAACTTAACTGAAATCCGCCTTGTTCAGTGTAACTTTGGGACACTCCTTGGTAGAGTCCGCTTTTACGTAGGTTGACGTTGCCTGGTTCATAAGGATGCCATTTCCCGCCTTCTCTTGCACCTGCCCTCATCCCCCTGCTCCAGTTTCCCTTTGCACTGATAATCTTGCTTCGTTAGTTTCGATTAGTTATGAACGCTGCTTCGTCCTCCTAACACAGTTCAACCAGCCTAACAACAGTGGTGTCTGCTCTTTATGTCTCTTGTCCGGCTCTTAGCCGAAGCCAAATTCTTCACTGAGAGCTGCATCCCACATATTTTTTTTTAAGTAGGAAGAATTTATTGAAAGAAAGAAAACTTTTGTCTGAGAGGGACAGGTGGGAGCCTGGAAAGATCCCACACATTTTTGAGCTCAAGAAATATGTCTCTGCAATGATACCCTCTCTCACTTTATCTTCAGATTCTCTCTACTGCATGAGTTCCATAACTACAAATTCTCCAATATTGCATATCTTAAGAAAATGAGGAAAAACACTCAGACTCCCCTTTGACTCTTGATTTTCCTCGCTACCTATTCTTAAACTCTATTATTCTAAAAATGGTTGTTCCCATTTTTCTCTTTACAATATTCTCTCCAGGCTCTTGTTTGCATGACATAGCAGATTCTGCCCTCGTCATTGTCACCAAGAATCTCATATTGCTAAAAGCACTGACACCATTTGTCACCCTCGCTATACCCGACTGCTAACTTGCTCTTGTAAAATTCTGCTCTTCCCTTCAGACACCACATTCCTCAAGTTTTCCGTTTTCACTGTGTTCTTCCTTATTCCTGCTTTGGTTCTCCTCTGCTCGCTCCTTTCACAAACATGGGATGTTCCCAGTCCTGCTACCTTCCCTCTGGATGAGTTCCTCCATCCAGCATCTATAAGGCAAGGGTTCTCAAAGTCCTTGAGGTCTTATTTTGAGGGCATGTGCTCCGCTGCTCACTTGGCTTCTGTTGCCCTACGTATATCATGAAGTTAACAGGAGCCCTAATCTCTGCTTCCTTCCCTTTCCATTGCTCTGTGTCCCACCCCAAACAGCAAGACAACAGGAAGTTCCACGGCTTTCTTGCAGTCTTTGGCCCCCAACATAAATGGGGCCAAATTTTTCCAGGTCAGGCTAGAAGACTAACCTTGATGTTTCCATTCCTACATGCCCCATATCTAATCTATTAATTTGTATATCCACTTCTTTTCCACTTCACTGTCACCATGCTGCTCTAAGGCTACCGTCATCTCTTTCAGGGTGTCTAAATATAGACATCTAGCTGGTAACGGTTTTCTACTCTTGCCTCCTTGTAATCTACCGTCAACACCATTGTCAAGAGCTGTATTTTTAAAACATATAAGTCATCCTATTATGCTAATTAAATCCCTGCAGTGGCTTCCCACCATACTCAGAAAGGTATAAATTTTTAGCCTTATCTGACCAAGCTTTACGTACTCCAGCTCTTGCTCTGCCTGCTTCTCCAATCTCTCTCCCAGCATCCCACTACATACATTCCCGAAGATTCATGTATACATGTACTCCAATTCAAAGGTCAGCCTGAACTGAAAATTGAGTCCTTGAAACTATTCAATTCCTGAATTTGGAATAAAATGACAAATGACAGTAACCCACTTATCATATAAGATAAAGCCCTATGAATAAAAATATATACACTAAACCTCTTCTACACAAAGGCTTGATTTAGCACTGTTGAAATAATTTCAGCATTCAGCTAAGTGAGGCACTTAATGAGTATTTGGCCCTATTTTTATGCCTCAGTTTTATTTTTAGACATTTATATTTTGCCCCCAAAGCAGCAGAAAGCTTCCACCTTGGATTAAACTGAAGTTATCCAAGTCGCAATCAGCATGCTTACAAAAGGGTTCAAGTGTTAGAAGCATCTTGTTCTGGTACATGTTGGCTGGATTCCAGATGTGACAGAGAAAGGCAAAGACAGCCAGCTCCTGTAATGAGCACAAGAAGAAGAAATCCAGATGCTAAAACTAATCAGACAGAAAAGAAAATTGGGGCCATTTCTACAAGCATACAATAAGAAGAACCAGTTATCCCTACACTCAATAGCTACAGACCAAATTGACAGGAGCCATCAGTACTAATTGTGAGGATGATGACATACGTCACTTGTAGTTGAGTCACATTTGCAAGTGCACACATCAGTAACACTCAAGGCTAGTTCTGGCCTCACAACTTCTGGTATCTATCTGGCCAAGAATAAGTCAATGCTCTTTTTTGAAAAGAATGTTTCACAGTACTCTCATCATCATGAACATTCTGAAGTCCTTGGAGGAAAAGCAGATCCCACAGTGCTGCAGTCTTCTTTGCATTGTTTTTAAATCCATTGTCTCTCCACAGTGTTCATGGCACTGAGCCAACTTGTGAAAGAAATGGGAACAGAAGGAAAATTCTGTAGCATCCTGGGGATTTCTCCTTACGATCCACTTAGATTTTAATAGAATTGACTTGGTTTAGACAGCAAAAAACAACGCAACAACATTAGGATTACCTACTTTTCTCTACTCAAAATATCTCTTTCTGATGTTTTACAGTAAAACTCCACCACTGAGGGATTGAAAAATTGGATAGAAACATTTAATTGTAGGGGGTACTGCCTTTGTTTCAGGTCTGTTCAATTTAGTGTCTTGTTTGTTTTCTTTTAGAAACCAGGCTAAGAGTATGTAGGGATGGTACAATTGCAGGTGGTAAAACGGCAGGTCAGTAACAGTAAAAAAAAAAATACAGTGGAGGGGTTAAACCAGGGAGAATGGAAAGAAGATACAAGACTGTGGCTGCCTTGCTGGCCACAAACACAGAACATAAAACAGCCGCTTTCTCAGTCAAAAGCTCTGAGAACCACAGCACCTCAAAACAAACCATCAGAGGGAGAGAGACCAGAAGGAATTTGCCTTTAGTTTTCCCTGACTAGTCAGTTTTCCCAGGGTCAAAGTAACTCCTCCTTGCTTCCTTGCTGTGCACCTGGCCCCTTGGGACAGCTGTTATTGAAGACAGATGCCATTCTCCGCTGTATGGCATGTTAACTGTATAGCACTCTTATTTGAGTCTGTAAATAAAGAGCCAGGGACACCAGTCTCTGTGAGTTTCCTTGGGAAGTTACAGTGGAGGACATGTTGAAACTGGCCTCCCCAGAGGATTCACGGTCACTGATGACATTCAGAACTGTGGCAATGACACCGGGACCTGGGCTCAGTCTGTCTCTGTCTCTTTGTCTGTCTCTGTCTCTCTTTCTCTTTCTCTCTCTCTCTTTGCCTCCCCAATCAGTTAAGGTCCCAGGAAACAACCAATGCCCAATAAACTCTAGGGTGGTTCATAAACTGGGTCCAATAAAAGTAGCTGTTTTTAAAATGTCACTTATATAAATTTTTATATTTTGCTCATTAGCAGACAGTTAATCACCTGCCTGAGTGCTCTGCAATGACTTTGGTCATGTCAGTTTTCATTCACTCACTGCTAAGTCACTGCTACCTGCTCACATACCTGCAGGCTTCTTCCAAGGAACGCACCTGAATGACGGAAGGTACACTTCTAGCAGTTACACTCCCTCACTGCTGCCTGCCACAATGGTGTCTTCAAGAAGAGACATGGCCTGCCACCCCCACAGAAAAAATGGTCTTCTGTGCTTTACAACCACCCTGAACTCAAACCACATCCTTGTTTAGATTCTTTCTCTGGCTTATCTGGCTGCCTACACTTCCTCACAGATATCTTACAGTTAATGAGATCCTGCTCACCCCTGGCCCACAGATTCCCATATCTGCTAGGGCCAGGGCCCTAGAAGTAGAGCCCAAGATAAAGCTCTTGTACAGGAAACCACATTGCACAGGAAAGCCTAGGTTACTATTCAGGCCTGCAACGACCATGTTCCAACTCATACTCCATCATTAAATACTGCTTTTTACAAAAAAAGTAGACCCTATAACCCTCCTTAGCAGTGCTCTACATAAAAAAGAATATATTTGGACAAAATGGGTTTTTTTGTTGTTGTTGTTTTGTTTTGTTTTTAGCAAGAATATTGGGTAACCAAAGGAAGAAAAAAGAAAAGAAAACTCACCAGGAAAAGAAATTGCCAGGGTTAACAAACCTGAGAGCAGGCCCTTTGCCAAGCACATAAAAGTAGTCAGCAATTAAACAAGACTGTACTAGGAAAAGTGTTCAGCATGTACAGATATAAGGCCATTTTCTACTCCAGAAAATAGGCACCTATTCCTCTATAAAGCATGCTACTAATTCCCACTGCACACCACATGATTGTAGAAACCCAATGTGCTGTTTCTCTAAACTTCTGCTCACATCAGATCAGTGTGTCATCATCATTAAGTAATTTAACAAAATGCATTCAATTAATTAAACAGGAGGACAAGAACCAACTTGGTGATCCTGCAACAATCAAGTTGAATCAGCTGAAAGTCAGCCACAAGAAAGGAAGGGGACAATCTGCTATTAGATTTGTCATGAAAGAGTTAAGAGTGAGAGATTGAAAGAAAATTATAAAACTCCACAGGAGTTAGACTCTTCTGTAATAATTTCAATGCAAACATTTCTGGGAACTGTCAAAGAGCAAAAACTAGAAATATGGTATACTACATTATGGATTTAGATAGCACAAAAAAGATATAATAGAAAAAACAAAGAACAGGCCATACTCAAACCAAGATCTTGACTTCTTCCTTCCCAGAACCTTAGAAAATAGATGGATATTTCTGTTTCAAGTTTATAGAATTCAAAACATAATTTAGATACTTACATTTTTTAAAAACCAGATCAACAACTGGCCCTGATGGTATCATATGTAAAGACTTCAACTGAAGCAATGAAAAGTTTAAAATAATAGAATAAGTATGCACCATGATAATGTCAGCCAGGTTTTCTACAACACAGAGAAGGATCAGCAGAACCTACAGGTCAAAGAGAATGGACTACACTGAGATAGGGAGCCTCCGTGTTGGTTTAGGTTTATTACCTCAGTTTGATACCACAATTTCATCCTATGCTGGTTGGGGTTGTTACATTTAAACATGACTATTGTATGGTAAGCAATATATCCAATATTCCTCACCCTGCATGATGATATTAATCATTTAAATCCAATCCCTGTGTCATCTTTTCACCTACAGAAATAATGGACTCCCTATATCTATAGTTCAAGGGTTTAGAGCAAGTGATCCATAACTGAATAGCAGAATCAAGGATTTAGAGTAAAGAATAAACAAAAACAATCTTTATAAAGCTGAACACCAGCTTTACACTTTATTTGGAGTTTTTATGAAATAATGCTTTGTAATGGTCTACTTTTTGGAAAGTACTTATTCCTACATACACGTGAATTAGTGGCACTGTCCTTAGAATTTAAAGATGCTGGTAACCTAAATGTCTGGTACATAAGAAAAGAGAAATTTCTAGTCCATCTCAGTGAGTCCTTTCCAAAGTAGAGAAGTCATTATGTTAGCTTCATACCGGTGAAGTTTCTGCATAGCTCAGGGTCAATTCTGCCAAGGCATTTTTGTTTATGAAGTTTCACTACTTCAGCTCTATGTCCTCCTCACAAACCATTCTTCAGTTAGAGTCAGAAAATATTAAAGCTCTGAGAAACAAGAGAAAATGAAACATTTCAAGTTTATCTTGACCTTTTAGGAAACAGGACTGAGTTTTCCTTTGAATGATACTCCACACTATCATCCAGCAAGCTTAACACCTTTTCTGCCACTAAAAATGTACAATCTGAACATCACCTATAGATCATAAACTTTACAAGAGTGAGTCAAACAGCCTTTAGTCCAAGAAAGTTCAGTCTAGTACTAAGTGATAGGTAGATTATACAAACAAATAAATCATACTGCTGTCATACAAGCAGCAGTGAGGGTTCCCAGCAGGTGCTGTTGAAGGGCAGAGAAAAAGCGCTGAAGGCTGTTGAGCTGTAGTAAAGCCTTGGAAAGCATCCGTTTCAGAGGACAAGGAGAAGCTGGCCCTTAAGGCAGAAAAGAGGAAAGTGGAGGAGGGCAGATATTCCAGACAGGCAATAGGACAAAGATGCAGCAGCAGCAAGAGAACATAAATCCTATGTGGTGATTAAACCAGGCAGGCCGCACGGAACAGAAAATACAGGCAAGACACATAAGGATAGATCGCTATCATTTTTGTAAGCCACGCTAAGCAAGTAGAATGCTAATGATGAAGTAACATTAATATTTCAGGAAAATCATACCAGTGAGATTACAGTGGTTGACTACGAGGGGCCACCCTGCAGGGGTCAGCTAAGAACGCAGAAGAAATTACTTAAAAGCAAATGTAATTATGGAAAATGGGTAGAATGTGAAAGAACAAAGTAGCAAACAGCAGAACCATTTCCCTACTTTCTTTGTGGCAGAACTGCTTTGCTGCCCAGCCCTGTGTAGTATATGATCACCTCTTACTAAATGGAGAGTTAAAGAAGTGTTCAGAAAAGGTAAATGAAGTGACCACGACTGGTTCAGGGCTGGAGTGGGGGAGTCCTGTCTGTTTGGGAAAGACAGTTTAAAGAACTGACCGTTCTGAGGCTGCATTTGCACTGCACTCGGGGTCAGACATCTAGAACATCTCAAGGTTCTCGGAAGTTGAAGGTACATGGAGTAACCACGTTTACAGGACTCTTAATGTTGGACCCAAGTTACAATGTTTGTATGCCCCACTTCTGGTCCTGTTCCAAGGGATACAGGAAAGTGTGAACAGCTTTTTGCACTGCTTTGTTTCCAAAATAAACTATTGAAATCAAACTGGAAAAAATAACACAAAAAAGTATTTGGACATTGTTTTGGGTAGTGAGCCTACTGGGAGGACTCCACGGAAACCTGCGTCCCTATAAATAAGACAGATGCGAGAGCAGGGCTTGACTGGAAACCCCTTTTCTCTACTTTCTCTGCGGTGATTGGATGCTGAGAGCTCCAACAGCCACATGATGGATGTGAGAAAACGAGTGTAAGGGTCAAAGAGTCACCATGACCCAAATGAGAGAGCAGAAATATGGAAAGGATCTGACTTATATATAATGACAACGCTGAGGCCCTTCTTTCTACCTATTCTGGATTCTTCTCCCTGAACTGTCAATAAATTGATACATTTAAATAGTTTTAAGTGGGGATTCCATGTGTCCGCCAAAGAGCCTAAAGTAAAACAAAATGAAAAAAATTGGTGGGAAAAATAGCTGATGTAGAGCTACTGACATAGGAACTGAGGTCTGCTTTATCTATATAAACAAGTCACTGAAAATAATAATCTTATGTCTCACCACCGCAAAGTGCAAAAAGAAGTCATATTGTCTTTTTAAGAGAGTGAAGAGACATGTGCTTGGTAACAGTAGCAAAAAGACCTCATTTTGAAGCTACAGCAAACATTAGTTATGAGCCATTAGAATTATGTAGTTAAATTTAATGTGCCTTATGTTTTCTATAGGAGGTCTTCTAACAATAAAACCGCATTAACCTTAAAATTCCTGTTTTAGTGTGAACCTTAAAAGGAAAATACTTACTATAAAGTTAAGTATCATTTTGAAAAATTAGAGTATTCTTATTACAAAACAATAAGAGCATTTGGTTAGCTATTTGGCTCTCCAGAATGTTTGTTCCTTTGTTTTAAACACACACACACAACACACACACACACAGAAATACAAATCTCTGTTTTCAAGGTAACTTAAAATCAAGCCTATAAAGCAGTAAAGCAACTTCATAGCATGTAGTTGAGACTTGAATATTTGTAGAAAGAATGAATTTGACATTTCATAATTATCTGTACTTAAATATTATACATTTGTTGAATTTGTAAGTTAAAAGTATAGCAAGGACAACATAAAAGTTTGAAATCTGTGTCTAGACATTCATGCTGAGAATATGCATTTGGCACACCTGGTCATGTGAGTGTGTCGGCCTATTCATACAAATCAAGGTGTGTGAGCTTTACTACAGCTCACACACACAGCAGGTCGGTCAAACTCTGCTCAGTTTTATTTGTTTGTTTTTAAATTTTTATTTATTTTTTTATTTATTTGTTTCTAAAGTTAGAAATTCTGTACAATTTTCTGGATTTAGTAAAGGCACCATCAAATCCATGCAGAAGGGAAGAGAAGGAGTAGGAAACCAACCAGTGGTGAGTAATATACAGAATAAGAGAACTTTTATAAATGAGGCAGTTTTGCCCATGGCCCTGTATGTTCAGGCAGTGAACTCCCGACCCAGCATGCTTCACTGCCAGAGGATGATCCTGCTTCTCCCCACCTCCCCACACTGGCCCCTACACCATTACTATCAAAAGATTAGTGACTGCTTTCTATACAAAGCATGATTTGTCCTTCTTTCTATCACACCCATCTGCGTGTCCCTTCCTGTCTCAATTCCATCCACTCCTCTCTTTCCCTAGACCTGAGCCCTTCTTCTAACATCTACTCTCGTAGGGCTCTTTCTCGTGCCCACAATCACACTGGATAACATTCCTTGACCCTGTGGCTCCTTCTAGTGATGATATTAGTTACCAACTAGCTTTTCCTTCTGGGTCTCATCCTGGCCCCTACCTACTGTCACTTCTCTCTGTATAGTAACTATTTGATATCTGTGGAGAGGACACCCAGGTCCAAAAGGCATATGGCAGACACGCCACAGAGCACCGGGAACTAGATGGCCTTATACACAAAGGAACTGGGCATGCAGTGTCTACCACTCATCTTCCCAGTCCAGATCAACCCTCAAATAAGGACTTTGCACGATGGGACACAATAAAGTAAGGTGGAGACTTCTAGCTGTCCCCACTAAATATTAGACACCTGAAGTATCAGCTGCTAACAAAGCCTAAAACCCTCACAAATCCTGATCCAAGGTGAGGGACTGCTAGGGAATCTACACTATTGCACTACTCTCGGGAAATAGCTAGCCCATGTGACTTTTCCAAATGACCCTCAGGCTACACGGTGTCTTCTTATGACTCCACCTTCCTGGGGTCCTACAAAGCTGCATGGTGACCTCACTTATTCACTCACAGACCCTCAAAGTGGCCAGGTGACTCTGCCCAGCCATAGCTACAAAAGGCAGCAAACTGGCTCTGCTTGAGCAGCTTGGCTCCCCCAGGCCCTGAAAAGTAGCTGAGTGACCCACCTTGAGAGGCTCAGCTTGTCTAGATTTTTTTTTAGTCTTTTTGAGATAAAATTTCACCGTGAAATTAGGGATGGCCAGTTTCTCACTTTTTAATGTAAGATGGCCTTGAACTCATGGCCTCCTGAGTTTTGGGATTATAGGCATACACCACCATGCCCAGTGTGTCTAGATTCTTTGAAATCTCCTATGAAAGAGACATTACAAATGATACCACAGAAATCAAAGGATAATTGAAAAGTATTATGAACAAATACACAACAAAAATTGAATATCTAGATGAAATAACTTTCTGGACATGTAACCAACCAAAACTGAGCCATAAAGACATAAAAACCCTAGACAGACCAGTAACAAGCAACAATATTGAATCAGTAATAAAAAGTATCCCTAAAAAGGAAAGCATAAGGCCAAATGACTTCACTGCTGAATTGTACAAAACCTTCAAAGAAAAATAAGTAATAATTCTTCTTTTCCCCAAAAAATGGAAAAGGAAGGGAATTCTTCCAGAGTCGTCATTCATTCAATGAAGCCAGCCTTAACCTGATACCAAAATCAACAAGGACAGATTCTTAAAAAAGAAAACTATAGACTAATATCCATCACAAACATAGATGTAAAAATTTTCAATAAGATACTAGCAGTATGAATCTAACAGCATACAAAAAGATCATATACCATGACCAAGTAAGATTCAGCCTAGGGGTTTAAAAATGGTATAATTTATCCAAATCAATAGATGTCATACATTGCATCAACAAGATAAAGGACAACAAAAGTATCATCATCTCTACAGATATGGAAAAAGCATTCAATAAAATTCAAAATCCTGTCATGATTAAAAACCCTCAAAAAATTAGATACAGAAGGAACAGACCTCCATGAAATAAAGGCTGTATATGACAAACCCAAAGCCAACAGCACATGGGACGGGCAACGGCTGAAAGAATTTCCGCTCTTATCTGGAAAAAGACAAAGATGTCCACTATCACCATCTCATTTAACATAGCATCGGAAGTCTTAACCAGAACATTTAGGCAACATACAGAATTAAAGTGAAAAATAGAACAGGTGGACCTCAAGTCATCTTTGTTTGCAGATGGCATGATTTACAGAAAAACCTAAAAAAATTCACCAAACCCCTGTGAAAACTCAGAAATGAATTCAGTAAAGTTGCAGAACATAAAAATGTGCTCTTTAGCTTCCAGGACATCAAAAGTACTTGAGATAGTCAAAATATGAAGGAAACTTTTTCTGGGCTGATAGTTTTAGGGGTTCTACTCTCTAACTAATTGGCCTCATTGCTTTGGCCTGTGGAAGCACATGATGGCACGAACACATCACCGAGCAAGACTGCATATTTCACAGCCAGGATGCAAAATAAATAGAGACTGGATCCTGGTGATTTCTTGGCGACATACCCAAGGATCTAAAGGCCTCTCACTAGGTCCCACTTTTAAAGTTTCTATTGCACAAAACAATTAACACATAGATCTTCAGGGGCACATTTAAGACCTAAACTACAGCAAAAAGTTAGCCAATTTTTAAACTAATAATGAACAGTTTGATGAGTCAAGTAAAGAAATTCATTCACAACAGCTACATTTTGGAAAACCTAGTAATAAATTTAACCAAGGAAATGATCTTTACAATGAAAATTACAAAACACCAAAGAAATAAATTGAAGGTGATACCAAAACATGGAGTGAAATCCCAGGCTCATAGATTGAAAGAAATAACATAGGTAAAATGTCCATACTGTCCAAGGGTTCATAGGCACAATATAATCCCCATCAAATAACAATGGCATTCTTCACAGAACCAGACAATCTTAAAATTCATAGGGAACCACAAAATTCCTGAATAGCCAAAACATGTTGAACAAAGCAACAATGCTGAAAGCATCAGAATACCTGTATTAAACAATACTATAAACCTAATAGGACATACAGCAACACACTGACCTAAACACTGACATTTAAGTCAAAAGAACAATATGATAACCCAGTAAACACATGCATCCATATCTAACTGCTCTTTGACAAAAATGGCAAAAGTATACACTGGAGAAAGGATAATCTCTTTAATAAACAATGCCGGGAAAATTAGATATCCAAATTCAGAAGAAAGAAACTATATTCTTATCTCTTACCATATATAAAACTCAATAGACAGTGAACCAAAGACCTAGATATAAGAATGTATTATAAAACAACTAGGACAAAACATGGGAAATACCAGATGAAATCAGTACAGGCAATGGTTTTTTGTCTAACTCTCTAAAAGCATAGGCAATAAAATAAAAATATATAAGTATTATATCAAACTAAGATATCTCTGCAAAGCAAAGAAAACATTCAACAGAGACAAGAGACAATCTGATGAATGGAAAGAATATTTCGAAACTCTTTCTGCAACTACATATCAATATCCAGAACATATATGGAATTTAACAGCAAAAAATATCTAATAAAAATGGAAAAATTATCTGAATAGACATTAATTGAGGGAAGATGTATAAATAGCCAACAAGTCTGTGAAAAAATTACTCACCACTATCATCAGGGATATCAAACTACTAGGAGATATCATCTTGCCCTACCAAGGACAGTGATTAAAGCCAAAAAGGGGTAGATGGTCACAACTAGAGACCATACTCATAAGTAAAATAAATCAGATGTGCATGTGTAAGCAACATATTGTATCACTAGTGTAAGAACCTGAAAGTGTGAATATAAATTAGGAGGTATGATAAAGATTGTGAAACGAAACTACTCAAAAGTAAAGAGCAACTGGCATGAGGGGGAAGTAAAAGGAAGAAAGAGATAATTATGTGTGTATATACATGCAGGATAGCTAACATAGTTGTACTACTGACTTCTGTCTATTATAAGGAACAGTTAATGATTAGTTGTTCAATCAATCTTGCATGTCTCTATTTGTTTTTCTGAGTATATACTTGGAAGTTATCCATATGAAATATAACAACCATTGTTAATTCCCTGTCACCTTGTCTGTAATTCAGTTTTGCTTGTACTATTCTTGTGCTACTTTGTAAATGGCTGTCTGTTTGTTAATATGGTTTCATTCTTTTCCTTTTAAAATAAAAAAAGCTAAAAAGAGAACGAGCTGATAAGGATGGCAAGAAATGAGAAGTCTTGATTGAAATCTAAATTATTCTAGTGTCTTGGTTACTTTTTTCTCGTTGCTGAGACAAAATACCCAACGCCCAAATTGAAGGAAGGAAAGGTTTATTTAGCTTACAGTTTGTAGAGGTTTTAGTCCTTACTTGGTTGGTTCTGAGGCAGAATGGCACATGGCAGAGGACAAACTGTTCATGGCAGCAGAGCATAGCAAATACCACCAGAGAAAAAGGGAGGAATGGCTGCTAGCAGCCTCCTGTTCTTTTCTACATTGTAAACAACCTACCCCACCCAGGGGTCATGAACCTCTCACACAATCTCCATGTCCTCCTCTTCCACACACTCAGGATGTTTACAAAGGAAGCACCCCAGCTTCCTCCTGAGTCACTCAGCTAAACCTCTAGATTCCCCAAGTTGACACAATGTATCAATCATAACATCTAGTCATTATGAAAAACAGTATGATGTTTTCTCAAAAAACTAAAACAGAATAATCATGACCCTGGTCTCCACTGCTGGGTATATAGCCAAAAAATGAAATCAGGGCATCGGCACCCGTATTCCCATATTTACTGCAGCACTATTCACCATACACAAAATATGGGGCCAACCAACATGTTCACCAGTGGATGAATGAAGAAAATAGAATATTACCCAGACAGAAAAAAATAATGAAATCCTGCAGCAATATCATTGGAATGAGGACATTGTGTTAAGTGAAATAAACTAGACACAAAAATACCACACATCTGTGGAAAATGAAAATTTGTTTTCCTAGAGGTGAGAGAAGAATCCTCATCATGGAAGGTAGGAAGCGCAGTGGTAGGTGAGACAGAATGGAATCAGGTAACAACCAACAAAATACGCTTAAAAGGATTCAGTTCCAGTGGTCTACAACACAGTAGGCTGACTACTATCTACAACAACTTACTATATTATTTTAGAAAACGCCCAGAAGAGAGGATTTCAAAAGTTCCAATAGAAAGAAATGACAAATGTTTAAGGAAAGGGAAATGCTATTTACCCTGATTTGATCATGATACACTGCATATGTGTATTCAATTAAGTGTACACTGGAAATATGTGTACTTGTGTGTCAATTGAATTTAAAGATACAGAATATTTCCTCATAGAAATGTTGTCATATGTAGTTGATCTTCTCCTCTGCCCTAGTTTATCCCTATAACTTTACTTTCACATAACAAATAAAATCTTACAGATTTTGAGTCTTGTTTCCATCCATTAGCACAATACATTTGAGAGCTGCATCCATGTTTGTGTGTGTGTCAGTAGTCCACTTTTTATTATGAAGTAGTTCCCGAGTATGATCTGCAACAATCTGTTCACCTATCGCCAGTGGGTAGATATCTGGACTATCTAGGTTTTAGTGGTTATGTATGAAGCTGACGTAAATATTCACATAGAGGGAAAAAAATAAAATTCTATAAACCAAACTTTTCCTCCTATTAACCTGTCAGTCAGTGCTTACTAGAAAAACAGACAGAATACAAGATACACCAATATATAAGAAATTACAAGATTGGCTAATGCTAAATGTATTTTTTGGAGCTTTAGGTAATACAAATAACAAAGCCAAAGACGTTATGAAACCACATAGGAGATACTCAGCCACTCTCCCCTGGCCCCAGTGTGAGTTTCTTTTTCTTTTTTTAACTTGTGGTCAGCCTTAGGGAGGAATTGACAGATCAGAAGAACAGGTTAAGTATATAAAGATGGATAAAAGAACCAGCGTGAATGATGTTTACTAAGAGGTTCTACCTGCTTTTACAAAAAAGAATTTAGTTTTGCCCTTCCCACTGCATTGTGTTATCCCTTTGGGTGGCATTATCAGCTAATCTTTCAGAGCTCCAAGCATATAGTAATATATAATATATGAACTGCATATATATCATGCACTATATGTTAATATCTGTAATTCTAAACAGGGCCATGTAAATTATTATAATTTCAATTTTATAGGCAAAGACGCAGGTTTTGAGTTGTTAGTAACTTGCTCAAGGTCCCCAATGGCAAAGTCAAGACTATAAATTGCGCCAAGATCATAATTTCAAGGCTTTCTGTTAACCACTCTCTTTCTCATGTGAATCACTCACATGTGAAATGGGGACTCCTCGCCTCAAGGCTACTTCCTGGAGAACTGTCAAGAAGCAGCTGGTTTCTTCCACTGTAGATTTACTCTTTTTGTGACGCTTGAGCCTTCTGTGAATTGTAGCCTTAGTTCCAAGAAGTTATTTTCCCTTAGGAAGTGGTTGATGGTGATTGTAAAAGCATATAGGGCTTTATAGATACACGTACTATAGACCTACATTACCTGAGGAAAGAAGTTGGTGCAACGGTTCAAAATAGCCACTGTGCTCCTACTCATGCAGCATGCAGCTCTCCTGTGACAGCGCAAACACTCAGCCCATTATGTTCTGGTTTCTTTATTACTCAATATTTGTGACATGTAATAATCACATTCATCTTGGAGAACTGATACAGGTACATCGTGCATCTTAATTATTTTTATTTCTCCTCTTCACTCCCATCAGTAGCCTTTTTCATTTTACAAAGTGTCCCATTTCAGAGGGAAAATTACATGCTTACTCTTCTAACACACTATTTATTTGCACATATACGCCCCTGCTCAAAAACTAGAGCTCCTGCTAAGTGTACAAGGGACATTCCTGCCTGAGCAGTGACTTTCCACTCAGCTCAATCTTTCTTCTGCATTTTATTTTATTCTGGGACACAAGAGGTGGGTGCTGTTAGTGACCATTGAGCAGGATGTCTGGGCCTGCACTTCAGACTTGAATAAGTTGGAAACCCAGGCATGGATATTCACAGAAACTCATCTGAAGGGCTGTGGTTGGGAGGATGCGAGTGATCTAAGAAAGGCCAGATCACTCCTGAGCATTAAACAAGGTCTCATTCTGTAGCAGCAATAATTCCTACCACAGGATGAAAACTTCTCGACAGAAATAAAGCAGTCCATGATGAGGACTGAACAAAAAGACTCCTGGTGGTTGCTTGACAGAAAGCAGGTGAGCGCCCCAGACTGAACACGAGCGTGTCCTGTGACTTAGTTCCCACACTCTTGGATTCAGTGCTGCAGATGACTGTGGCATCTTACCACTTTACATATGCTAACAAAATCCTATTTCAGCCCATCTGCAATTTAGCTTCTATAACTTGCTCATGAAAATGTACCGACACTTAATCCCCCCAAAAGTTCACCTCCAATGATATGCAAAGATATGAAGATGATTTAAATAAAGCCCTGTTTCCACCCTGGAAGAATTTCAAAGACTATATATATATATATATATATATATATATATATAATGTCAAATATATATACTGAATTTCAAAGAATATATATATATATATGTGTGTGTGTGTGTGTGTGTGTGTCTGTGTGTGTGTGTGTGTAAAATATCCCTCGTTCAAAATGCTTGATATCTGAAGTGTTTGGGATTTAGGGTTTTTTCAGATGTTTTGAATATTAGCATATACATAATGAAATATTTTGGGAAAGAAACCCATGTCTAAACATGAAACTCATTTATGTTCCACAAACACCTCATACACACACCCCCAAAGTAATTTTATGCAATATATTTAATAATTTTGTGCATATGTCTCATGATGTATCATTTTTCACTTTCAACATCGTGTTAGTACTCAAAACATTCAGATTTTGGACAACTTCAGATTTTGGATTAGGTAAATTCCACCTGTCTGTGTCTTTCTGTCTCTACCCTCACATGCTTGAAGCTATACACGTATATACATTACGTATTCAGTTCTGGCACAGGGATTTGGAAATAGATGCATGTATGACTGGTGACGACATACACTTTCTGGAAGGTAACCAGGTGGTATTTATCAAGTGTTTTTAAAATTACAAGATCTTTTATGAGTTTAGTGACCAGCAACAAATAGGTTTAGGACTTAAGAAAGATGTTTATTAGAAGAATGCTGGGGAACTCTAGAACTGAAGGAAAATAATTAAGAAAGAAAGAGTAGGTGCCCAGATAATTTTAGGAAAGTCAATAATAGGAACTCAGGAGACCTGGGTTCTGTCATTTTCAGTTCCAATCAACTTTCACCTAGGTAGATCTTCTCTGTCCTACTTTCCACATTTCTTAGAGAGATCAGGCTTGGTAAAGCACTCCTAGGTGGAGCTTTGCAAGAAGTGATTGGATTGTGGGTGTGTGATAAAATCCACTGATGAATTTATTTATAGCTAAATGTGATATTGAGAGATGAGGCCTGGTTGGAGGAGGTGGGTCACTGGGGTCGTAGCCTGACACGGTCGGTGTCTCTCCTTCCCTCTTTATTTCTCACTGCTTCCCACTACCATGCCATGAGATCTTTCTTGTCTGCCACGCTGTGCTACCATGCTGCCTTGCCTTGGAGCCAGTTGAGACTACAAACTGAAACCTCTATAAACTGTGAGCCAAGATAAACCTTTTCTCTCCTTACACTTATGGATATTGGTTATTGTGCCTTAACAACAAGAAAGTAACAAAAACAGCATCCATGTCTAAGACATCCTTGTGCATTGTGTTACCCCACCGGTAGTAGAAGAGGAGAGAGCAGTAAAGATATAAGCTGCATGGTCACATATAAAACGTGTGTTTATTTTTATGCACTCACCTTTGGCTACCAAACATACACACCAAAGATTCCTCCACCTGCCACCAGCCAGATATTGTATGAAAAATGGCAAATTTGCCTACTTCCTTCTCAGTGACAAGTGATCACAGTTGCACACAGCTTCTGTATCCAGGATTGAGAACGTATTTCACAAGGCTACTGCTCACCAAAATAATTGCTTCTCAAACTGTCTGTAGTAAATGAGCAGTAAAATTTTGTTTCTAATATGTCATGGACAAATTCATTGGGAAATGCAGTAAAATGAACTGCTAAAAATGAAATTAAAAAGAACATAAAAATGCAAGCCTTAATTTTTTATTATTGTATACAAGCATAGGAATTTTAATACCAATTTGACAGAGCAATTTTAAAGGCTCTTTATTTTCATGCATCTCTCATTATGAACAAGTCATAAACAGTTCATGCACTACCACCACCCTGCAAAACCCCTACCTTGAGGAGCATTGCCCTAGATGCTATCCATTCCTGCTTCAAATCTGCTTTAACCTACGGCCCAGAAGGCACACTGTGTTACCAACAGCATAGTCTGTATGCAGCATATAGACAAATGACATTTTGTTCTAACTTATGGTACAGCATCAAGGATCTTTCTTCTGCCATTTATACCTAAGTCAGAGCTGGTATCTATTTCTTCCCTCTTGTATTATCTATTTTTCAATCTCCTTCTCTTTTATTAGACCTTCAGCCATTTCCTCACTGGAGGTGATAGGGCAAGGGAGACTCCATTTTCTTTTTTTGACTCCATATTAAGACAAGTTGTTTAAATTCACTTAAGCTGTAGTTGACCCCACTCTTCCCCCGCTCCCCTTGGTTAGTCATCAGCTCAGAGCAGAGTCATAAAACAGGAACAGAACAAACAGGACAAATTGGGAAGTAAGCTAAAAGTCAAACTGCAATGGTCATCTGGAATCCGGCTGTCTGACAGCTTCTGAGAGAAGTAAACTTTGTGATAATTGTGTGACATTCTTATAAGATTCCAAAAACTGAGGTAATGGTTATTGTGGAAACCTAAAATGTACTTAAACCAAAGGTGAGACCCAGATTAGGGCAGACATCTTCTCTGGCTCCTGGTTAGAGAATGTCCATCAGCCAGCTCAATAAACCTTTGTTCCTTCCTGCTCTTTTGGTCTTTTGTGCACGCCAATCTCGATGAACTTGCTTGCTGTATCAAAGTAACCTAAACCCTGCTGGATTCTTGAAGTGTTGCAGTTCTTAGTGGCCTTTTCTATAGAAAGACAATAGGTCTTCCATTAACCATGTCCACTGAATGCTTCAGAAAAAAGAAACAGATCCACTATGAATCAGTCACCCCAGGGAACACAATATCCCACTTTATGTCCATTGACCCCAAGCCTAGACAGCTGAAATGACTAGTTTTATCTGCCAATTCAGAAGAGCTACACTGTATTCCATGGTGAGAGCATTCTTCCCTTGTATACTTATGAGTAATACTAAAAGATACTAAAAGTTTTTAGAGTAGCTTAATTACTTGTAATTGTTAAACACATCAGTCCTTCTTCAGTCTTGCTTGGTGCCTAGGTCTGTGTCTTCTAACTGTGGGAATACAGTATCTTATTTTGAACCTGGTTTAGAATCTAATGAATACTTTGCAAATATTAGTATTAGGTGCAACTATTTACCAGATAGAAGAAGATGTGAGATTGCAGGGCTGAGTCTTTTAAAGGCCATTCTACCATTTTATAAGCCTCACTGCTTCATTTACAGGAAAGATAAAACAGTGAAGTACATTTGAATTCTTTGCTTTGACCAAGAAACTCCTTTCACAGACAGTTTGGGTAGGATACTAAGGTGCTATATGAACAGTTCAGAATTCTGCAATTGGTGATGGTGTCAAAGGCATGACCAGGAGGAAGTAGGAAGGGGAAATGTTATTAGCTTCCATAACGGGAGCAATGAAATAAAATCCAACAAGGAGCTGTCTTGTGATGCCATGTGACAGGTGTGGTCAGGTCTTGAAGGCTCTCAGATTGAGGACTCAAAGGTGTTGTTTGTTGTCTGCTTTGATGAGAGAAAGCTTGTGGGATGGAGGCTCTATATGCTGCTTTTCCATGTTCCGTTGGAATTTGCAATAGGAAGACCCACTACAGAAGAGGCTCTCAGTCAAGTGAATGGGCACTAGTGGAATTAGTTCAGCTTACCTTTCTTTCTTTTCATGCTTGGTCAACAGGCTGGGACTATCTCATACTCTAGATCCACTCTGAGTGTCCCATGATTACAACCTTTGCTCCATCCTCCAACCAACCTTCTTCAATACCCTTGCCCAACATGTACTGAACCTATCTTTGGGCCTCGTTTTCATCTAAACAAAGTTATAATGAGATCTATTGCTTAACATCCTGTTAAAATCCAGTTTTCCTTTCTCTGTTGTCCTTCAGAGCCATGCCCCGGGAGCCCTAAAGTCAAAGTCTGCTTACAGCTGGAGGCGGTTATTACCCTGCAAAGCCCTTCTCATTATAAAACAGTTTCTTCACAAATGCTCCAGGAGGCCACAGACACAAATGAGAGTGGAACAGTAGTGTAGCATGTTGATGGCGTAAGCATCTGTGCATGCTACTTACTTGCTCCTCTGGGGCCTGATGGAATCCTTCCAAGCAGGGTCAACTTTGTTCCCACTTTTATTGTGTATCCTGGGTTCCTGATCACAGAATTTAAAGCACAAACGGCTTCATGAGCTGTGTGCAATCTTATTCACTTAGATATATTTTCTAAAAAGAAATAGTCACTTGCTAGAGGGAACAAAGTTTTCCTCCAAGATCTAAGAGCTTTTATTGCAGTTGTATTAGAATTTGCCACAGGCATCATTCAGTATTTGGATCTGCCTTAGTCACTGCATTACTTTGCTCCATGAGGAGATGCACCATATGGAACAATAATTGCAATGAGAATCACCACCTGATTGAGTATTGGTAAGTTGGGCAGCATATCTGGCTGGCCCCAGTTCCTTTTCCATGACTCAAGCTCCTGAAAAGGAGACCTAACAGGGTTGCTGTCGCCTGAAGTGACTTCATCCAGAGGGTCCCATAGCACCACTTTCTCTCCGCTTGAAAGTGATTTTCACATGTTGCCTGGTCCCTCAACATCTTCTGTTCACTGTAGCAGCTCTTTGGTAACCTACTTCCCTGTGTTAAAATCCATCTCTTATACATACTTGAAGTGGTAATATTTTTTCTGGATAGACTCTACCTATAGGTCAGCTGACTTTCACTAGTTCCCATTATACTATAATTAACATATTTCTCTGAATATATAAGAAGAAAGTTTATCCTTGGCAATTTTTATAATCTCCAAATTATCCTTTTACAAAAGCTATTATAATAGGAAAGACAAGGGCAGCTATTTTTTTAGGGTACACTTTCAAAATAATTGTTCCAAAACAGTAATACAATCTCAGCTATTTTCCAAGGATTGAAAGACGGACATCTGAGTATTCTTTTCTGTATTAGTCAGCTTCCCTGTCACTGGGACAAACACCTGATACTTGCAACTTAAAGAAGGGGAGGTTTACTGTGGCTCATGGTTTCCCCGGGCTCAATCCATCCTTGGCTGCCTCCTAGGCAGAAATGGCATGGTGAAAGTGCATAGAGGAGGAAAGCTGCTCAGGCCATGGTGGCCAGGAAACAGAGATAAGGGAAGACTCAGGGACTATAATACACCCTGCCAGGCCGTGCCCAGTAACCCCACCCCCACCAGGCCCCACCCCCTAACACACATTCCAATATAAATTCACCAATGCATGAACTCACTAATGAGCACCCCACGATTCAATAACCTTCGAAATGTGAGATATTTGGGGGCATTTGAGACTGAAACCATAACACTCTGCCCTGGCCCCAAGTGGTTTATGCCTGTCTCATTATGCAAAATGTATTTCATTCATCTGTTATCCATCTACACATGAGCATAGTACTTCCCATGACTAAATCACTTTCCAAACGCATGAGACTTTGAGTGGAAATTTTAGATCTAAACCATCACAGTACTTTATTTCGCATCTAGTTTCTTGGTATGGCCATTATACAATATTGATGATATTTGGAGAATGAAATTTTTTGTTTTTGTTTTCCATGAAAAAGTAACAATAAAGTAAGGCACATACCTTGAAGGCTGGCTCACCACTTTAATTTCTAAGGAATCCCTGTTTAAGTTGGACCAGAGTTCTCTGGTTATTTGACCATTTCCTGAGAGCCTGACTGCTGTACTAGGTCTTTGATTACATCCATGAGGGTCTACAATCCCCTGCACTGTGACTCCTCCTAACTCTGCCAATTTAGGATCCCATTTCCTTGCACCTGTCTACCTATATAACCAAACAAATATCACTAGTTCTGATGGTCTTTGTGAGCCACAAAAGGCCATCATGTCAGAGAAAGGAAGGAACCCAACATTGCCTTGCTTAGGACATCATTCAGCAATGGTCTATACACACACACAAGGCAGTTAAACTTAATTCTAGGCTGCCTGGCTCAGCTGGTTCATTCATTGTACATGCTAATTGGCTACTGCCAGTGGTAATCTATCACCCAGAGATCCCTCAAAGATCACTCCCACCTATTGATAGTTAAACCCTTATGTAGTCATCTCCACTTTGTAGCAGGGTTGGACTATGTGACCAATAGCAATAGAAATGGTATGTCAATTATGAAATGAGTATGTAAGAAACACCATGGCTTCCACTGTGGTTTCTTTCACTCTGTGGTTACTTGTTCTTGGATAAGGCTGCTGCTATACTATGTAAATAGCCCTGTGGATGGCCTACATAGCACAGAAGCTGCCAACTAATAGTCCCATGAGGGGAGGCAGCCCCTTCAGATAATTGTAGCCTTAGCAAACACCTTAACTGAAACTCCATAAGAGACTCTGAGTCAAAACCATGCAACTGAGCTGTTCCCAGATTCTATTCCTTGGGAATTGTGGGAAGTGATAAACAGTAGTTCTTTTACACTGTTTTAATGTGTAGATAACTAACAAACACCTGGGCCAGGTATGACTAATCTAGGAAGAGTAAATATCCCCATATACCACTTTGATAGCAACACAGGAGAGCATAGATGTGGCAGGAGTTATAGCACCTACGAAGAGCGGAACAGAGGTCAATAGAAAATTGATGGTAGAGGGGCAACAGTGGTCTCCGTTGGCCTCAGGATCCAGTGAGGTGTGAAATAGCACCATGCCTGTTTTCAGCATCATGAGCCAATATATTCCTTTTTTTCCCCTTCTTTTAAGTTCAGAGCCTTCAAAGTATATTTAGATCTGCAAAAAGAAAAACCATTTTGGCCCATTCTCTAACTCCAGAAAGTGTGAATTTATACTGATATGCAACATAGTTAAGCCAATGACAGTAATTTGTTCTTCCTCCCACCCCACCCCACCCCCTCGGAGGGCTGTGATTAAACTGGTTTGAATCTGATTCCTATCACTTTCAGTGAGGAGTTCTGACTCATAAATACCCTCTACAGGATCATTTTCATGCCCAATTGCAGTCATTTTCTTTTTTTTTAACAGCAACATTCTCTCCAAGGTCATGTTGGCTGATCCTGGATCACATGTTAGGCCACTCTTTCCTGGTTCCCTGGAAAATAAATTCTGTTTGTGCTTCTAAGAAATTTCCTATGGCATATTCTCCCAGGAAAGGTTTAACATGCTGAGAATATAGCAGTTTGACTAAATGATCTGCATTTATTCCAGGGTAAATTTCCTCTACAGTGTGTGGCATTTTGCTTCTTAACTTAGCTAATCAGGCACTCTTTGGGTACTAAGCCAACTGTTCATGCTGGAGCAGCCAGAGCAGTCATTGTGAAACGAGACACAATAAAGAAATTTTGCACATGAATCAAGCAAAAATTCTGAGTTCTAAGATATAATTCCACCACACTTGCTGTTGTTAGCACAAAGGAGTCTTTAGAGATCTCGTACTTAACCCACAACTCTCCCAGCTCCCAATTCTGAACTGCAGCACGAACTGACACAAATGAGGATCTTCCCTAGTGAGTCCTTTTCCCTACATAACAAGCACAATTGTCATTGTATATAAACCTCCAGTGCCATTACCAAAGAGACACATATACAATACATTTTCAAATTTATAATCATTAGGCAAAATAAAAAATGGTACTCCTGACTACCTCTCCCACATAATTCCAAAATTTACCATTTCCCAGAATAATGTAGTACCCAAAAATCTAAATTCACTTTAACAGCATTATATTTTACCAACTCAATTTTTTCTTTAAATTATCCTGGTGGCCATTCATTAAACTTGCCCCTGTGGGGGGAAAAAACTCAAATGATTCTAGCAATAGCATCTGACTTTTGATTTCATACATCCAGAAAATCAGGACTACAGTTGAGATAGCAGAGCAGAGGAATTGGCGAAAACAGCCAAAACTGTTACCCTCCCTGAAGAATATTCTAGCTTTAATGCATTGGTTAAAATCAAAAGATAATAGAACCAGCCCAGGTGAGAGCCTAGGTTCTTTCCTATAAAGTATGTACCTTTGGCCAAGGTCCCCGACTCTTTACTTCAGTGTTGTATCTGTACCTCAAGGACAACAGTAACATCTACCTCAGGATCCCTGTTACTGTGAGAGCTGCCTTAATGCTATTTAGAAAGTGTCTAAAATACTGCCTGGCACACAGCAAATATTCAGTGAGTAGCCGCACAGATCTCACTGAAATTGAATTGTTCATCTCCTCTCTTAACATAGGAGGGATTCTGCAGCAGTGATCACACTCCTACGTGCCGTGCGCACGAAATCAGGTCTTCAGATGATCACAGAGTATAAGTGGCACAGACGACTGGCAACATAAAATGTAAACTGTCTCTGGAAGAAGAGCTCTCCCAAGTTGAAAGTTACTTTTGTAGCACTTTTTAAAATACAATGTGACACACCATAAAGACAAATGATCAGCTACTCAGAGACAAGAAAACAAACAGAAAGAATCAGAAACTGAAAATAAAGTACAAGTGGCCCAAGGGCACATGAGAAAGTATCAGCTTCTTTGGCCATTAGGGGGAATGAAAGTCAAAACAGCCCTGATATTCTATTTTATGCAGGACAGAAAGGTTCTCATCAGGAGTCCTAAAAACAACAAATGCCAGTGAGGTTTTGGGGGAAAAGGAACCCTCTGCATTATTGGGAGGAATGTAACAGCACAATCACTATGGAAATCAGTATAAGGATCCCCCCAAAAAACTAAAACTAGAGATCCTACATGATCCAACTGTACACCAGCTGAGTATCTTCCTGAAAGAGCTAAAAACATTATAACATATTACATATTTCTGGAATTATATCTCAGAACTCAGAATTTTTGCTTGATTAAATGTATACCCTGTTTACAACAGCACAACTCGTAAAAGCTGCATCTTCAAAGCAGCATACATGCCCATCAACAGATGAACGGATAAAGAAAATATGTACACACACACACACTGGAGTACTACTGAGACATAAAGAAGGGTAAATTTGAGTTACTTGTAAGAAAATAGAGGCGCCTTAACACCATAATCCTAAGTGAAAGAACTCAGACACTGAAGGCTAATTATGGCATAGGTGCATAGGTTCTCTTATATGAGGAACCCCATGTATAAATAATTTAAAGAGCAAAATAGATAGATGCTGGGAAACAGAAAGATACTTTGGGAGATGGGAAGGGAGCTAAGGATGAGGACAGATGAAGGGGTAGGAGGAAAGGGAGAAGGAAAAGGAGCAGATGTATCAATAAGTGTATTTATTATATGTAACAAACATACACCAGTAAGAATGGAAAAAGACAAAAAATGAAAATATGCATCACTCAAACTCACAAACACTTCAGATGTTGTTGTTTTTAAGACATAGACTTGCACCATATCCATTTCACTCAAGGAGAAAATATAAAGAATGTTCACAGTGAAATTAATAATAATAATAATAATAATAATAAAGAAAACAAATCACAAGAACTAAGAAAGAACTGCAATTAGCAATAACTGTATGGTTTGATTTAGCAGTTTGCCAGTCAGTTAACAAGAATTTAGAGCCTAGATATTGATTGGACAGAAAAAAACAAACTATCTAGAATAAAGCAAAGAGAAACAAAATGATAGAAATAGTAGAAAAAAAGTAAGAAATGGGACACAGCAGGAAAGTATAGTATCAGTGTAAGTAAAATTCCAGGAAAAGGAAAAATAGAAGTATAAAAATTATAAAAACATTATTTGAAAAACAACAGATGAGAATTTTTTTAAAACTGAAAGAGGTCAAATTAGAGATTTAAGAAGTTCAGCAAGTCTCAAACAGGTTAAAAGAAAACATCCAGGTACTTCACAACAAAACATTTAAACTGAAAGAAAAAATTTAAAGCAATTAGAAAAAACAAAAGGACAGTTTGCCTTTAAAAGTGCAAATTTTAGGCAGATAGCTGCCTTTAAACAGAAGTAACAGAGATCAAAAGGCAAGAGAAAAGTATCATCACAGTTCCAGGAGAAAATAGCTCCTGAACCAAAAACTGTAACTTCCAAATTAAGATTCACAATGTGAAATTAGGATACAAGCATATTTCAATAATCAAATGAAATAAACAATTTATAACAGAGAGTTTGTAACTAGAAAATCTTCATTAAAAGCTATACTGGCAGCATATTTTTCTGGCAAGAGGAAAAAAGCACAATATGGAAACACAAATTCATGAAATAATGATGGGCAATGAAAGGGTCAATATGAGGCAAATCTGAATCGGTAGACTAATAATAATTATAGTACTATGGTTTTAAACACAGTCCTTTCAAATATATACTAAACTACACATTAGCACTTATATTTCATACCTTAATTAAAGACATAATTAAATGACTTAACAATACTGGCCTTAGAAGTTTAGAAGGGACTAAAAGAATTTGGTACCTAAAAAGAATCTAATTGTTCATAAAAGTATTGAAAAATACCAATTAACATGATTTTAAGAACAATGTATCTAATAATACTGTGGTTAAGCAGTCAAAGAACCATAGGAGAATGTTGCTATGGTTAAGATGTCGAATTCCCATGGAAGAAAATAGACTTTCCACTCTATCCTATTTTGCAACATTGGAATGGTTTGGTTTTGTCTGGTTTGATGGTGCTGGGGATAAAATTCAGGGCTGCACATATGCTAGGCAAGCACTCAGCACTGAAATACACCCCTAATCCTCTTTTAAATTTCAAACCATGAGGGCTGGGGATATAGCTCAGTGGCATAAGAGCCTACCTGGCAAGTGCAAGGTCCTGAGTTTGATTCCCAGTACCAAAAAAAAGAGAAAAATTTCTGAACCATGAGTATAGACTAGTTATTTTAAAATGTTTTCTTTTCCTTTCATATTATCTATTATACATTTTGAGTTTGGTGTACTCTCTGAGGTTCTCACACTAGGGAGCCAATATGATGTTTACACATGCGGGTCTGATTTATTTCACTTATGAGTGTGGTCTCTAGTTGCATCCATTTACCTGAGCAACTTCATTGAAGATAACAACTTGTAATATAACAACCATTGTTAATTCCTATCATCTTGTTTTGAAATCCTGTATCATTTTATTGTTTTTGTGTTGTTTTGTTTTTGTCTGTTTTTTTTTCTCTTTAAAATAAAAAAGTGACAGCAAAAGATGTCGAATTCCCCACCACCACCAGAGCGCATGTACTGCAGGCTTGGTCAGTGCAGCAGTGTTCAGTGGTGGGGCTTTGGGGATGTGACCAGACTGTGCGGGCTCTGACCTCACGGTGGATTTACATACTCATGGATCCATAACTGAATGGGATATGGCAAACAATAAACATTTTAGGAGGGTGGGCCTTGCTGATGAAGGTCAGTGGAGGAAATGCTCTCACGGTGTTTCTTTTGTCCTTTCTCTTCCCTGCTTCCTGGCAGTTCTGAGGGGAACAGCTTTTCTCCACCATCTCCTACCCAACCTGATGTTTGGCCTCACCACAGGCCTAAAACAGTGCAACCAGCCGCCTGTGGGCTGAAGCCTCTGAAACCGTGAACCCAAATCAACCTTTCCTCCTGTTAAGTTCTGTTTTCAGGTATTTTGTCACAGTAATGGAAAACTGACTGACACAGATGTGTAAGTGCTAAGTAAGTAGAGGAAAAAATAGTAACTTTTCAGCCAGATTTAGGAAGAGGGAAGGGCATGACACAAAACTTTCATGCTGCCTGATGTGAATTACTCAAGATTTTAAAGGCAGGCAAAACTCAACCGTAATGTTCAAGGACATGTATTTATAGAGTAACACTAAAGAAAAGCAAGGGCAGGATTACCACACAAGATAGACAGTGATTTCCTTTGAGGGAGACAGAGTTGAGAGTGACCTGGATGGTACGGGAAGGAGGCTTGTGAAATCCTGAGAATGTTCAGTTGCTTATTTAAGCAGGTGATTACCTCGCAGACTTTGTTTTGTGTTGATTTGCTTAGCTAAGTTTATTTTCTGTTTTCTTATTTGTTCTATTTCTACAACACACTAATAAAAGTGTAAGGACTATCTAAATGTTCTGATTATCAGAAATACATAGTTTAATAAAAGATAAAATATAGCAGAAGTGGTATGCTCTTGTTTATATTTTTCACATACTCATATACATGTTTACAATAATTTTTCAAGACATATAAATGCAGTCTAGTCCATGGTCTCTTAGAGCAAAGACTAAATCTCTGATGTGTGTGGCAGAGAGGAGCTAATTTTCATCTATATTCTTTTATTATGAAAATAGCTTTTAAATTATATTTTAATAATAAAAATAACTTTCACTAACCTATAAATTAACTATGAAAATGAAGTAGAGTTACCAACTGATGAAATCACTATTTTGAACAAACAACTGCATTTTGAATTCTTAATTTCAGCCTGGCATTTTAAACCAACTATAAATCATTGCTAAATTTTTTCAAAGCATAAATCATTATAACCAAGGAAGAAAAGATACTCATGAATTATCTCTCCATTTGCCTCATAAAAATGGAGTAGAGATAGTAAATATAGTTCATTTTCATTTTAGCTTGTTTCTAGAACATTGGTATAATGCTTCTCATTTACATTACAATTGAATGTTACTAAAGATAGGAAACAAATTCAGGGTGAAAACAATGGCTGAAGAACCTGTCACAAATCATGAAATTGTATATTAAATGGCTTTTAGTAATAAGAACAGTGGGTTAGATCAGAATCCAGTAATATGGACCATCTATGGTGTCAGAGCAATTAGAACTAAACAGTGTGTGTTTTCAGACTTTAGCAATAAATGGAATGAAGTTCCCCATTGCTGACAAGGTGTGAAGGACTGAGCTCATCAAGGATTTCTGGGTTAAGACAGCAGGTTGAACACAGGCCTCTAGTTTTGTTGCTTATCTCCTTAATTTGATAAAAATTTGTGAAATTTAGGGAAGCAATCAAGAAAGAAAGAAAGAAAGAAAGAAAGAACTGAGAAAGAAATGCAAGGGGCTGGGGGTATAGCTCAGTGGAATAAGCGCTTGCCTAGCAAGCACAGGGTCCTGAGTTCGATCCCCAGTACCACAAAAAAAAAAAAAAAAAGAAAGAAATGCAAAATTTTGGAAATTAGCTAAAGAGGAACAAGTCGAAACGGACTTAGTGAACCCAAGGGTGCTATCTAGCTGACATTGGAAAAAATGTTAGTAAACAAATTTATACTAGAATTTTCAAAAGACATAAGAACTGTTTGGGGATTCAGACAGGACAGCTTCCTCTGAAAGCTGCTTCCTGTAACCAGTCAATACATGTGGATGGATTCCCAGTTCATTAATAGATGAGATGCCATGTACACAGCGGAGATGAAATAGTGTTATATTATCATGAAACTTTCTGGGCAGAAAAGACACAAGCCTAGCTGGTCTGGACTCGGCTTGAGTGCGCTAAGCAAAAAAGGGTACAATCAGCCAAGCATCCATTAGGAGGTGGTAGTAACTAGCTCATCCCCCTACGGTTTGAACTTGCTGCTGTACAGAGAAAGTGACACTTTGGCTTTCCTATCAATCTGCCCAAATATGGGGTGGGAGGGAAAAGGAAGGTGGGGCCTCAAACCTTTCAGAAGTGAAAGGTTTTCTTTAATGGGGTCGGACTCCAGTATACTCCATTATGAAAAAAAAAAAAAAAAAGTATACTCCATTATGTAAACAGTTAAACTTCCCAGAGTCTCTTCCACTGCATTTGTGAACAACTGTGCCCCTTTACTCTAAAAGAAATCTGGAGGTTTGTTTGCTGGAAAAATTATAACAGGAGTATCTGGACTGATGACCCAGGCACAGAACAGAGTTGAGGTAGGAATAGAACTACGTTAACAAATAAATGCCTAGTGCCAAGTGCAGAGTTCTGTGCCACTGTCTGTTTACATAAGCTTAGGTGACAAGCACGGTCCACTGTTCAGGTTCTCAGAGCCTCCTATGGGTGTTTTGGGCTTCCCATTCTTAATAGTAAATACGTATCTGTGATTACTAGATACTCTGAGGGAAACTATCACAGAAGATATAAATTAAACCAAAACCAACCTGCTCCAGAAGATGACATCTTGAAATAAATAAATATGTTGGGGAAGGGAATCTACACATAAAAATCAAATGGAATAAAACTTATTAATGTTTTCAAAAGATAAGAAAACATTATATCCATAAAAGAGAAACAGGGTACTACCAGAAGAGACATCTTGCAATTGGAAATACAAGAGTAGAAGTAAAATTATTATAACATAAAGGATGTCTCCTGGGCAGTAGAATTAGAAAGACAGAGGCAGAAAGCAGGAGAAAAAGAGATTGGAAAAGCACATTAACACTCTAAGAATTGTTTTTTCTACCAAACAAAAAGGAGGAAACAGCAGAAAAGAAAGCAAAAATTACTACAGGATAAAGTTTTCCACAACTATGGGCAATAAATTGCTACTACTGAAAAAATTTACTGAATAGAAACAGAGTGAAATACTCATATAAAGACACTCCATTTTAAAATTTCAGAACACAAGAGTGAAAGATTCTACCAAATTCCAGGAAGAAAGAAAAGATCAGAAAGAATCAGGAATCACATTAGCTTTACACCCACAACAGCATAACTTGCAAGCAAAAGGAAAAACGCAATAACATCCAGAATTCTAAAGGAAAAGCACCGTAACCTGAAATTTTATAGTCAGCATCTCAAACATTATGAAGGCAGAATAACATTTTTAGACATACAGTCAAAAACAAAAAATAACTCATCTTCCCTTTTTCAAGGAGCTATGGGAAATGTGCTTAGCCAGGATGGTAGTATAAGCTGAGAGAGAACCACCATGCAGGAAGTGACTTCCACATGGGACCTAAGCGGCGAATGGATTCCCAGGAGGATAGTGAACAGGCGTCCCAAAGTGCTAGCTGGAAACCAGACAGACCGGAGTGTAAGTTGAGACAGACATTCTGTGGGCTATTATGATCATTTTTTAAACACTTGGATGAATGTCCTGGAGAGCTCGGCTCAGATGAAAAGCTGGTTATCTGACAAATGGCTGATATATTTCCTGCCCTTTTTTCAGCTATGTATATTTGTTTTACCCAACTGAAGTGTTCTCGCTGGCTTACTTCTGGGAGTTGGAACACAGCCACCATGAATTTAGGAGCAAGAAGCCAAAAGTAGTTCACTGCAGTCTCACTGATCATGTGCTTAGTACCTGTTTGTACAGTCTTCTAAAATGCAGAAAGTGGTGAGCCTCAGATTTCTGAAAACTCACTCATGGCCTCTCCTGTAAATATCCCAGAAGGTCTTGTAAACTCTCAGAACATACAAGGCTAAGACCTTCAGTTGATCTTGTCCTGAAAACCTTAACCTAACAGTGCTAATGATAATCTCTGCTTGGTTGCAGTAACACATCTAAATTTGCATTTGATATCCATGTTTTATAAACCAAATAGTATTTTAGGAATAGTATATGCAAATAGATATACATATTTTCATCAAACTTTAAAATGATCAAGAAACTCAAGAGAATACTTAACTTTAAATTCTGCACTACAATCTGGAAGACTATTAATTTCCAAAAAAAAAAAAAAACCAGATCAGAAAGGATCAGGGATTGTTATGATTTTAGTCCTGTGGAGAGGAAAGGTTTGGGGAGAGATTTCAAGAGGATTCTATTTCATAAACTTGATGGAGGATTCAAAGATAGGTTTTTATCATTCTTTGGATTGCATATTTGTATTTTACACATCATTACACATAAAGAAAATAAGGGAAAAGGAAGTAAGCGTATTCATATAGTAATGGTTGGAGTTTGCATTGGGATTTTCTTCTTGAATGAGTATCAAGAAATATCAAAATCTTTAAGATTGACCATGATTTTTGACAGAAGATTTCTACTTCTAGAAAACAGTCTATGCAAAGTCAAACAATATACAAAGTACACAAAAGACATTGATTAAAAACACAAATTAAGAGGTAAAAATTTAAAACCTCAAACATCCAGTCTTGAAGAATTGATGGCCATACAACTGACCATTATGCAGTCATGAAATATCATTTTCTTCTTTGACATGAGAAGAGTTCATATTATACTATATTTTACTGTAAAATACTTGAGCATAGACCATCTGACGGGTATATGCACTGGCTTTAAACTACTCCTTCAGAAGAGCTGGTTAGTGTTTGAAGAATCCTCTTCAGAAATCATTCTAAAAGTCTGTGCTTTGGAAGCAGTTACTACAAGTGCTTTAATGATAATTAACAATATCAACATTGAAGGATTTGCTAAGTAGCATAAGAGATGCTCAAAATATTTGTATTGGTGCGATATGGGCAAGCACATGTTCTCTTGCATGAACAGAAGTATCACAGAAATCCATAACCACAAAAGTAGTTAACACTAGCATATTTCAATGCTTGTTTCTAGTAAATACAAGGATTGAATATAAGGAATTTCAAGGATTAAGAGACAAGGGTTCTGGTATATTACCAAGCTTGCATGAACAGATTTTGTTACTCTTGTCAAAGGTGTGTATTATTTGGGGTTCTTCTGAGAAGTAGATGGATGATTAAATGATTTACTGGGAGGAACACACCTTTGGGCAAGAGATGGAGAAGGCAGGGAGAACCTACAAGTTAGAATGAAGACCTGACCTTATAAAAGAGATAGGCAAGGAAGGAAGATCAAATAGGAACAATCTCAGACAACTGGGCTTCCAAGAAAGTTTCAGCTAGACCAAAGGGGAGGCCTTATCTCAAAGTGACACTAATGCAAATCTTATCTTTTAGCTAAGGGCATGGGTTAATACTCCCAGCACTGCTCACAGACTGGCTGAGAGCAACTATGGGAACCATGTCCTCAGGTAAAGTGAGGTGGTAGATCCAGACATGTAAAAGCTGGCACCACCAATCAATTACGTTCCCCAAACATTAGACCTGAGTACTCTCATAAATGGTTTAGTACATGTGGCAGAATTCAGGCTGAGACAAACCACTTAGTAAAGAGACTGGTGAGTGCCAGCAATCACCATCGACTCATCAGAAACAAAAGTATAAAAAAATCTGATGATTATAAAATGGCAAATTAGCTTTAATCTATTTTCAATAATACAAGTAAGCAGATTAGCAGACTAGCCAATGTTTGACCCCTTTTTCAAATACATGTTGTGGTGAGGCAGGAGGTAGTATAGGAAACATCCTAGCCTTAGGCTTCACTATAGGCAGGGTGCCTTTCAGCTCTTAGAGACTGTGAGGGCATCCTTCCCTAATCACACTTCCATGGTATGCAGCACAAGTGCATGAGTTCTGCTTTTTTGACATCTGACATAAGTCAAATAGGCATGTGCACTAACTGTTTTAGAACAATAGAGGGAAATTTCTTATAATATTAGCATTGAGGAAAATCTCAGTTTCCCTTCCAGTGTGAGGTTGGATACTCTCAGTTAATTAACAGTCCTTTTAAGCACCAACCCAGACTCCCAGACTCAGAAAAGGTCCCAATAAATACTTAAAAATCGACAACAGACAGGACCACTCTGAGTCAAGCTCACTCTTGAGTTTTCTCATAAACCCATTCCTGCTCTATAGAGTATACTGACCCTTTCATAAATCTCTGCTTTTCTTACTAAGTGTGTGTACTGCTCGATTCTTTGTTCAAGATAAAAAAAATAACAATAACTGGATATCGGGTTAAAATGAGATGATCCATCTAGTAACAGTGGAAGTTAAAAGTATTTTACTAGCTACCACAACTATTCGGTAGGAACTTTGCTCCTTTCCCATCCAGGCCCATGGTCTTTAATTCCCTATCCAGCCTTCTTATGAAAGTATTTTCCTAAGGCATTGTTACGGTTTAGATCTAAAATGCCCTTCCCAATCTTATGTGCCCAGAGGCAATGCTTTCAGGTGATTTGATCATGGAGGCATTATACTGATCAGTGGATTAATCCATTAATGGATTTAGGGCCTGGGATATAGCTCAGAGGCATAAGTGACTGCCTGGCCAGTGTAAGGTCCTGAGTTCAATTCCCAGTACAAAAAGAAAAAAAAAAGTACTAATGGATTTAGAGTTGAATGTGCTATTAATAGGCAGTTGGGACCCATTGGAGGAAGTAGACCATTAGGAGTGTGTCCTTGGGTAGTCTAGATTTGCTCTAGCAGATTCTCTCTCATTCTGTGTCCTGGTTGCCATGGGTTGGGCAGCTGTTGTCCACCAGGCCTTTCTGCCATCCACGTCTGCCTTGGAGTCGTGTGCCATGGACATAACCCTCTGAAAACGTGAGCCAAGTAAACCTCCCGTTTAGTTGTTGGTGTCAAGCATTTTATCCCGGCAATGGGAAATCTTCTACAAGCACAGTGAACAAACAGTACGTGGGAATTTGGGCTTTGAGCAGGCAAGAGGGAAGGAACAGAGAAAGAGCCTAGCAAAGTGGCCAAAGGACTTCAGGCCACCTTGTGAATGATGTTGTGTATGTTCGGAGAGGAGAACAGTTGTTTACCAAAGAAGATAAGGATCTATCTACAGAATGAAAAACTGAGAAGTAGTAGACAAGACCGACGAAGGCAAAAATGAAACTCCGGAAGTCATGCAGCATGGACTAAGCTTCTTACCTGACTCAAAAGAACCAAGTACAAGCTTGTTTGAGGTACACTGTAAGAAGGATGAACACAACTCACATCACAGTTTAAAATGTACAGAGCTACAGAGCACATAGATAGAAAACATTTCATAGCATGAATGTTTCTTTACATTGTAGGGTTATGCATGGCCTTTTTTTCTTCTCTGTTTTCTATTTTCTGCAATAAACAAATTGGAAAAATATTTTTTAAATGTTCAAGAAGACCAATTTGGGTAATGGCATATTTCCAGAAAGTAGATTGAACATCAGCTAAGTAAAGTCTGTTTTCAGCACATAGTTGGTCAACTGTAAAGGAACTCTTTAGATCAGGTCAATTCATCCTGCTACCTGTGGATGCTTTCTGCAGTTCATTCATCTTGCTAGGCATATTTAGGGGACAGTGTTAGCCAAAACAGAATTTTTTAATTGGGCTCTTTTCCATAGCCACTGATGATGTCCTGATACACTCTCCCTGGAAAGTCCTTTCAACCAAAATCATTCCTACTTTGTCTCACAGTGAGATCTAAATTAAAATATTGTTCCAGTAAGGACTAAATTCAAAACTGGCTATAGAGAAAATTAATGATTCCTTTAAGAAGAATCCTCCCTGTAGCCTAGCTACTTTACCTTCTCCTATTTATCAAGGTTCCATTGGTAAATGTATGGACTTTTATGCAAAGTAATAGAGTACCTACCCTGTGACTGGTACATTAAGATATTCTTCCCTCATAGAGACTCACACTCCCATTTGCCAGCTTACTTTCTAAGCTATAGCTGGCACTTTAGACCCCCTGGCAGGGAATGATGATGCCTGCAAATATATTAGATCCTCTTCTATCCTAATATTAAACTTGACCGCTGGAAGGGTACATGTCATCACTAGCCATACTATCTTCCTATTTTAAAAAAGGCTCATTTTCTCCAGAACAAATCCCATCCCACACAAGGGTACATGATTGGTGACAGAAGCAGGACTGGGTTTTCACTCGCCATGTCAGCTGGATACCCCAGTGCATTATTAAATCTGAATAACTGTCCAGAATATCCATGGTTTATGTGCTTAGAAGACCTTACTTTAGTCCCAGGAGGAAATCTTGTCACTAAAGCAGGCTTCAATTCTAAACCTGTACTTAGTAGACCAATGTTTCCCAGCTCTTCGGATTTCATGGGACAGTTAAATTCCAAAATAATCAAAAAGTCTTGGGGAAATGGGGCTGTCAAGTTTTATTTGAAAAACAAAACAGGACTTAAAGTATACAATTTGCTAAGCATAATAATTTTATTTTTAAAAGCCCAATAAATATTATGAATAAATTGGTGCACAGGACATAGCAGACCAAGCTGTCACTGCCTGCCTTCACAGTCTCCTCTGCCCTGCTCCTCTACCAGCCACACGGGCTCTCTGTCATGTCTCCAGCCCACCCAGCTGCTTTTGCTGCCTTCCCCACCTGCTGGATGCTGAGGGGTCTCTATGGGTCCAGTGTCTGGCTAAAGAGTCAAGGAAGAGCTCTCAACAATCATAGAAACTGTTACTCTTTCCATGAATCATACAAAAGAAAAGTATGAATGATTCCATATCCGTGGGTTCAATGTTTATCACACCTGCTAGATGAAACTTCATGAGAAGAACAGCACTATATAGTTTTGTCACTAGCAGCTGAGACAGGATAGGTCTCCAGAGTTAAGTATTTGTTGAATGGCTTAAACCGACATCCCTTATATAATGTTTGCAATGAGAAATCTGAGTTTTGAACCAGAGGAATGTGCTCCCTTCTTTTCAAAATTAAAGATTATATAAGTTGTTTTTCTCTTGGCCCTGTTTCCAGCAAACTTAGGTACAGGTTTATATTCCATAATAGCAACGGTATTGAATTATCTGGTTGGCGAATTTACTGTTTCTTCTTTCATGTTTTTTAAAATCATTTTTTACTCTTTATTATAAGCTGTTCAAAGCCTTTTCAAATTCCTTCTTTTGAGAGATAAAGGATACAAATAAATAAATAAACGCCTAATAATGCAGTAGCTCACCTATTCCTGAAATAAAATGCTGACATTTCAAATGCTCTACGTTGTAAAGGTTAGGTGGTTAAATACATTCCTTTTCTGCTATTTCAGATTACTCAAATAAACACCAACCACATGCAAACCACATAAATAGATCAGACTTGTAAGCAAAGGTAATTTTAAGGGACAGGTAGATACTTGAAATCAAAAGACAGGAAAATGCAAAGTATAGCATTCTAGTTTTAAAACAAACAACTTTAAGAAAGTCACCACATATACATCTACTTATGCTTATTATATGCCCTTTTAAAATACCAAGAGAAGTCCAACTGCCAGCTGAGGTGCTTTCCAAAGATTTTGGAGATGTGTGAAGACTTTTTTTTTCTGCATGAAGCTTATGTGTATCTGCTCTTAACAGTCCCAGTGGACCAGACTAGCACACTCTAGTTTGGTAAAAAATACTTAGAACTGGGCCAAATGCCAATTAAAGTTCAAACTCTGCACTATTTTCTAATAAAAAGGATTTAACACAAAATATGCAGAACTAATGATCACTAATTGGCTCGATTACTCATATAAAGCATGCATCACCTGTAGTGTCTGGTGGAGCTTTATCACCTCAAGAAACATCCAGAAGGCAAAGCTCCCACCATAAGATAAATCATCTTAATTTATCTAATGACTCACGAACTTCAGCATATTAGAATCCTCCATGTGCAAAGCCTTTCAGAGTCATGGCCAGCCACCTCCACTCACATGCATGATAAGTGAGCCACAGGAAGTTAGAGGACTTGGTGACGGCCACACACAGGGTAAGTAACAGTAAGGACTGAGCCCCACCCCCGGGGCCTGCACCCCGTGCCAGGACACTCACCAGCAGGGAGGATCAGCTGAAGAATAGCCAAGTAACAAAGTTATCAGCTCTGAACAAGAAGGCGCCACAGTCCCTGGGCATGTGCTTAACCCACAGAGACTGTCATCTGATGATGTGTGACGGGGGGGGGGGTGTCTTTCTGTCATATCCATGTTTTCTTCAGTTGCAATGCCCTTGTCTCCAAAGCCATAGAATTCACCCTATCAGTATGCACAACACATGAAATACCCAGGGCTCAGTGCTGCACTCAAGACTCTTCTGAGGGCAGGGATGTACCCCGGCAACACTTGATGAGCTACCTGGAATTTCATCTAATTTCACAGGGTGAAAACCTCTGGTCAAAAGCTTCATGTGAGCACAAACACGCCATTTTCAACCCATCGGGAGGAAGGAAGGAACTTGCCCTTCTGAAGAGCTGACAGGAAGCTTTGGCACAGAGCCTGGCATCTTGCTTGGTAGGCACAGCAACTTTTATATTCAGATTAGTAGGAGGGAAAATCGCAACTAAAAGCGGCAGGCTCCTTTCATAACGGGGACCCCTGAGCCTTGTTTGCTAAAACACCTGCTGCTCAGGTTTTAGCAGAAGGCAGGGGACAGCAGGAACTGCAGAGTCAGGCCTGCTTTTGACTTGCAGCTCCAAATTTTACTCAACAACTAATAATACTGTAATATGTAGATTGTTTCCTCACCAGTAAAATGAAGCCTTGGGGCAGTAGTGGACATGAATAACCTGATAAAGCAAATGCCTAGATCTACCACAAGTATACAAGTATATGTTAGCATTACAGCATCTTCTTACCTGCTGCTGCCCTCCCAGCTTGTCTTCTGATGGGAGAAATTTGCAGGATATGCAGAGGGGCAAGAGGTATTGCTGGTCACTGTGAATCCTGGCATGTGAACTTCATTGGGCTAAGAAACGTCTAACAGATTAGAGAGCACACTTCCAGATATGTCTAAGTGGGTCGTGGAGGTGCAACCCTAGGTTCTACATATGGCCCCTCAGCCGTCACTTTCTGGCAGTGTTCCTTTGCTCTGCTTCCCTGCTGCCAAAAGCTGAGCAGATTTCTCTACCACATCCTCCCACCACAATGTTTCTCCTCTGAAGCTAGGTAACCATGGATGGAATCCCCTGCAACTGTGAGCCAAATCAATCCTCTCTTCCTTTAAGATGTGGGTGTCAGGTGTTATGCCCTTACGATAGGAAAAACTGATCAGTACAGCTAGGATGTTCCCACGGCATCTGGGACCCTAACAAACTCTTCCCTGCCAACTTCCTTCACCCCTCTCTTAGTCCACTATAGGTTGCTACAACCAAAACCTGAGAATGGACACTTCATAAAGAAAATAAATTTATTTAGCTCATAGTTTTGGAGGCTGAAAGTCCAAACTCAGACAGCCCCATCTGTTTTCTCTGTGGTAAGGTCTCTCTGGTTGTGTCCACAGCATGGATGTCTTATATAACAGAAACGCGTGTGAGAGCGTTTGGTACAAGGTATAGATGAGATTACATGGCAAGTGAGGAAGCACAGACCATGGAGCAGCCAGGCTTGTTGTTCTGTGAAATCTTCTGGAAGCTATTCCACTTCTGCAGGTCTTAAGCCACTCCGTACCAGGATTAACCCTTTTGCCAGGGGAGCCATGGCCTAATCATTGTTGACTGAGCCTCACCGCTTAAAGATCCCCTCAACTTTCAACACCATTACATTGGATACCAGGATTCTAGCGCATGAACCTCCAGGGAACAAACCGTAACACCCGCCCAAGAATATTCTTATCCCATCTAAAATTGGGATGAACACATTTGCAAACATATTTAAAGGAGGACAGAATCCACACAATGGCGATGTTTTGGAACCATTAGGAGCTTAAGGATATGGCAGTAAGAACAATTTTTTAAAGGAGCAGTGACAGGCCATAGATTTGCTTTGCTTCTAGTGACAGAAGTGGGAGCCATAGGAATATTCTGTACAGTTTTATGACTGTTCCCCTGGCCTTTTACTTCTTTTCTTTCTTCACCTCTTTTTCTAGATCAATTATTTTCAAAGATTCGATGGTTAGTAAAAAAGTTTCATTGCCAGGGTGCTGGTAGTGTGGGCACTAAGAGAAAAGTCAGCCAGTGCCTCTGCACAGCCTAGTCCAGCAAAAGCGACTCGCCATTACCTTGTATCACGTGTGCACGAGACTCATGCTAGAAAAGTGGACACTAAGAAGAGAAGGGAATGTCTGCTCTGAAAAGCAACCATTGTCTCAAAGATAACTGTGTTTCACTTTGCAAGTTAAGAAAGGTTTAGTTGGGACCCAAAAAGAAAGCATCTTGATTTTGCAGAGGTGCAGTAAGTCAGTTCTTACATGCACTCAGCTTCCATTTCTGTACTGTAAATTGGTAATGACCTGCCCAAAATCACAGAAGTTAATTTCTATGTGTCAAAGAGTCACACCTCACCAGCAGCTACCCCTTATGATACAGGGAGGGTGTGCAAAGCATCTGTAAGTGTGGACCCCACATGTATGTGTCAAGGGTAGAAACCAGTTGTGTCCCTGTTGACCACCTCATACTCTAGCCATACTGGAGCAATGCACTATGGGAAGGCACTCAGCAGCTGATTGCAGATGTAAACTGAGGCCCTTGCCCTGAGCCCACACCATAGCCCCTGGTAGCTTGAAACAAGGCAAGAGCCACAAGCATTCTCTCAACACTTTCCCCACTGTATACCCAGAAACGCAGAGCCTTTGTCCACAGAGACACTGGAAGGGATAGGGTCATGCTCGCCCTTCCCCCTTGTTGAGTGGTGCTAAAACATATTTCCCTGTTTTCCTCCCAGAAGAACGGTGGCTGGTGGTGTTGACCTCATCAGTCACACGACTTTGTTTGGACCTCTTCTTTCATTCCTGGTTTCACTCCCTACCATGTAATTCACAGTCCTATTTGAGGCATCACAAGACTATGGGTGCTAGCGTTTTCCAAAAGAGAAGCGGGTTATGTATGATTCCAGTCTGAGAAAAGCTGCCTGCCTGCGTGTTACCTCAGAGCTTGCATTTCTAGTCTTGTGTCAGAGTTGCATTTCTAACCAGCCCCAGGTAATAGTACACCTGAAGACCCTTGGGACTCACACTCACTGGCAACAAGTGCAGTGTCGTGTTCTGGTATGAAATCCGGCTTTTCCAGACGTTCTTCATTTGGGGCTCTATTTCTCTCTTATTTACAAACCTCAGTTTACACCTTCCAACCGTGGCTCGTTCCTCAAGGGTGTGCAGGGGTGGATCCTCCATTCTCACTGCCACTACCCCACAGTGATGTGAGCCACTTAGGAACTGTAATTGAAGAGCACAACCCGCATTTAACCCTCTGACTAGATTCACAGGTTTTCCCCATCCCCTCTGTAAATATACTCTCAGTTCAGGTTCTCAGTAGTGGAGCCAATCCTGGAGATTATGAAGAGATTGAGTCACTGAGAAAAAACATTCAAGAAAAAGCTGCCAAGAAATGAGAGAATAATGCAGAAAAAGGAAATAAGCCTAGCAAACATGGGCTTGGTTAAAGTCTGGTTTCCAGGGGCTGGAGATATAGCTCAGTGGCACAGCACCTGCTTGGTAAGTGCGAGGTTGTGAGTTCGATTCTTGGTACCAAAAAAATATGGTTTCTACTATTAGTGCAGAAAGTACCAGAGCCTGAGTGGCATCACAGCCTTGTTTAGTCTTTCACTAAGGAGCTTTCTGCATCTTTCATGAGTCAGTCATTGGTCGCATGCAGGTGGGATGGGCATAGCTTCCAGGGCTTCTCAGAGTAAGTGCAGGTCTCCAGAAAAGAGTGCATCCATAAACTTAGCAACCAATACTCCCAGAAACTTGGGTTTGGGTTCACCTTCCATAAAAGAGATCTACAAAAGACATGAGGAGGGGCCAATGCTCCTATTGACACCTGCCCATTGACATAGCTAGCAGTATACAGGGTCTCACCAGGAAGTAGCAATACCATAGCTTTTTTTTTATAAAGAAGCAATTATTTACAATCAAATAAAATAGAATTTTAATAAATCAATTAGAGAAAATTGGCCATATGAGTGATGGCTGAAAAGCAATATGAGTGAGACCATCCAGTGATCAACAGTAACTAACAGGAAGCTACCCAGTGCACAGGGCTGAAGAGACAATGGAAGCAGAGAGTGTAAACAACTCAGGGCTGCCTGTAAGGTGCTGGAACCACTGGAGAGACCAGAACGAATAACTTCTGCCATGACACCTCCAGAAGTAAGGATAGAGAGGAGGGCCTGGCTTCTCCCCTGCCTCAAGACTTCCAGATTTCTGCCTGTGACTCCCATCGGCCAAAAGTCTACAGAAACCAGAGGAGAAAGGAGTCAGAGACATGTGCCTCCTGCAGTACACAGCAGGGTAGGGAAGAGGGGAACAAACAAAGGCCGAGTGGCAGCTACACGACCACCATGTGACTTCTACTCACTTCTGTTCCTACTCAGTTACACGCTTGCCAAACAGCAAGGCTGCCTCCATTGTCACTGCTCTCATATAGAATGAGCTAGTTTGGGAATATACATATCTCTTCAGATTAAAATAGAAGTAATCAAATGTATTCCACATCCCACTTAATATAGTCCAATTTACATGTACCATGTGTTGTTTTTCTGGCTCAGTTCCTAGTTCTCAAACTGTGAAAAATACTGACCTTGAAAGTTACACTCCTCTTGACACTCATTCCCGGCCCCAAATTAGAACTAGGCAAAGAAAAAGAAAAGATTGGAGGCTTCTGAAGACATCGTTAGGCGTTGAATCCATTGTATTCATAGTTTTGTCACAGGGTGACTTGACAGAACACTTCCTTCCTTTGGATTTCCATTGTTTCCCCCATAAATCTGAGTAAATAATATGAAAATTTGATATTTTTGCAATGCTAGCCATCATTTTAAATGTTTTGCCAAGCACTAAATAACATAATTAACTATAGGTCCAAACTCTGTTGGCGTATTCACATGTGCCTTTACTGCTTGTCAATTTGATCAGCGCCTGGGCTGACTCTAGAGGCAGTTTACATGAAGGGCATACCAAGGGGCTCAACAAAGGGATCATAGCTTATTAGGAAACAGAAAAAGACAAGCCTCCCAGGTGTTGTTCTCTGCTACTTGCAAATCATATAACTGGGAAAGAAAATATCAATCACATGTATGCCATGAGTGGAATAATTTTTGTAGTATATACACGCTACATGCACATAATAATCCTTCATTTTCATTTAGTAAGGGGAGGAAAATGAGAAGTAGAATTATGTAAGTGCTCTCCTCTCCACATTGCTTTAAAACAAGCTGCAGGGTCATAAGCTACAACCCTCTGCCAAGTTCCTAGTACATTTTCATGGATGGTAACAGCTTATCTAAGAAATAATATTTTTGTGACGCTATATGAATAACTACCTAAGCTTCATTTGTGGTAAAAGTGATGACTAAATATACCTCTTCAGTGCTGCATTTAAAAAGCTTCTGTTCTCAAGAAGGAATTTATATACTTGAGCAAATGACATTGAGTCAAATATAATACTAAGTACTTATGTCTTCCCCAAACCCAAATTTTAAATGGTCTCTTGAGCTTTCAAATCAGTCTCAAGACGCACTAGAAGGGCATTCAGTTCTGTATCTGCTGAGATGAGAAATCCAATCTATAATCGCACCAAACAAGCAAAGTCCTTCTCCCTGCCATTGTGAGTGTGGGGTCCAGTTCATTCTCAGTGATTAACAACTTCTGAGAGTCAGAATTCAGATCAGCATACTATAAAAATTCTCTCAATAATCCAAATGAGTTACTCTCACTTGCCAAGAAATTTCAAAAACATTAACAACTAAGCCAGCTGATTTTTCTGAACAAGAGGGGAATAATGCGTCATTAACTTCAACAGAATATGATTGATGAAAATAACACAAGTATATTAACTCTCAGTTTTGATGAATTTTGCACTCTTCAGGTATGTTTCCCCCATGGAAGCAATTTGTAAAATGTGTAACTGCTTTTGATCCATGCAAGATTTATTTTTCCTGTAAGTAAATATCAAAATTAGAGATAAAGTACCTTATTAAATTAGCCTAGAATTTCTCTGTCACAGTATTTTTCTCTGGTCTAGGGAAATGTAAGTGATGTGGGACTATAAATTTGGGGAGTTGTCCAGATCAAGAAGGTAAAGATACCATCAAAAGGACACAGGAATCAAGCTCAATGAATCTTTATTGGCCAATGCTGGAAAATACCAGATTATAAACCAAATAATTTTAAATAATACATGTGTGCATACAGAGATAAATAAATGCTTGAATTAATAACTTTTCCTTATCAAAATATCCCAAAGAATACATATAGATTCCAACCTTGCCAGCAGCTGGAGTTTAGTTCCTCTCCTCTTAAATGTAAACCATAGTAAGTCAATAATTTCTAATGACTAGAGCAATGAAAAGAAAAAGAAATAAAAATTACTTTGCAATGGAAACACCTAGCCGACATCAACTTAACCAAGTGATCAAGGTACACATTACTTTTTACCAAGTAGTTCTCCACACATGATGTGAAGGGCCCTAGATCTATGTAGTATTCTGCCACAAAACACACAACTTCATTCTAATCCTAAGAAAAATATAAGTTTAAGTCACAGTGGGTCTACAAACTGCCTGGCAACTATATTTCAAAACTACCAGGGTCACAAAAAATAAGAGAAGACTAAGAAACTTATACTCTGGAGAAGATATAACTACTCAGTATTATTGTGGTACAGTATTCTGGGTTGGTTCCTGGAAAACAGAATAGGAATTACTAGAAAAACTGTCAAAATTGAAATAAACTTGTAGTATATTAAATATGTAGTATCGTACCATTGATAATTTAAGTTTTAACAGTTGAAATATGTATAAGATATTAACCTGGGGAAGCTTGACCAAATTAACCAGAAATAGTTGCTGAAAAATTATGTAGCTTTAAAATTATTCCAAAATTTAAAACTTTTGATTACTCAGACTAGAACACAACATATAAAAACAGGTACAATTTACTAAAAGTATTTAAGAAAACTTAAAAGATTGGCAAGATGCAAGATAGAAGCAACCAGCACTCACCTGCTCCTCCCCGAAGAACCAAAGTAACAGGTGTTAAATTGCACAGTGAAGTGAGCCACCCTTGGAGAACATTAGAATTCAATAAGAAAAATAAAATGCATATAAAATCCAGAGAACTTGAATAGCAGCATAGGAAGAGAAACAAAATATCCCAGTGCCTGCCCTGTGAGGAGAGAAGGCGTCTCCACTCTGCAGGGACAAAGATGAAAAACTGGGTCACATCAATCTCTCAGTGAAGACACTGCCAACCCTACATAATGGACAATTTCACAACCTTTATGGACTTTCACCTAAATAGATAAGAAACCAGAAATATGCTCAGAAGTCTAGCTGTGGAAAACAAAGTCACTTTATGTTCCAGAGACACCTCAGTGTACTGTAGCCAGAGCCACCTTGAACAGGGATCTATTGTCTGAGTCTGGACTACCCTAGGGGTCAGAGGTGCCACAAGAAATGGTACATGAAGGGCCAATGATCTAGGGAGAGAAAGAATTCACCATGACCAGAGTAAGGAAAGAGGTGTGTTATATACCGCTGGAGTGAACCATGGGCAAGTTCCTAGGGAGAAGGCACCAGGAGCAGGGGCAGGTCTATGTTTAAAGGGGACAAAGGTGGCTAGGACCCAAGCACTTGACTCTGGTATAGAGCCAAATGGATCCCAAAGGCTTCTCCCTGGTTACTAACAACTCCACAGCTCCCTTCTGACTAGCCACAAAGTCGATCCTTTAACATTTAAGTGAAGGTTGCTTTGTCAGTAGCGTATCCTCTGAGAGTCATGTTAGTTTACACTCATATTAGTGCAAGACAGTTTTATGATTTTGGCAGAATCTTTGGTGACAGTTACCATTAGGTACTTATTCCTAAGATCCCTTTCTACAAACCCCCTGGCTTCTTTATCTTTTACTAGGTTGATACAAGTGACTCCGTCACGACTTTGTAACTCTCATGTTTTTGTATTTTCTGCCTTTTCCTTATGAGAGTTTTTCTGAAAGCTCTGCTGATCAGTTATTCTTGCTGATTGTTTTTATTGTCTCGCATTTGAGGATGTTGTTAAAATTGATAGTCTTATCTAGTTCCACGTTGGACAGGAAATTATTGACAACTCAATGTTATAGCCCCCTTTGGAGCCGTATTTGAGTCATGAAGAGGATTTAAAGTAGTAGTTTCAGGTTACACTTACTTAGTCCCTTTTGAAATTTGATTATAATGTTTTGTAAGTGATGGCAAATATTTCAAAACATCAAGCTAGATCTCTTTGTTAGGAGCTCTACTTCTGTAAAATTTTAAGGGAAAAGTTACAAAGTTTTAAAGGGAACTATAAAAACAAAACCAACCAGAATAAAACAAATGGAGTATAATTGTTTTGAACCAAAAAACCAGTTTTCTACCTATTTTTACCAATAACAATGGAAGAAAGAGCAAAGTTGTCTGTAGTACTTGTCTTTTCCATGAATCTGATTGTAAATGTTTTAGAGAAGGATCAGAACTGATAATAAAACATTTAGACTAGGCAGTTTTTATTTTACATAGCTTTTAAGATAACAATCACGATTAACAACGATTATATCAAAACCAAAGTTCTCTCTCTTGTACACATGTATTTCTGGAGTGAACAATAGCCAATCCTTCTGATTATTAGTGGTACTGTCTTTAACAATTTTACATAGGTTAACTCACTGACAAAAGCCTACCTAGGCCTGGTGGGGCATGCCTATAATTCCTGCACTTGGAGAGCCGAAGCAGGAAGATTGCTGTGAGTTCAAGGTCAGCCTGGGCTACCTAGTGAGTTCAAGCCCAGCCCAAAATACCCAGTGAGACCCTGTCTCCAAAACACAAAGACAAACAAATAAAAAAATCAAATAGGAGCCTTATACTTTTAACAAGTTTGGGAAATCATGTTAATGACCACAAATAAACTTACTACTTGATGCATTACTGAACTTATTTAGTCAAAGCAGATAAAGACATAAACCAGGTTTTAGACAGCGATAGTCTAAATGGAAGATATGGTGTTTTGAGTGATCAAAAAGTAACAACAGTGTAAAACATGGAAAAATATCTTTAAAATCTGTTGGCAGGAACACAGCCTGATTCTATGTCATCCCTACTGTCAATAGTGCTGCAGTAATCATGGACATTCAGTTGTGTTTCTGAATGGTAATTTTATTTCCTTCTGCTATATACTCAGAAGTTGAAAAGCTGGATCATATGATAGTTCTATTAATGGTTTTGAAGGAACCTTTGTAAGTTCTTGAACTGTGAGGGTTAACTTAATCTTCCTACTTCCTGCTGAAGTAAAGATAATTTACTGCTCAAGGTTGCTTGAAAGTCTTTTATTCAGCTACTCTTAATAATTGGAATAGTAACACCTGTGAGTTCACTCTGAGATCTAAGGAAAATGTGCACTAAATGTGCTTTAAAATACAAGTGGCAGGCCAGGCATAGTGGCACATGCCTGTAATGCTAGCACTTGGGAGACAGAGGCAGGAGAACTGCTGAAAGTTCAAGGCCAGCTTGGGCTACAAAATGAGTTCAGGTGCAGCCTGAATTACATAATGAAACCTTGTCTCAAAAAGACAAAAATAAAAAACCAAAACAAAACAAGTGTCCATGACACTGGTGATAAGAAGAGAATTGGTAAGTAGGACAGTGGGGGAAATGTAAAGGAAATTATAGGTGTGAGGATATATTTTTGGTTAGAAAGAATTTTTATAGTTCAAAAATACAGTGTCCTGAACTAAAACAACTAGATGATTACAAAAAGAAAAAGGAAACAAGGTTACATAAAATCAACACAGATTGTAGAGAAGGAAATATATTTGTATATGTAAGTTGATGTTATAGTTTGGGGTTTGCAAGGGAAACAATACAGGACACATAATTATAGGATTATTTTAAAATAGTCACCCAAAGAGTCATATGCAAAGAGAGTGCAGGAAATCTGTTCACACACTAAAGACCAAAAGAATCCAGCTGAGGGCCTGGATCCCATGGCAATGTCCTGTGTGATTCCAGCTGAAGACATACAGCCCATGACAACGCTCCCTACAGACCAACTGGAGGCCAAGAGCCCACAACAATGCCTTATGCCGGCCTATTTCAAGGATCTGCACTAAGAAGTCACCAAGGTCACTGGTGGAAGCTAGAAAGTCTGTACCAATGGGATAAAAGATCTGTGCCAGCAGGCTGAGGGTTTAGCACTGAATCTAGGAAACAAACAATGCTCAGAGGAAGAACCAGAGCTCCCTTGAAAAGTACCACAGTCATCCTCAGCAACATGAGGTTCTGAGCTCCTCCAATGATGAGAAGAGCTGAGTCCATATTAGGAAAGCGAGTGTGACCAGCCTCTCCAGGACACTGAACAGTGCACTTACCTTCCCTTCTGGAGCCAGGAAGCAATGCTCAAAGTAAGGACCAGGATTCCCCCAAAGTGAACCACAGCCATTCTTAGTGACAACAAAGTCCCGAGCTCCTCCAGTGATAAGAACAGCCTAGTTCATCAAGAAAGCCAGCATGACAAGCTCCTCCAGGAGAAGTAACAGCTCCAAGAGAACCAATAGCCCCTAACAGCACATTCTCCAGTTCTCAATTTTAAGTTGTTGGCAACAATCCTTGGATGAGCCTCCCATACCCAGCACTATGCTGATTCATTTCAGCTGCATGTCACAAATTGCCCACCAGTTGTCAATCCACCACAGTTGTTTATGATTAAAGTTATTTAAAGAGTTTGGTCAATCAAACCTTGACACACTAATATAAAACTAGAATCTAACCCTCTATGTATAACATTGATTTACTCTTAGTAATATTTATATAAACTGGCCTAGAAACAGCCTAAATCCCTGATAACAGGTACACAAATAAGGCAGTTATGGTATATCGACACAGTGAAGTATTCACCAACCACAAAGAAGAATAAAATCCTCTCCTTTGCAGCAAAAGATGGAGTACATCATGTTAAGTGAAATGAGACAGAAACTGAGAGCCAACCCAGCTCATTCCTGGAGGCAAGTATTATCCTGATACCAAAACCAAAGAAAGACCCAACCAAAAAAGAGAACCAAAGGCTAATCTCCCTATAGATGCAAAAATTCTCAATAAAATACTAGCAAACAGGATGCAACAAATCATCAAGAAGATTATACACCATAACCAAGTGGGATTCACTCCAGGAATGCAGGGTGGTTCAATATATGCAAATCAATTAATGTAATATACCATATCAATAGAGCCAAAGACAAGACTCACATGGTCATGTCAATTAATGTAGAAAAAGCTTTTGATAAAGTCCAACACTTATTCATGATAAAAACCCTACAGAAAATTGGCATAGATGGACTTTACGTCAATCTGATCAAAGCCATCTATGACAAACCAACAGCTAACATCATTCTAAGTGGTCAAAACTGAAAGCTTTCACTTTAAAATCAGGAATAAGGTAAGGATGTCCACTGTCACCACTCCTATTCAATATAGTACTAGAAATATTAGCTAGAGCAATTAGATAAGAGAGAGAAATAAGAGGAATAAGGTTAGGAAAGAAAGAAGTGAAATTATCAGTATTAGCAGATGACATGGTACTCTACATAGAAGACCCCAGAAACTCCACTAAAAGGTTTATTGATTTAATAACCAAATTGAGTAGCAAAGCTGGATACAAAGTCAACAATAAAAATTCAGTAAGATTCCCATACGCAAAAAACAAACAAACTAAGAGAAATTAGTGAAACCACAACTTTCATAATAGCATCTTAAAAAATGAAATACTTAAGAATCAATTTAACTAAAGAAGTAAAAGATCTACACAATGACAATTACAGTACTCTGAAAAAAGAGATCAAAGAGGATTTCCGAAAATGGAAAGATATTCCTTGATCATAGATAGGAAGAACCAACATTGAGAAAATGGTCGTATTCCCCAAATTGTACAGATTCAATGCAATCCCAATTAAAATAACATTAGTATACCTCACAGATCTAGAGAAAACATTCCTAAGATTCACCTGGAATCAGAAGAGACCTAGAACAACAAAAGCAATTCTGGGAAATAAAGGAAAGGCAGGAGGCATCACAATCCCTGACTTGAAATTATACTACAAACTTACTGTGATAAAAATCAGCATGGTACTGGCAAAAAACAGACCTGGAGATCAATGGAACGGATTAGAACATGCAGACACAGCTACAAAAACACTCAGCCACCTTATCTTTAACAAAGGGGGCCAAATACATCCACTGGAAGAAAGATAGCCTCTTTAATAAATGACGCTGGAAAAATTGGCTTTGCACATACCAAAGACTAAAACTAAACCCATGTCTATCACCATACACTAAAGTCACAATGGATCAAAGAGCTAAATATCCAGACAGAAACACTAAATCTACTGAAAGAGAAAATAGGTAAAAAAAATCTCAGACATAGGAGTAGGCAGAGAGTTCATGTACAAAAACCAAACTGCACAGGAAATATTTCAAAGAATCAATAACTGGAATCTCACCTTATTGAAAAGTTTTTGCACATCAAATGAAATCACCAACAGGATGAAAAAAAAACCTACGAATTGGGAAAATCTTTTAGCCAACTGCCCCTCAGACAAAGGACTTCTATCTAGAACATGTAAAGAATTTTAAAAACTCAGGCCCCCAAAATTCAAAGACCCAATCCAAAAATGGGCATCTGAGATGAATATACACTTCTCATATGAAGAAATACTAATGGTGAATAAATATATGAAAAAAATTCCAACATCATTAGTTATTCTAGAAATGCAAATTAAAACAACACCGAGATTCCATCTCACTGCAGAAAGAAAGGCTATCACTAAGAAATCGACCAATGACAAATTCTGGAGAGGCTATGGGGAAAAGGACATTTTTCCACTGCTGGTATGAGTGTAGATTGGTGAAACCACTGTGGAAATCAGTTTGGAGATTCCTCACAAAAGTAGGATTAGAAGTCCCACTTAATGCAGCTATTCTCCTCTGTGTATTTTTCCAGAAGAATTAAAAACATCAGACCACAGTGATATATGTGCACCCATATTCATAGCAGCACAATTTGTTATAGCTATATCTTGGAAACAACACAAATGCTCATCCACTGAGGAATGGATAAAAAAGATGTGCTATTTTGATACAATGGAGTACTATTCAGCTCTAGAAAAAGATAAACTGAAGGTTTTATAGGTAAATGGATGCAACTAGAGACCATACTCATAAGTGAAATACACAGGACCCATGTGTGTAAACATATTGTCTCCCTAGTGTTGGAACATGAAAGAGTAAATAAAACCAAAATGTACAATAGATAATGTGAAGAGAAAAGAAACTGTGCAAAGGAAAGAACAACTGAGATGAGGGAAAGAAGAAAAAGAATGAAAATACTAAGGATAGTTGTACTGCTGATGTCTGGTGGTTTATTGAAAGGAATAGTTAATGTTTAATTTTTTATATATTTTGACCAATTTTGTAGGTTCATATCTGGTAATCTGAGCAACTGATGTGAAAACAACAATATGCAATATAACAATCATTGATGAATTCTTACCATACTGTCTAGCGAAACTCTGTATTGTCTCTGTTTTTTTTTTAATTTTTATATTCTTATTCTCTTTAATGGTTGGATCAATCTTCCATTCGTACATTTGGCAATCTGAGCAACTTCATTGAAGATAACAATATGTAATACAACTACCACTGTTAATCCCTATCATTTGGTTTGAAACCCTGTACCATTTTTAATGTCCTTGCTTTGTTTTGTTTATATTTTGCTATTGTTCTTTTTTACTATTCTCTTTAAAATAAAAAAGAACCTGAAAGCCAAATATCATATGTTCTTTATCATATGTGAAAACTAAAAAAGAAAAGAGAAAGAAAGAAAGAAGGAAGGAAGGAAGGAAGGAAGGAAGGAAGGAAGGAAAGAGAGAGAGAGAGAAAGAAAGAAAGAAAGAAAGAAAGAAAGAAAGAAAGAAAGAAAGAAAGAAAGAAAGAAAGAAAGAAAGAAAAAGAAGGAAGGAAGCAGGAGGAAAGTTGACTTAAGCATAGGGATTTCTAAACACTAGGAAGGTGCTGGAGTGGTGATGGGAGTGAGTGGGGAGGGTAGAGGAAGAATGTTGGACACAATCAATGCACAGTGTATGCATCCATGAAAATATCATGGTGACTCCCACTACTTTGTGCAATTGATGTGTTAACAATAATTTAGAGAATATATTAATCAAAAAGAAATTTAACTCTACTCACGTTAAAAGAAGTAAAGAAATTTTATTAAGTAAATGTAAAACCTAAGAAGTTAGAAAAATAACCAGAAAACATAATAGTGAAAAAATGAAAAAGAAAAAATATGCACACAAACAATAAAAACAGCTAAAATCAAAATTTTATATTCAAGACAGGTACTTCTAGCAAATTTAAATGAGAAAAGGAATAAAAAATCTAACTATAGATAAAGTGAGCATTGGAAAAGGTAATACAGTATGTCCCTGACTTATGAATGAGTTCCTTCCCAAGAGAATGTTTGTAATTCAGATTCATTTCTAAGTCCAACAAAGTGAGTCTTATACATTCTGACAAAATGTATAATGTAAAGCATAAAGAATGCACAAATACAGTAAGTCCGCAGCAGTACTATGCTAATGTACACTATCACACTGTACAGTAAGCACACAGCAGCACAACTGTGACAGTGTCTGGCAAACATGAGTTACTTCCATGGTTTCACTTCTAGGGATGTTCATAACTCAAGGTCCATTTGCATCTGTGAAAGCTCAAAACTTGAATGCTTGTAAGTCAGGGACTTACTGTATTATCAGCAACATTCTGCCAATGGATTTGAAAACAATTTCCTATGACTCTTTCTTGGAAAAATTCAAACAAAGGAAATGTAAACGCCACAATTAGAGAATTGTACAAGGTAGTAAAGAAACTGGATAACAGTTTGAAGACTTGCTATACACATGCACATACAAACACAGGAGAGAGAAAAATCCTGAAAGCAAGCAAGCACAGATGATTCTCTAGGCAAATTCTACTAAACTTCAAGGATGGTAACCCCTTGGTATTAAAACCAAACTAAAATTGTATGTGGTTAAAAAAATAATCAACCTATTTCAATTAGGAAAATAGATACAAAACTCTATGCATGTTATAAACTAAATTTAATCATGATAAATAGGGAGGATACCATTGTGGGGAACCACTCAGACTGCTTCAAAGTTCAGGGGCGTCTAGGGACACCCGAGGATGTAACCTCGCTTGTCAAGCATAGGTAGGTGCACAGTGGGATACAGTTATGTAATGATGACTCAGCACAGTTAAACATGGATGTGCTGGTTACAGTTCTATGTAAGAATGTAAACATGTGATAACCACCTGTATAAGAATTATACAATAAAGACACATGCTGTTCTTGCTCTTGGGCTCTTGTGCTCTTGTGCTCTGCTCTGCTCTGCTGCACGCCAACTGCTTTTGTTGCTGATGTCTTGGACAGATGCATTCTTTAACCTCAGGACCTCACCCAGGAAAACCTTCCTTGGGCCCCTTGAGCAGGCCAACAACCATGATTGTGCAAGTCAAGTCCCCCAAAAGGCTGATATGAAGATGGAGTAAGATGTGCAACAAATTGTAGTAAAAGTCCTATAAAAGAAAAGCCCTATAATGGAAATAAACAGAAGCAAGCAGAACTTTCTAATCGTGCTGTCAAATGAAAAGGGAAGAAATAGAGTAAAATGAACTTCAGACTATAATAAATTTGGGGAACACCATTGAGCAACCTTCAACAAACGTCACCAGCTAAAGGAGTCACACATCCTTGTGAATAAGTCCCTTATCAGCACTGCTACTGTGCTCTCTTGTTGACCGAATCAATAAGCAACTAAGCATTAGCCACAATCAGTCATGTCCATGATACAGAGGTGGTGCTGTATCCAGAAGGCAGCTGTTGGAGTGTTAATCACCTATACTCTCTGCAGCAGGAGATGTAGGCCCCACACTCTCATGTTTGTCATAGTAACCAAAATAGGTTTTACTAGTAATATAAAAACAACTTAGTACTGTATTAGATGTTGGGATTCTTCAGATCTCTTTGGCTCAAATACTTCATAGATCTTACTGTCACTGTTCGGAGAAGATTAGTCATGTGCCTTCAGAATATCAGACCTTCCTTTTTGGCCACCGCTTCAGAGATGAGCCAACCAGTCACATATCTGGAGTGCCTGGGTCCTCCTGATATTTCTGAAATTGGATGAAGCACCATTCTGCAGGGAAAGGGAGGTGGCATTCTGAGCTGTCATCAAAGGGACTAGATGGTGAAATCTAGATGTATGGAACAGTTTACCTTCCATGTGGTAAGTTTTAATTAATAGAAAACAGCATATCTGGATAGGTGGATCCCTTCTCTCGCTTCAATTTGAGTCATAGTTCTCTGTCTGCTCTATATAAACATCCTTAATACTAAGTAAAAAAGAAAAAAACTAGAAAGAGAATTTCCTTGTTTCTTTTTGACTAATCATCACAGTAACTAGCATAGCAATCTCTTCTCAGTAGCTCCCGTCTTTCCTTGCATTTCTGTTTTCCTTCTTTCTCCCTGTCCTGTTTTCACCTTCCCCCTACTCAAATAAAAAGCACCAGCATTTTAATCATTGCTTCAGATTCTATTTTCAAGAGAACACAGACCAAAAAAGCCTTCATCAGATTAAAGTTAAACACAAATCATTTGAATACATGCAGAAAAAAATGATAATATGTAAAATAAGTTCAAACACTCATTAAGTGAATAAGAGACTTTTTCAATGATAAAAGGGTATATCTGAAAGACCTACAATAAAATTTTAAATGGGGAAGGTTTAGAAGTATTTCACTGAAAAATTAATTACAAGCCAAGTATGCAGAATCACCCATTAATCACAGTTGGACAAAAAATATGACAGTGTATTGAGATGGTCAAGAATAACTGACTGCGGCTGGAGGTGTAGCTCAGAGCTGGAACACAAGCCTGGTGTGTGGGAAGCTCTGGGTCTGACCCTTCCCATCACAAAATGAAAACAGAATAGGTTGCTAAGGTGATTATTTGTAAATCTGTGGTCAGAGAGAAGGGAAACTAACAATGATACTTTACCCCTACTGCTAGAAACAGATAAGATCAGGACTCTATCACTGTTATGGTTGATACATTGTGTCAACTTGGGGAGTTTAAAAGGTTAACTATGTGATTCAGCAGGAAGCCAGGGTGCTTACTTTGTATACATCCTGAACCTGTGGAAGAGGAGGGCATGGAGATTGTGTGAGAGCTTCACACCACTTGGGTGGGGGTAGGCTGTTTACAATGTAGGGGAGAAAAAAAGGCTGCTTGTAGCCATTCCTCCCTTTTGCCTGTGGTTTTTGCTGTGCTCTGCTGCCCTGAACAGTTTGCCCTCTGCCATGTGCCACTCTGCCTCAGAAGAGCCAAGTATGGACTGAAACCTCCACAAACTATAAGCTAAATAAACCTTACCTTTCTTCATTTTGGGTGTTGGGTATTTTGTCTCAGCAACAAGAGTAAAGTAACCAAGATAATCACATAGGCTGAAATAGCCATTTAACAAATGTACAGAGATCAGTGACATGCAGGACTAGAGCCAGGACTCTAACCCAGCGGATTTGTGGTTTGTTGACAAAATCTGACATGTCTTTCTATTACATCTTTATGGGTTGACCAGTATCCCACAATAAATCAAGTGAACCCAAAACCTCAGAATGTGGCCTTATTTGAAAATAGCGCTCTTGTAGATGCAATGGAGTTAAGGATTGAGATAAGAGCACACTAGATAAGGCTGTTCCCTAAATCCCATGAGAGATAAGCATGGCACAGAGACAGAGGAGAAGCCATAAGAAGATGGAGGAAGATCCTGGAATTATGCTGCCACAACCAAGGAACACCAGGAATTGGCAGAAGCTGGAAGACATGAAGAAGGATTCTCGCTTAGAGCTCTCAAAACAAGTGAGGCCCTGAAGACATCCTGATTTGGGACTTTGAGCCTTCAGAACTATGAGAGAGTGTGTTCTTTTTGTTTTAACCCATCAAGTTTGTGGTAGTTTTTTATGGAAGTCCTAGGAAACTAATATAGTCCCTAAGTTGGGAGAGAAATAATTTTTCTCCTTTCTTGAGTAGAAAGTAGCAATAAGAAATGGGAACATAAACAACACAGTTGACTACAGTGGAAATATAGCTCACACAACTGATCCTCAGACTAGGTAGTTGTGGAGAACCATGGCACATGTGTCTCTGTGTTTTTCTTTTAAGACAGAAGATGTTGTTTTTATAAACTAAAACTTCAGTATTCAGGTTTAATTTCAGGGTTAACATTTTGCAATAAATAACTGGGCTTTGGGTTGCAGTTTGAACCTCAGTCTCTAAGAGTTTCACAATCGCTGAATTAGGGAAACCATTCAAAGCCTCATGTGTTCCCCTCAGAAAGCTATACACACACATGCCATAGTCCAAAAAAGGGTAGAGTGCAGGAACAATATACAAATGGCCAAAAAATAAATGAAATTCAACCTGAAATAAAACAGTTCAAAGAACAGAGAGTATAAACCTATATTCTCTAAAAAGTAATAGCAAGAATGTATTGATAATAAAACAAGTACTTAAAAACAAGCCAAACAAAAGAATAACATGAAAGAGGATTGTAGATCTAAGGAAACAAAATATGGATTAAAATTTCTAAAGAGAACTAATACCAATAGAGAGCTAGCAAAGTACAAAACATACCACTGAAAGCCAATTACCATAGCAGAGGAAGATTTGAGACAGCCCAGGAATTCAGATGAAAGAAATGAATACAATTAAATGTGGTTAAGCCTCAGAATACAACTAATGCAGAAGTCAAGAACTCATCAAAATGAGCAACTGATGCAAAAATAAACTAGAAGAAAATTTCCCTGGAATAAAAACAAAATTAAATCTGTTTATCAAAAACAAAACAACAAAAATGTACAGGCAAAGCCAAATCTCTGTATGGTGACATATGCCTGTAATCCCAGCACTTACGAGGCTGAGGCAGGAGGATCATGGAGAATTTGAGGCCAACCTGGGCTACATGGTGAGTTCAAAGCCAACCTGAACTACACAGTGAGACCCTGTCTTAAAATACCAAAAAGAAAAAGTCCAAATTCCAGGAAAAGTTAACATAGAATACTCTCAGTGCCACCACATATTTTAATTAAGCAGTTGACGTCAAATAAATATCAATCAATAAAAGAGGTGGGACAAGGGTGAAGAAGAAAAAGAACTTTAACTTTTCCACAGAAGACCAAAGAATTTGCCGATTCCATGATTGTCTTACTTCCTGTTAGTCTCTGCTGTTGTCTTGGGGCCAGCCCAGAACAGAAAAAGCAGAACCAGAAAGAAATATCTGCATTAAGTGAATTCCTTTCCTCTTTTATATCTTGACTTTCAGTGCATAATCTCTTCTGAGTGACAGGGCCAGAAATACAATCAGGAAAAGGCATTGCCCTAAAGTAGCAGCCGCTTTTGACTTTAGCAAACCCCTTCTAACAAGCTACTAATGAAGAAAGTGGCGCTAGTTTGAAGCGGAGACAAGAAAAAAAAAAAGAACTGAAAAACAAATTAGCAAAAGTTTATTACTGCCTTGAACCAAACAGAATGTATTGGGCTGTCCAAATTAAGGAATGTTCACCTGTAACCTAAACAAATCCAAGCACATTTGGCAGGGAGAAAAGGTGGGTGAGACGTTAAACAGTCAATAACATATGGACACATACTGTCAGCACAACAAAGAGAAGTAGGTTGAACACTGGGTAGTAAAATATTTACATTTTCTTGTTTTTCTGGTGTTTATCATTTCAGACTGTTTATCTAGTAAACACATACCATACCTATGTCAAAACACAAAATGAAATGAGGTGTTCTATTCCGGCTTCATTTCTATTCCATAAAGATGTCAGACTGGCAAATTAATATTCCTTTCCCACCTAGGAAAGAAGCCACACCTACGTAACTAGTTAATTGTGCATTCCTGAATAAAGTAGGTGGTGAAATTGCAGCACAAAATCAAATCTCAGCTCCAGGTCCTTATTTGTCTTATTTCCTGAACCTATACCACATCTCAGCTTTCTCCTAAAAGAAGAACAACCTCAGCCCAGTTGTGTGAATTAAACTAGCTTTACCTTTTTATAATGCACAAGCAAAGCACAGACATCTCATATTTTTTAAGCAGGTCTGAGAGTCTCCCCATTTAAACCAAGAGAAGTGATGGTCAAAGCGGTAAGGTAGGAAGCTGAGAGGAAGAGGCAATAAAATATGCTGTGTGGGTCCAAGAACACAGGAGATGGCCAAACAAGCCTGAGGCCACTTACATCAAGGGAGACACCTGCAGAAGCCTTAAGAGAAAACAGTTACAGAAACTGGCTAAACCGTAAAACTACCATGGGCCTCCTCAAAATTACAAAAGAGGAAGCGGGGTAACACAGTCTCTCAAATTAGCCTAGAGCAGAAACCAGGGGTGTCAGAGACAGGGAGACTGGAAATCCCTGGAGTGAGGGAGGAGGAAACTTGGGTTGTATGGCAGAAGAATATGGGGAAGAATATTGAGTTTGATTAGGAGGAACCTTAAGGGAATAGGCTGCCAAAATATTTCTAGCAAAGCAAATGCCTCAAAAACAACAGATGTGCTTAGAATCTTCGGAAAGCAAGTGAATAAATGTGGGAAAATACATTTGGCACTCAATTGTCTATTTCTGCAGTCATGTCTCTGGAATTCACGGGCAAGACAAAAAGATGGTAAAAAGAATAGGTAAAAAGCCTTTGACAGACAGTTTGCAGAACTCATCAGAATATGCAACATTAAAAGCACAAAAGTGTATAAGAATTAAAAATGTAATCTACAAAGCCTGCCTAGGATATAAAGTTTTTTGCATATAAAATAAGTTAAATTCAATAGAGAAAGTTAGTTTGGACAGCCTAACTCTTCACACTCAAAGAGACGCCAACAACGGAAGAAAGAAGTTAGCGGTGGTATTTGTGATGCATAATCCTCTCCTTTCTTCTCAGTAAAGGGCAACTGTCCTCTTTAAATGTAATTCTATGAAATAGTTTGGCTGCATTAGAAGCTAACCCTAAATATTTTATACTTAATCATTTTGGTTACTCATAATCAGATTTAGATAAATATGATAAGATTATTAAAATAAAGCATCTGAGTATTTAGAATTCTGTTGGAAACAATAACAATAGCAATAAATCCTGGAACTGCCTTGGCCAAAAGAGGAAGTTTCTGGAAATGTAATAGGCTCCTGGGAGACTCAGGCCGGCTTGATCTAGGACTAGCATCACCAGGTCCCACATCATTTCCCCCACCCCAGGTTTGCTCTATATAAAGCTCTCTTCCCTCATGGTGATAAAACAGCTGCGGACATTTCAAGTCTGCCATCCACACACCATCAAAGTCACGAAAAGAGCAGGGCCTTCACCAGCACCTCTTGCTACAAAGAGAAACTTATTTCCCAGAATCTCCAGCAAAATCACTTTTTTTGGCCTGTCACCAACTCACCTAGGTTTCGCCCAAGTTCCATTCATCCTAACCGGCCCTTCCTCAAAGCATTATTTTAGAAATCGGCTGGACCTAAATCTTGGACTCATCAGCGGCTTCCAAGGCAGATGGTCCCTGAAATCCCGGCCCTTGCTCCCCACCCCACTTCCGCCTGTGGTTGCAAGGGCCGGCTCTTGCCACTGTGAGGGAGACGCTGGCTTACTCATCTTCTCTCTCCCAGGCCCTTCCACGCAGCTCTTCCCATTGGCCACCCAACCTCCCACTTTCCCTGCTCCTCTTGGACAGCTCCACCGTGTCCCCTGGAAACACCCCCTAAACGGTCTTTCCCAATGGCTGGCTTAATTTCCTGCCTTCTCGCTTCAACCGGACTCTTTCCTAACAGCCATTTCTCCTTTTCCTTTTTCTCAGAAGAGCTGCTCATTTTCCTCTCTTCCTCGGTGGTAAATATGGAAACGCCGCCGTCTCCTCTACAGCAATGCTTGCTCCAAACTACTAGTTGGAATGTATTGTTTGTGTTGTTCTTATGCTATTTTGTAAATGGATGTCTGTTTGTTAATATGTTTTCTTCTTTTATTTTAAAAATAAATTAAAATCAGGAAACTCAAAAACCAGGAATTCAAAAACTAGTCCTTTCTCCCCCACTCACCCTCACATGTTAACACAGAAAGTCCTGCCCTCATCGCCTAGAGATTTCCGTTCCACTCCTGTAATCCTCACTCAGAACATGGTACTTAATCCTTTACCATTGTAATACTCCTCTCCTTTCTCCCTTGCTACCACACGACCAATTTTAAGATTTCTAAGTTCGGACCCCATCAGTTGTGCCCATTTTCACTTCAGCTATTATTTTTCCTAGGTCTTTTATAAAAATATTTAATTCTTTGAAAAAAAAAGTCAACATTTCTTTCCCTTGTCATCTAGTTCACCTTCGTAATTACAGAGCTGCCAGCTTAGTGTACATCTTATTAGATTAGTAATATAATCTCTGAATTTGTAAACCTCAAAGCATATTGTTTAGAAATTAAATGTGATTTCTTAGATGTAATGGTAAGCCTCTCCATTTTAAAGATAAAACTATTAGCACAGTTATTCCTGGTAATATTAGCTTTGTATAACTGATAGCATCTTCTAATGATTACAGTTCAGACAGAAAGTGGGGCAGAAAGAACAGGCAAAAGATTTTTTGCTTGAGAAGATATTCTATGTGATGTCTTTAACCTAGACTAAATTAAATTAAATAGACAAGACCCTGTTTATCAAAGACAGAGCAGAAGTTAGAAATGGAATAGCTTAAAACAGAAAGTATTAAAGTCAGAAGGCTCTAATGGTACACTTGTCTGTCTCCAAGTCGTATGTTAATATCTTATCACTTGGAGGTTAGTAGTTTGAACTCCAGATGGCTGGAAAACAGTGATAGACTGTAATATTCCAAGGTCAAGAGCTAAGAAAAAACAACCCCATTACTCAGAACTTAAAAACCACCCTCTAAGGAGACATTTGTATAGCTTACACCGAGAAACATTCTGAAACGTAGCTGTCATAAGAAACTGTACCTTCACATCCTACTCTCTGACAGAGAGGGATGCAACTGGGTGACTGAAGCAGAGACTGGATGGAAACGAGCTTCCAGGGAAAGAAAAACTTTCAAGACCAGGGGTTATGTTCACTGTAGATATACAGATACCTTTGAAGATGGTGGGGTAAAAAAGACCCTAAAATATATACTGGGAACTTTGGTTTGGGTTAGAGACTTTTAAGAATATATATACAGCAGCTAAATTCCAGTGAAAGATGGGTAGGTATTAGAAAGTCAATATTGTGTGGAAAAGAAGTTAAGGAGAACCAGAAATGCAGGACTTCTAGAATATGTTTCAACGAAGTAGAATGAACTTGGACCCTAGTATTTATTTATAGAAGCCCGGTCACAGCTCTGGAAGGTCCTAGGTCTTCACATGGAAGAAGACTGAGAAGGAAGAAATTTTTCCTGAGCACACAATTTGGATTTCTGCGGACTTAAAGTAATTCAGGGGTGTGGCACTCTTTGGGAGCCTTTAGACAGCTTCTGTGAATCCTCTTAGAGAGGGGAGGAGCAGAAGGGTTTACATGTCTGCAGTAGGAAATGAGTTGCACAGAAACTCAAAGAGAGTGCTGTTGTGTAACAGTTTAAAAGAAAATCTCCCCTCCTAGGCAAGTCTCTGGGAAATTAGCATTGATTTGACATCTTCAGGAAGAAAATCACCTTCTTTATACACGGTTACTGGTCAGAATAAGGAGGAGCCACCCAGCAACCCTGGTTAATGATCAAAACATTCAGACAGCTGTGGCCTCTTCCTAAGCAATTGTAGAAAAGCTCAATTCAGGAATCAATTTTCTCCCTAACTCAGGCCAATAGCTGGTATATGTTGGTGGAACACATGCATAGAGCAGGCGAAGCCTTTATTCACAGAATTTAAGGAACAGCCCAACACTTAGGGCACTCAATATTGTGTAAAGGAAATTATCTGTCTGGTTTTTACATCTACATTCTGAAATAATAATAGTGTGTACTGAACACTTTGTACAAATCAGGCATCTTGCTAGACATGTTAATATTCTAATTTATTCTTCATAATAATCTAGGAGCTCCTACAGCCCCATTTACAGATTAGGAAACTATGATTCAGAGAAAAATATTCAACTGGTTAATGGTAGAACAGGTATTCCATACCAAGGGTTACTTGACTCTAGAGAATATATCTTGACTTCTTCTCCTTATCATATCCTTTAATTCCAATATTTTTATAAATATGGTATATAATATCAGTTTACTATGCTGGACAGAAATGATGTCCTCCAAGTTTACTTTGTCATATACCAGTAACACACACATACACACACACACACAAACTTATAGTATTGTTTTTCTATTGTCCAAATTCTCAAACAATAGAAACCTAATTAGGATTAAATATTGACTTTTTCAATCTTGTTTTTAGGCATTAAAACTGCTAAACATAATGCTGTCCTTTGAGACAGAGAAAATGTCTTGGGGGGGCTGTCATTTCTTGTGTTAGAATTCAGATACCTCCACTAGAAAATCACTACTATGGTCCCTGTAGCCCTTCTCACCAGAACGAAAAGGGGAGAAAATATCTCCTTGATGCGGTTAACAAGCTTCTGTTGCTTACCTGGATGAATACTTATAAATATAGAACATACTCTCAGATATACAAAGTCCCAAAGTACTTTTCAAAACAAACATTCCTTATGCCTTCTTCACTATCTGTCAAAACATTAGGATTTTTCCTCATTTTTGCTTTCTTTTATTTAATATATATTTGAAATATATCAGCAGGATCCTTGCAGACCTTTTACTGAGCATTTGTTTTGTACATATGCACCATACCTATCTATACTAAATTGATTTAAAAGACTAGTCACCATTGTTTCTTTACATGAAGTGTCAAGTAAAAGCAACATATATTTGATTCAATCATGTCTAATTTTAAGTCCTACCCATAAACAACTTTGAAAGAAATCCATACCTTCTTGTCAAATGCTCAGTCCATCAGGATAAATTTGAGTTCAGATGTGACGCCAAGGGCTGAAGAAGGAGGTTTGAGTCTCTCTCTGAGTAAAGTCTAAGATTTGTTTCATTCCTTATCTACAACAGGCCAACAAAACTTTAGCACAGGTTTAAAAGTCCAAAAGGCAAAGGGGCAGTCACAGATCATGAGATGGAGCAGCTACGCTGACCTGTAGAAGTAGCACACTCTGTTACCTACGTTATGTGTGCAGACTTCACCACCAGCGCAACACAGGCAATTCCCCAGGGTGGGACTGTTTTATAACCTTCATGTCCTCAGCAACCTGTCTAGCTTGCTGGAGAGCAGTAAAGAAAATCATGCAGCTGGTTGCAGTGGGTGCTGTCAGTTCTATGAGAAGAAATCATGACCCTAAACAAACTCACCATTTATGCATATTGCAGCCCTGGTTGCTGAAACACCCAAGTGTAACAAACTCACCTTCGGAGGAAAGCCTTCTTTGTAAGTACTTCTCTGAATGCCACAGGCTTAGCAATGTCCTTCCTCTATGTTGTCCTATCACTTGTTGTCAGTATGGAGTTTCTTCAATCCCCCAGCCCGTGTCACGGAGTAGATACTAGGAACCAACTTCATTCACCTTTGTTTTTCAAACAACTAGCATCATGCCTGCCACATAGTACCACACAAAGATGGTCGATATTTGTTAATATTGAAACACTGAACAAATACTGAGTATATATGGTGTGATTAAGTTAAAACATTTTATGACAGCAAAAAACACACTGTCATTATGTTCCTCAGAATGTCCCCCCTCACTTCAAGCACACTGATTCCATCATTCTTCTCTTTCTGAAAGCAGTCCTGAGAATCTTCTTCCATGAGTGTCACAAAAAGCATGATCAGAAATACACTGAATGCCACTGCTGGGCACTATTCAACTGAAAGGCAGGCTCATTTAAACCTAACAGTGTGTCTTATCGATCCTGTTCACCAGATGTGGCACATGCAATTTCTGGCTCTTCCTCAGAGTCAAAATGACCATGAAAGGTAAATGTTTTTTTAAAGGTCAATATTTTGGATCAGTTAATGCACTGAGCCAGTCAAGACAGAGCAGCTGAAAACAAAAGAGGTCTTCCGGAACTGTTTCAGGAAGTGGCAAGGACATTGGGATAAGTCTGTTCAAAGTGAGACAGTAATTTGAAGGGGGTGAATGTGTCTTTTACTGTGATACTTTTAAAAAATTTAAACAGCATAGTTTTGATCATGGGTCCTCAGAACAAAAGTTATGGTAAACAACAGAAAATGCTTCATGAGGTTGATAAGCAGGATCCTTCCATCTGGATCAAAGGATGGCATTCACCTCTTAGCACGCGATACATAAATCACTTGACCAGATGACCCCACTTTTGTGCACCCCCCACTGTATCCACCCTCCTGCCATGGAGATCCTCAGGGAAGGGGGCAGGGGGATTTGGGGAGCTCCTCCCCTCTTCTTTCCCAGTGCTTTTATGACCTCCCCCTTCTACTCTTCAATCCTTAATGGAGGTCCTTCTACTAGCCCCTGGTAAGTGGGTTGGATGCCCCAGAACCCTCCCAAAATCACCAAAGCCAATTGTCCCAGCTATTATTATTCTGTGATAATATCTATTGTGAAATAAAATCAAACTGAGGCTTCCTTAAAAGATGCAAGGAATCCCAACTCTCACCTCTGAAACCCAGGGGCCGTGTAACTTCAAGTGTATCACAGTCAATGAATTGTTACTTTAGGGCAGTAGCTAAGATCCTAAAGTACTAAAGCATACACATGGGGGGGATAGACTTTCACAAAATCTCACAATAGAAGAGCTAGATATTTTTTGAAGATGTTTGAAGTTTCAGGATGAAATATCATAGACACAGAGATACTTGTTATTCAGGGATTGTTCAAGTAGAAGGTAAAAATAGAAATGTGGTTTTAAAGAGTATCAATGGCTGAGAGAGAAGAGCTGTATCAGGGGTTATATTACAGTGTATATAATTTGAGGCAATATTTAAAACTAGATCAGCAATTTTAGATTATGTACATTTCCTTTGGAATGGACAGACCACTACCACTCTGGGGAAGGGTACCCAGACCCCATATGAGGGAAGCTTGTAGGGTTCCAGCTTGCAGAAGTCCAGCTGTTAGGCACTGAGGTCCATTAGCACTTCAGATACCAGTTTGAGTTCTCCTCCACCACGTTTCTCCATAATGTCTTCAAGTTGCTGAGAGGGGAGACAGCAAGCAGAATACTGTTCGTGCTGATTATATCCACCATGCACATACACCTACACCAGGGCGCAGAAGAGAATTTGGGGTAACACTGGCGTTTAACACCTATTAAATTTGCAAAAGTTCTGAAAAAATGCAAGTGTGGCTGTCATGTAACCGGAGGATGGGAGAGTAGCTACTCTTTGAATATTTCAGAGATCAAATAGGGCTAAATTTAATAAGGCAACTGGAGTCTTTCCATTGTCAAAACACTGCGGAAGAAAGTGAACTTGAACTCTTAAACTGAGAACTAGGCAGACATGACTAAAATGTAGATCTTAAATCGGTCTGAGGCAGAGTAGATGGTCTCGTCTTCATATATCAGTCACTTGAAGAATTAGTTCAGTCAGTATTTATTTGTTGCAGATAACAATCTCTTAATGCTCTGGCTAAAAGAAAAATTAATGTATCACAATCACATATTTACTTTCCAAGATGCTAAATGTGACACTTGTTATCACTGGTGTGTATCTTCTTTTCTTGTCCATCGTTGGTGACGAAATGCCACATCAGTGCAGGGGGGCCCACAGCCTTCCAGATGTCTTCTGTGACCTCTGCTGGGCTCTCTGTTTTCTAATATTTCTACAGGTCTCAGCTTTACAGTATCCCTTACAGTGTCCTCTTTCAGTTCTACAGTCACATTCTTCGAATTCCTGTGGAGTGCTCTCTTAGTGATCACTCTGGAAAACTGGCAAGGTAGGTGACCCTTCTGCCTCTTTATGGATGAGGAAACAGGGCTCAGAGGGGACACAGTGTTGCAGAAAGAACTGTTTGATTTGGGCATTACCTTAGACGTCTTCATGCCCCTATCATATCCGCTTATGCCACACTTTTGTCCTTACATTGTTGAATCAACCAGCTCTGCCTGTGGGAGCCAGATTCCTCCCCCATTCTGTGTCCCTGACCAGCATCCTGAAGGGCATTCTACATGGTTCCTTAAAGCCTCTGTATCAGAATCAGACCCCATTGCCCTTGAGGACAGGCAACTCAACAGCACAGCTCTGGACTAACTCCCCCTCCTTGCTGTCTCCCTCTTCCCAGGGGCTCCTTTCTTTTCCCTGGGTTCATTTCCCAAAAGAATGCACTTGCATGAAAGATTTATCTCAGCCTCCGTTCCTCATGGGGACTCTCATTTAAAACACGATACAAACATATTCTCTCAATTTTCCAGTCTACTTTTCTTATTACTCCATTAATCACCAGACCTAAAATTCAATATTTATCTCTTTTTTCCATTTCCAATCACAAACAAACAAAGGCTGTAAGATTTAATATGTGAAAACCAACTCTCCGCTTTGAATGTGCGGCACACATCAGTTACTTAGAATGGGAAACTGAGATTACTTTTAAGGCAGTGATTGTCTAAGAAATATGCACATAGAAAGTGAAGAGAAACACATGAGCTGCCCTTCTGCAAATGACATGAAAGAGCTGGAAGTAGCTACCTCTACCCAGTGACAGTTTAGTCTCGAAAGCTTCCACACCTATAACCTTCCAAGCTGGCTCCCTTTCATCCTACTTTTTCTAAGAAGAAGTAAGATTTTTATTCTTATGGGTTCTTATTTTAGCTACTTGATAGTTTATTTTATACAGCCTCACTGAATAGAGAAAACAACTGTATCTTTATAGCTACAAGGTTTATAATAGTACTAATATCACTATTTACCAGATGTAAAGAAATATACAAATATGTACTGATGGAGGTTTGCCCTTCAAAAATTTACATATGAAACACAGTTATTCAGACTTATTTATTTCTGATACACTAATGATTTTTTTTTTTGTCTTTTTGAGACAGGGTCTTACTGTGCAGTTCATGCTGGCCTTACAAGACCTCTCCTGAACTTTTGCATTCCTATGACACTTAATATCTAGAATCCTGGGATTAGAGGTGTGCACCACTGCACCCAGCCTACTAATGATTTGATAAAATAGTAAATGAAACCTCTGAAATGAGATGCCATGTTTCTGTCTGTATACTAGTATAAAATTAAGGGAAAAAAACCCCAAATTGCTGAACATAAAATTATTCTTGATTTGGAAAAGACAAATCTAAACATAAATAAATAACCATCCAACGGGATAATTCTATTTGGTCTGTGCAGACTATCAGAGCAGTTGGCCGTACTGCTTCTGATATAAGAGCCAACAAGGATCACTTCATAGTATTTGACAGATCCCAGATATGAAGAAGCTTGCAATGTGAACATTGTTGTGATTGCTTGTCACTAAAGTTTGAGATATGGTGTGCTCAGCTATAAATATGAAGAAAAGAAACTAAGCTTCTGGATCTTAGATATATTTCCTAAAGCGTTTATCACATGAAAGAACCCACTGAATTTATCCTACGGCTTTTCTAAGGATCATATATACCATCTATGTAAAGTAGCCACTGAGTCCACTTCTCAAAGACAAAAATAGAGACACGTGCATAAGCCACCATTCTATGAGCTGAACACCAAGAATTAAGGATGTGATTAGTAACTTGACAGAGTTATTAAAGAACATCTGATTATAGTTTGTTGAAGTACAAAAAAATAAACAAGAGCAGGTCATTTTAGTTTAAAAACTTCAAAAGTGAAAGGCATTTCAAATTGCTTTTAATTTTTCAGGAAAAAAATATATGTACCTGATATTTTAGAATTGCTGCTACATCTTTTCCTCTCTGGCTGCCTGAGGATCAACTGCCATTATGAACAATACAGAAGCTATCAGGACTAGAAATTCTGTGACCAACTGATTACTTCAAAAGGAGCATACGGTCATTGGTGGCCTTCATTCTGGGAAGACAACAGTACCCAAGACAGAAATTCAGGAAACATGAGTCAAACTGCACATGACCAACACCAGATAGCATCTTCGTATTTGCATTCAGAAACACTTTTGGTGATGGAAAGTCCCATTTTGACAATGATTTACAGTTTCTTGGTTTGGGGGGAAAATTGAAGACAGAGACCACATGAGAAGAAAAAAAGAACAAACTAAAGCAAGCAGTGAAGGAATGTAAGAACAGAATGAAAAAAGTCAGAGGAGCTGCGAAAGTCAACGTCGGTGCTGGCAAAAGCAGGAGTCAAGATTCTGCTTTGTCTGGGATGGTACAAAATTTTCCATATGGTTAATACACAGCACAATATTTTTATTTAAACATTCCCTTGCAGCTCTGAAATCATCTTTTGTATTTTTGTTTTGTTTTGTTTCTGCAGTTTACTCTGCAGAAGGAAATACCTTTGTTTCTACAAACTCACTCTTTGACTTCACTTTTCACTAGAACATAAACTCTCATATGTACTTTTCACGGCTTCTTTAGTTTCCGATATTACCATCAGAATTTAGTGGCTATTTACCTGTCTATCTTGATAAAATCAAAGTCATGGAAGTACGATAGGCAATTTACTTAAAATCCTATAGGGTGACTTCGCAATAATCAGCCACACTATATATTCAAAAAAGAGTTCGTAAGGGAGAGGTAGCAATGAAGAAAGACTACTAGACATTTCGAACAGCTACAGATGGCAGTCACTTTTCAATGGTGCAAATAAACAATAGGATTCAACAGGATCTAGCAGGACCAACAGCAGAAAAGTCTCTTTTAGTCCCATGATAAGGCTAAGATGTCAACAAGCAGCGACAGGGTGGACTTCATTGGATATGCATTATGAAATCTTCCGTGTGTAGGAAATTACATACTTGCTCTGGAAACAGGGCAATTATGTGAAATGTTAATGAATACTTTCAGACAAAAGAAGTGTCAAAATAGCAAAGTGGGATTGGATTTTATGAGAAGGTTAATTTCTCAAGTCAGCACAAAAAGCAAAACACTCACAAAGTCAAAATTACCTCTAAAAATTTCCTGTGAAAATCCCTTACCACGGAAAAATCATACAGAAGCATCTTAAGTCCAAATCAATGTTTTTATCTGGGGAATTTTTTTAAAGCACAGAAACAATACTATTTCTTTAGTTGTGATTACTATTTTCTCAGTTGAGAACTCACTGTAGTTGGTTTGCTTTTAAGGGCTATGTGGTACTAAAAATACATATTTCAGAGCAATGTATTTCTCCTAACCACTAAGAAATACTTTCATTCAAAATTCCGTGGTTTGACTTTTCGGAAAGTCACAAAACACCATGTGGCATCAATTACCTGTAAGATTTGCTGAAGTCTTTTTGCTTACAGATGAAAGCAGCAGCGCTGAATTCATTCCTTACCCTAAGCTCTGGGCGTTTCAGTGTGGGGTCATTACCAGGTGGAAGAAAGCAAGTAGGGAGTTTTAAAAGGCAGTAAAGAAAATCAGAAAAGTCCCATAATGCTGCCCTTTGACTTATGACTAATAAGACTCTGGGTCAGCACCCACATCAATCTCCTCAGGCTGAAGCCATAGTTTAAATGATTGACTCAGCTGCAGAACTGAGGATTCTCTCTGACACAGAACTAAGTCAAAGGTTTGGATCAGTTTTGAGTACAAGCTATCACACCAGCACACCTACACTGGAGCCTCGTAATTATTTTTAAATGTTTCATCTTAGATGATTGCAGATTTACATACAGTTATAAGAACTTACAAAGCTGAGGGACCATAACATAACTGGTGTATTAATACTCTGGCACTGCTGTAACAGAGCACCACAGGATGGCTGCCTTAAAGAACAGAAATTTGTTTCCTCATAGTTCTTGAAGCCAGAAGTGTGAGTCCAGGTATGTGCAGGGTTGCTTCTTCTGAGGCCTCTCTGCCTGGCTTCTAGGTGGTCCTTTTCTGCCTATGTTTCCATAGGTTCATCCCTCCGATAAGTCTGCATCCAAAACACACCTTCTTCTAAGTCATATTGGATTCTAACCCACTCTAATGGCCTCATTTTAACTTAATTACGTTTTTAAAGTCTTGTCTCCAAATATGGCTACATTCTGAGGTACTGCGAGTTGGGACTTGGACATATGTAAATCTGAGGGGATATGTTCTAGCCTGCCGCAGCTAGGATATTGATAATGGTGCAATCAAGATATAGAACTTTTCTATCAACCCCAATTTTCATCCTCTTCACTTTTTATAGCCACTTCTACCGTGCTTGCCTTGCCCCATTTAAACTCTGGCAATCACTATTCAGTTCCCATCTTTATACTTCCACCATTTCAGTACTGTCTTATAAGTGGTTTAGTAGTATACCACTTTTAGAGGTTGGCTTTTTAAACTCGGCTTGATTCTCAGGAGAGTCATCTACATTTCCAGGTAAATGCATAATTTCTCATTGTTTATTACTAAGTGGTATTCCACAATGAGGGTTTACCACTGGTTGTTTAACCATTCACCCATTAAAGGACATTGGATTACCTCCAGTTCAGGGCTGCTATACCTAAAGTTACCCTAAATATCAATGTATAGACTGCTGAGTAAATACAGGTTTTGATTTTTCTGGGAGAAATGCTTAGGAGAACAATTGCTGGGATGTTTAGTGTTTTTAAGAAACTGCCAAAATGTTTCCCAGAATTTCTATACTGTTTGTATTTCCACCAAGGACATGAGTTACCCACCAGCAACACGAGTGATCTGGTTTCTTTAAATTCTTACTGGCATTTGATACTCTCACTTTTTTTTTAGGTTAGTCAATCTGATAAGTGTGGCGTGATACCTCACTGGGGCTCTAATCTGGATTTCCCTGGTGTCTAGTAACGTTGAACATCTTTTCCTGTATTTATTTATCACCTGCACACACTCCTGGGTGAAATGTCTGCTCATATCTTTTCTCCATCATCTTTGTATGATTGAGTACGGAAGTGACTTCATATATTCTAGATTTTGTACTTTGGCAGGTATGTGATTTCCAAATATATTTTTCTACTGTGGCTTATCTTTACATTCTTTTAGCAGAGACTTTTGCAAAGAGAAAGCTTTTAATTTATGAGACTACATATCTTATTTTTACACTGTATCTCAGCTGGCTTTTTTTTTTTTTCTGACACAGCTCCTGTGAGCAAAGAGGTGGATGGTATTTCATTACTCTAGAGATGAGGACAGTTCAGGCTTCTGTGCCGTCTTCAATGACACTGAAAAAGCCAGGGTCTTCCTTCAGATCTACGGGTGCTGAGACTCCATGTTCCGCACTCAGCCTCTGCTGACACCATCCCAGCAGGAGGGTGAGGTGCTTCCTAATAGTATCCAGGAAGGTGTAGGCTAAGCTGCCCACTGATTTTCCAGGATGTTGGACTGTAGTAGAGAGGTTGTTTAAAGTTTTCTCTCTTGCTAATTTTCCTTTCTTTATCATTTTGGTAAAGGGGAAAGGATTTTTTCAAGTCTTTTTCGGTGTACGACCCCTTGTAATTTTAGGTTGTGAGCCACGTCGGCTCCAACTCTGGGATTTGTGAGGCCAAGAACGAATATGCAGTTTCCACATTGCAGCTTTTTGTGTCCAAGGGCTCCTAGCCTATTGGGCTTCTTCCTGCCTTTCAGAGCCTTCTGTTTGTTTCCTGTATAATCCAGGTCTTCCTATTATGCGTAACGGAAAGACAGGGATAAGTACTTCAGCTTGATCCTCCCAGACGTGCAAGTCCTTCACTGTTGCTATTGACTGTGGCGAGTTACCTCTCTATGCTGAAATTTCCTTTTCTGTGAGTCATGAAGACCATCTACCTCATAGGGTGGCGCAGAAGATTAAATAATAACCAGTTTAAGCTGTTTGACTCACGCTTGACGCTGAAGTATTGGCTGGCTTCTCTTTGAAATGAGACTGCTACCAATCTTCTGATCTTTCATGCGCATGTTACAAGACTTCTCCTGAACATTTTTATTCCTATGACACTCAATATCTGCCAGACCCTCATCAGTTATTAATACTATTAAAACTATTCTTGAGTTTCCCTCTTAGCATTGGCAGTTTCTCTTTGTATAAATGTGATCTCCTTATCAAAGCCCTTGACACAGAGCAGACACTCAAATAACTACTCAAATGCAAGTTTCTCCTGTATCATTTTACAGTAATTTTATGGTGAATATTTAGGCCAATTGTCCACAAAAAAGTAATTTCCTCAGTGACAAAATGCAGACGACACGGGGCTGCGTCTCACAGGAGTAAAGTGGCTGTACTGCTCATTTTGCAGTGAAATCACTTTCTTCTGAGTGATACTCTCACCTTGAACAATAACAAAAAATGCACACTACTCAAATAACATCCTGTCATTTTCACCAGTTTGGTCCCAGTTCCCCGTAGTTCCACTGAAGGGTTAGGGTGGAATTATAGTGAAGTCAGCAGAAGGAGAGATAGTTGCCAGCAAAGTCAAGGGCTACCTTGTAAAGCAGTAACAGCCGGTAGAAGGGCAACACTCAGGACTGCATTTTAGTGGTTGCACATCAGGCTTTCATTTACAATAAAATAGCAATGTAGGTATATAACTATATGTTATCTTTCTTATGTTAAATTTTCCACAAAAGCTATGTATAAGAAGATCAAAGCTGACATTTCAATGTATTTTACTGACTAAAGAACTAACTTTTAACCAATTTTAGACCTAACAGAGTAGAAAGTAATAGAGTTTTAAAGGTATTTAATACTTACTAGTTATTTAAATAGGTCAGTCTTAGAACTTAAGACAATGGCAACATACTTTTCTTTTTTTGTTTTATAAAATGATACAACAAAATTTTATAATCAAATAAGAGAATAACAGTAGTAATTATACTTTATATCATTATCTTCAAACTAGTTACTCAGAATACAAGACATAAACCATAAAGATTCTTACAAAAGAGAAACAACCATAGGTAACCATAACCCTGAGGTCAATTGGTTCAGCTTCTGGATTCCTGCAAGTCAAAGTAATTTTAAGTTAGGTAGTCTTATGCATTCTTAGGATGTTGGATGTGATGATGCCATGACCACACCAGCTGTGAGTTAAACGTGTTTAGTGTTCCATAAACACAGTAAATGATTTCATCTGACTCTGTCACATATATTTCTCATTATTTTTCCAGAATATGCAAGTTTGCTCAGTATCTTTCCCTACCTTGGAAGGAAGTTGAAAGACATGACTCCTTAAGACCAGTCTACTTTATGTAAAGATCCAGTGTTTTCCTCTGTGGGAATGTATTCCACTTCTGCATATTGTCAAACAAACTCTTATGCTCAAAAATACAAGCTTGCCCTCTCTAGATAAGCCAGACATACCCCGCGTAGTCTACACCCTATTTGTGTGTAAAGGTCAAGCTTTCCTAGACCTTGGATTATATTTATTTGATCACCAGGGAATGTGAAGTATATCTCAAGGGACACTGGAACTCTTTATTGCTTTTTAACTGATTTAAAGGGTTTCACTGAGGACAAGGGTCATGGTTATTCACTCTTATGACACCAGCTCCTAGGTTATTGCTTGGTAAGTCATAAACACTGGATGTGAGGAATGTGAAAATGTACTTTAAACAAAACAAAATCACCCAAAAGGAGCGCACTGGGCATGTGATGAGTGCTCAGGCTGAGTGTCACGGGGGAGAAAAACCGTCGAGATTTAAGAGCCAGTAGTGAGGGCAGCTGAGTTTAGTAAGAGAGGTAGAGATGAATGCTCCAGACAAAGGTCATGAGAGAGACAGTGGAAATTTTCAGTTCTTTAGCATCTTTCACAAGAATAACAAGGTAAGTGGGAACCTAGAAATGCACTTCCCACTTTCCAATGCCTTGAGTGCCACCTTAACTAAGAAGCCTGCAAAACAGCCTGCAGTTTATATTTTGGAAGGGGCAGATGACAGATCCATAGAAACACGAGGCTCTAGAGGTAGAACAAAGGGTTCTAGAGTAAGCTAGAAAGAGGTGGAAATTCTGTCAGCATCAAGGTTGTATCAGATAACGGCAAACAGGAAGTTGGCTGTGGGGCAAAAAAGAGCACCGAACAGATTCCCAGAACTGTTTTCCTTTTCAAGAGAGGCCTTTTCTTACAGGAATATCTTTGGGTAATCAGATTTGTAATTAAAAATTAGTTTTATATAAAACACTCAGTTGCTACAGTATGCACTCTTACTTTCCTGTAATAAAAGGGAATCCCATGAAAAACATAACAGAATATGGTAGATACAATAACTTTAAAAATCGCTCTTAACTGCATCTAAGAGAACTAATAGAAATATAAAAATATATTTTATAAAGTATCAACAAGCTGGTACAAAACTTAAGGACTATGAAAAGTTCTCAAATTACTTCAAATCAGAGCTGTTGGGCCCCAAGCAGGTGCCGTCAGTCTCTTCACTCGTCAGTCTCTGCTACTGTCTGCAGACTCTTGAGTTTATTTCCTGTAAACAAGGCAGATATCTGTCATCTCAACACTCCAGGACGCTGAGGCAGGAGGATTGCAAATTCAACCATAGCTTGGGCAACTTAGTGATTTAGCAAGACCCTGTCGCTAAAATTTAAAAAAAAGAAAAGTGGAGGAGCAGAACTAACTCCTATGACCCCTCTAGTTACGGCACCTAGTAGGAGATCTCAGAATAAAATTTGGGCTCCTTTAAGATACAAGAAAAAAATTACCAAAACACATGAAACCAAGGAAACCTACATTCTCAAACTTTGTGTTAGGTGCCACAGAAAGAAAATAAATGCTCCCTGAGAACACACAGTCATAGGTTAGCCCTCATATTTGCTGTATAAATTGTTCTCTGTGTGACCCAAGAAAATCCCAAGCTCAGGATTTAATTTGTAACTGTCCTGAATTAGTCAAACTCCCAGGCTACTGGGAAAAATAAATATCCTTTGAGGATCTGGACAGCATGCTAGAACTCTAAGAATTCCCACAGACAAATTTCTAGTGAAATTGAACATTTTCACATATACCAAGCACAAATCATAATATAATAAAAATATACTATGAGTAAGAACCAGCAGAGGCAGATCGACAAAAATTTCAGATATCAAAATTATCAACCAGAATAAGAGAAAACATGCTTAAATAAAGGAGATCCTAGAAAGCAAAATGGAAATTGATTTTTAAATAATATGAACTAAGAGATTGAAAGCACAATCCAATAGAATATGTATGAAGGAAGAATATAGCACATAAAATTTAGGGTATGAATTTAAAAGCTGATTAATTTTATTTTCATTTTGTCTACCCTTGAAGTCTAGTTTGACGAAATATCTAAAACACGCTCAGAAAGATGGATATGTAGGTATGAAAGATAAGATACATAAAAAATAGAATTCAAAGTCCATCATATGTCCAGTTCAGATTCCAGAAGGACTTGAGAGCCTCACAGAGAGATGTGACTGATCACTTTGTGTGATTATTAAAACACCAAAACTTCTAAGAATTCCAGGACAAATATAAAGATAGAACCACACACAGACACATCATCGGTGTCAAAGAAAAATAGGTTATAAACAAGGCATGGTGGCATAAACTGTCATCCCAGCAGTTGTGGATACTGAGGCAGAATAATTGCAAGTTTGAGTCCAGTCTGGGCAACTTAATGATTTAGTAAGACACGGTCTTAATTTAAAAAAATAAAAGTATGTTTGTGGGGGGATGTAGCTCATTGTGAAAATCCTGTGTTCAAATCCCAAGTGCACAAAAAAAGAAACATAGATTGTAAAAGTAGAGAGAAACAAAAGATGATATGACAAATACAACAACTTTTTTTTTGAGACAGGATCTCACTGGGGAGTTCAGACTGGCCTTGAGTTCACTGCGTAGCTCAGGGTGGCCTTGATCTCCAGTGATCCTCCTGCCTCAGGCTTCCAAATGTCAGGATGATGGGCAAGCACCTGGTTTATATTTATTTATTTATTTATTTATTTATGCCAGGAATCCACCTCAGGACCTCACACTTGCCAGGCAGGCCCTAGGCCACTGAGCTGTATTCCCAGACCTACCACACCTGACTTAAAAAGCAATTTTAATGCCAGGGGAAGTCTCAACAGTAGTATGGAATGTATAAGACAATTCAACAATGGCATGATATATTTAAAGTAGGGAGAAAAAACAACAGCAGTCTATACCTAGAGACATTTTTAGGATAGCAGGGTACTGACCAGGTATGGTGGCACATGCCTATAATCCCAGCACTCAGGAGACAGAGGCAAGAGGATTACTGTGAGTTCAAGGCCAGCATGCACTTCATAGTGAGTTCAGGGCCAGCCTGAACTACATACTCTGTCTCAAAAAAAAGAGCCAAGTATGGTGACACATGCCAGTAATCCCAGCACTCGGGAAGCTGAGGCAGGAGGATCACTGCAAGTTCAAGGCCAGCTTGGACTACAAAGTGAGTTCAAGGCCAGCCTGAACTGCATAGTGAAACCCTGTCACCCCTAGAAAACAAAAATAAATGAACAAATAGAAGATGGCATTAAAAACCTTTTTTTTACAATCAGAAAATCTTTGCTCTGTAAATTCTAATGAGTGTTATTCCACCACATGGAAAATGATCCAACAGGACAAACCTTCCCATACCACTCCCAGCCCGCCACCTAGAGCAACAGTGCACTTGTTTCCAGCCTCCTATGACAGGCATTCTACTAGGGAGCTCACTGTCAGGCTGAACAAAACCCTCACAGATACACCTCAGACCTTGCTTGGTGTATCCAGTCCCTGCTTCTTCACCTCTTTTCTTTCATAGGGTCACAAGGACATCTCTATTCCTGTTTGCTTTCCCTTTGATGTTTCACACTAACAATAAAATTAATGCACTAACACTAAAATTCATGCACTTTCAATCTGTGTCTTCATGTTTGCTTCCTAGAACAGACTTTTTGGCACTAGGGACCTATCAGGGACTGGGCTTATAAAAACAATTCTTCTGTAGATGTAGAGTGGCTATATGGGTAAGCCATGGTTTTGGAATAATTCAGAGGAGCAAGCAACCTATATCTTCCATATGTTCAGTTTACAGTAAGGTTCACACTTCTATGAGAATCTCATTTAGCCACTGATCTGGCAGGAAGTAGAGCTCAGATAGTAATGAGAGTTATGGGGATCAGCTGCAAATACATATGAAGTGTCCCTGGCTCACTGGCCTCTCACCTTCTGCTGGGAAGCCTGGTTCCTAATAGAACACTGACAGCATTGATCTGTGGCCTGGAGGTTGGGAACCCCTGTCCTAGGAGTCATAACCTAACACAACTGCTACCTGGAGTGGTCCAGAGGACAGGTAGCAAGATGAAGTGTGGGGACGGGCACACCCACAGCTGGGTGGTGAAGAAGATCTTCATGCTAAGTGGCTTATGCAGCAAAGCAGCTCCATGGCACAGGGTGGAGGCCCAATAACTAAAAATTTCACTTACGTCAAAAGCATCTTGGTACAAATTTATTATATGCTTGGTAGGATCTAAAGTTCCATCATTAGAGATAATTTGGCTTCGGGTAAGGAATTAGGTTATACAAGAGACTCTGAAAAGTTATAATGTATCCCTATTGGTAGTATTCCTTTTCATGTTAAAGATAAAACACATCAAAACAAAAAAGTCAGAATTTGGTATGGGCATGTCCAAAATATCTGCTTTAGGAAGGTTAATTCTCAAAGAACAGAGAAAGAACCAGAAGAATCTCCTTCACTAGATAAGAGTGATGAAGTTTAAGTGAGATATTGCCTTCAGCCTCCGCCCTTCCACGTCACCCATCTTTTGTCTCTATTTGCTAAGCTGTTATTAACTACGAGTCCGTGAGATCTCTAGAGACATTGTAATTTCCTGTATGCTAAACCCCTTGGGCTGCCCCTCTAACCTCGCTAGTTGTTAAGGTAATTTTGGCCCCCAAACGTCTGGCACTTAAGCACCACTACCTGTTCTTTTTATTCCACCACCACCCCATTGCTGTTAAGTAGCCAAACTCTGAGACCAGCTTCCTACCTTGACCTGAAGACAGGAATAATCACTAAATATTTCAGTAGTCCTAGTACCCATCTCTCTATACCTGATGGCCTTGTTGAACAGCGTGTTTCTGGGTTTTCCCATAAAATGCAACTCTGCAGTGGGCACTCTGCCCCTATAACATATCCATCTCAGCAAACACACTTCGCTCAGCCTTTTAACCTCTCCTCCTTTGCCACATCACCTCAGACACTTACACCTGGCACAGCATGGACCAGACCAGAGCCTCCCTAGCTTCCCAGTGACCATCCTATCAGCGTGTTTTCTCTAACCTAAGGGTGCTTCCCCCATTAAGTGCCCCAAATTCAGTAAATTCTCATTTATCCCATCTAAAAGGTTGATGACACACCCTCAAAATCTATCACAAGGATCCTCACTTTGTTCCGATGGTATGAGGCAGAAAATGTCTTGAATTTCCCCTGGGATCTAATCTCCATCTTCTCTTAACAAGCCCATTAGATGAAATGAGGCATTTCCTGAGGTGGGTACCCAAAGCCTTATGAGAAAGAGCCCGTTAAAAGATTTTCTTCTTCCTCAAACTCTTCAATGAAATCGAAAAGGAAGCAACTCTCCCCAACACATTTCTGGAGGCAAGTATTATACTGATACCAAAACCAGAGAGAGACCCAACCAAGAAAGAGAGCTACAGGCCAATCTCGCTAATGAACATAGATGCAAAGATACTCAACAAAATACTGGCAAATAGATTACAGCGAATCATAAGGAAAA
>PVLD010001953.1:0-181430 GCA_004027595.1 Dinomys branickii
CCCCACCCTCCCAGGGTTCCCTGCAGGTATAGGGATGGATCTCCTCCCCCACTCGGTGATCTGGTCGCGAGCGCTGATATCTCACCAGTTATTGGAGTCCCTGCAGGCATGAAGGTTCCAAGGTGCCAGTCTATCCTTTGGGGCTTTCTGCGCGGCCCGCCCGATGCGCACGAAACGTGAGACCGCTGGGCGTTGCCGCGGCCAGAGAGCCGATCTCTGTCGGGAGTCGCCGGAGAGCTGCGCCAGCTCGGGGGGGGGGGGGGGGGGGGATTGGGCTGTCCGTGTTCTCAGGGCGTTAGGACCCAAGCAAATCTTCATCCTCGCTCTCGGTGTTTGGGGCCCTCCCGCGCGGCCTGCCCGACACGCGCGAAACGTGGGATTGCCAGGCGTCTCCGCCGCTAGCAAGCCAATCTCTGTCGGGAGTCGCCGGGGGGCTGCACCGGCTCGGGAGGCGGGAGGGACCGAGCCGGCTGCGCTCCCACGGCGCTTGGACCGAGCCAAGCTTCCTCCCCGCGCGGATCGTCCCTGGCTCCCAGCGTCTGGGGCTTTCCCACGTCTCGCCCCGGCAGCCTGGTCCGCCCTACCACATCTCCCCCGGCATCTCAGAGAAATCCGCCCAGTTTAAACTTCCCAGCCGAGGTCCCGGCATTCACGCTCGCCAAGTCTGTCTCGAGCTGGCGGTGTTTATTAAGGAGGTTCGCTCCCTTGCTGCTCACCTGGTCGCCATCTTCCCCGGACTCCCCACTTGGACACTTTTTATATAAGCAACTCAACTGAGACCAGGCCAATTCAGATCTAAGAAAATCCAATGGCTTAGGAAAATGTCTCAGATCTCTTAACTAAGGAGTCATAAATTTAAAAATTTATCCAAATTGAGGGCATGGTGATACACACCTATATTCCCAGCTACTAAAAAGGCTGAGGCAGGACTGCAAGTTCAAGCCTGGCCTAGGAAAGAGACCAAGACTCAACCTCAGCTAAAGTGATTAATTTAAGTGTAGAGGTATCTAATGCTTTTCTGTGATTTCCTTGATCAGAAGCAAACCTCTGGCTTTTGTGTACTGACTCAAATGAGTCTGAAAGTTTAAAGGGTTTGACACTGTGGGCAGGGGTGATAGGTTGATTCATGGAGTGATAAGCAAAAGATCTACCTGGACAGGGGGTATACACCGGCATGCCCAACTCTCCAAGAAATGGTTAAACCACCATCCTAGGAGTAAGATTTTCACTTCAGAGATTTCTTTACATAAAGACACTTGCACTGATATTTTTTGTTCTTTGGTTAAAAAGACCAAGTAGAGAGGAAAAATGAAAAGAGGGCAGCTGGGTGTGGCAGGGACACAAAATCTACCACATACATGATTAACAAGGACCAAAATGAGAGATCTGAGTCCTTAAAGAACTTGGGGAGAGAACGCATTCAACTAAAAATGACAAAAGAAGTGACATTTTAACAATTTTTTTTGCAGTTTTGAGACCTAATGAAAAAAATCACCTCATCCACAGTCATTTGAATTATTTAAAATTCTGTAAAGAGAACCAACTGCCTCTCTCTGAGGACAACAATACAGTTTCCTAATGCTAGATACAGCCATTTCAATTGCAACCTGAATTAACCCGAGAAGATTATATTATAAAATTCTATACCCATCTAACAAAGTATTTGGACAGCTGAATTTTAAGCTATGGCAGATACAAAGAACCACACAGATAAGATATTAATGCAAGTATTTAGGAATAACATGTTGCTTCTAATATGTAAAGCTGCTTCACTGCTGTAAATGTCTATGACAAAGGAAACTAAGAGATGACAAAATAGAGAATAAATTTGGTTAAAACCAACTTTCAGGCAAGGAATCTGGGTTGTATGAGCTATAGCCACTGCAAAAATTTAAAGCTAAACCCTTAACATAAACATCAAAATATTTACTAAAGTATTTTGTGTTATTTCCTGGGTATATAATGTTATACCCAGAAAGTATAACATTCCTGCATTTACAAATCTTATTCCCAACAATTTTTTAAACGTTCTCTACAATTCAGTAACACCATATCCTTTAAGGTCCTTGCACATACATAAATTATACAAACACATACACACAAAAAGATTGGGAAGACAGTAAGATATCAACTGCCTCATCTATAGTTAGTAGGCTTACTGGTCAGTTCTGTTTTTCTTTTAACTTACCTATTCCTTTTTCTTCTTTTTTTTAATGGTTTTTTAGAGACAGGGTCTCACTATGTAGCCCAGACTGGCTTTGAACTTACAGCAATTCTCCTACCTCAGCCTCTCAAGTGCTGGGATTACAAGCACCACCACGCCTGGCTTATCTATTTTGCTAATAATCATGAACTGTTTTTGTGAAGAAAAAGGGCTGGAGAGGGGAAGATTTTTTAAAATGTCATGTTAACATTCAAACTTTCAAGGTTCAAGTTCAGAACTCTCCATTTTTCTCATCAAAAATATTTAAATTCTAAGACATCTTGCCTTGGCACCTTGACACCAAGAAGTTAATGTTCCCAGCTGTATGTTCACTCAGGTACAGGGTGGGACATGACAAGACAAGCAGATGCTCACACAAAAAGCTCTGCCATTTACCTTCGGAGTGGCACTGGAAGGTTCACAGGAAAAAGAAGAAAGCCGTAAACGAACTGGCTTTCCCCGAGCCTTCTTGGCTAGAAGCAGGAGATAAGTAGCTGTGAGTTGATCATACTGCCACTAGAGGAAAAGGAAATTGAGTTTAGAAAACTTACTCGTTGAAATACTGTTCTATTCAAAATGAATCTTTTTCTCAATACTCAGAATTTTAAAAGTCAACAGCTTTCCAAATATGACAAATAGTAATCCTCTGTACCACATCTCTACACATCTACAGTTCCTATTTGACAGAAAGAACATCTAAACACTTTTATCAATGTTTTCTGCTATTAACTCCATATACACCTTCTTATTTTTTCAGCTTCAGATATTACCTATAGATTTCCTAATATGGAAAATGAGAATTTAGGTCTACTACAACTCCCTCCCTTCCCTACACACCTTCTTGTCTCCTTCCACAGTACTGTAATTTTCAGTATCTACATTTTAAGTAAATAGTGTTGATAAGTAAGTACGGGTAATATTCTAAATATTTAACTGGTACCCTGACACCAAATAATCAGAACAGGCCAAGAGTGAGTAGGGTCCCAGAGAATCTCTGTCAGGCCGATTAGTAAGCTTTGACTTGTAGGGGCTTTGGTGCCAGGATGTCTAAGAGTGGTAACACGGCAATAAGAAAGGCACTTGAAGTAGTGGTTACTTACTGAGCAGTATATCAATATTCCACCAACCAATCTGGCCATACTGACTATCAGCCCAGCAGCTACACCATGAAGGGCACTATTCTTATATTCCCTTTTTAAAAAAAATAACAAAAGTCTGTTTTTCTTCTATTTCAGCCAACAGGCTCCAACATTCCTCACCTCTTTCCAATAGGTTCACAGCACAGTAGATATGCTGCCCTGGGCCTGCGTTCCAGGTTCCACCCTGGACTGGCTTCTTCCTCAGACCATTACCCAACTGTCAGTCTCGAAGTTTTCACTTTCATCCCACAATGCATATACCCAGTTCCTCAGATTCTTATTTTTCCTCTTTCCTGGTGTAATTACATTCTTGTTTTGGTGAAATCCACCATCCAGTAACTTTCTGAGGGTGCATGCATGGGAGTAAATTTATTGAGATTCTACGTATCTGACAAGACAGTATTCTGACCTCACACTTGATTTTGACTTGACTAAGTACAGAATTCTATGTTGATAGTAATTTTCACATTCTGAGGGAATTAGGGTCCTCGTTACTCTAGTATAGCCACTGAAAAATCTAGTCTTTCTGACTCCAAACCTTTGTGTATGTCCTTTTGTTTCTGTCTCTGAATTTTTTTTTATCTTTTCTATCTCCTCAATTTTCAGAGATTCCACTAGAACAGGCCTTTTGTAAATCTGTTCTCAGGTACTGTGCTCCAGCCCTGGTTTATTTCAGCTTCATTATTCGGGAATCATATACTCTAGTTCTGGAATATTTCTTTGATGGACCCTTCCCCTCTTGCTTCTGTTTTATCTTCCTGCAGCTTCCATTATTTGTATGTTGGACCTTTTACCCCTTTTCTATTTTTACATCTGTCTTCAGGTTCTATTTTTGACAGCTCAAATTAACTTCATTTTCAAACATTTCTAAGGGCATATATTAGATTTGCAAGAGCTATCATTTGGAAAGTTCCTCTTTTAGTCAACTTATTCCTATTTCAAGAGTGAAATAGCCAGGTGTGGTGGTGCACACCTGTAATTCCAGCACTTAGGGCAGAAGCAGGAGAATCATTAGTTTGAGGTCAGCTTGAGCTACACAGTGAGTTCAAGGCCAGCCTGAACTGCATAGTGAGACCTTGTCTCAAAACAAACAAACAAAAAAGAATGAAATGACTTTTATATCTGAGAATTATCATTTATAACCAATTTTCCTTATTCTCTACGATAATTTTCTTCTGAGTAATTTTTTTCTTTCTTCCTCTCACCCCTACTCTGCTCAATTTATTTTGACTTTTGATTCTTTCTTTCCATTTTTTTCTCTTTTCTCTTCTTTTTGGTGCTGGAAATTGAACCCTGAACCTTGCACACACTAAGCACAGGCTCTACCACTGAGTACACAAGCAACCTGACCTTTAACTTTGACGTTAGAGGTTTTCCTCAAATGTCTGTCAATCTTTGGTTGTCTATTCTATTAAAAATGAAGAATTACACAGCTGATTAGAGTCTCAGTGGGTAGGATGGGGCTGCTGCTCACTATCTTAATGGCTTTTCTACAAGGTGAAGAAACAGGAATCTGAACTCTGAACTATCGATATAGCAGGTCTTTCTTCCTGCCTGTTCCCTAGAATAAATCTAATATTTACCCTGCCCTCACTGAAAATATGACAAAGTCCTAGTTCCAGTATTCTCAGGTTGAATAGGGAAGGGGATCAGAGGCAGTGGTTCCCTGTTGACGATGAGGACCATTTCAAAATGGTTCTTCAGCTCCCACCTGAGCTGTGTCTGATTCACTAATGTCTCTTGTTAAGCGTCTCCAGTTCTCTGTTGGAATGGGGAAGAAGTGACTGCATAAGCACAAGGTGGACAGAGGGACCTGCAGTCCTCACTGTTTCTAAGACAGACTCTGAGCGATTCTCTTGTTACTTCTTTGACGTCGGAGTGCTTGAGACTTTCTGAAGCTCTGGGCAGCACTCATTTGCTTGCTGCCCTTTGCTGTTGCAGGCCCTTAGACTTAGGCTTCCTCCAAACTACTGTGTGAGCTGCTGTTTATCTATGTTATAACTTCCAAAATTATATTGACACTCCTTTGTCTCTTTTATTACCTTTGTCCTTAAGAGGTGGGTTTCTTTTTTCTTTTCTTTTTGCTTTTTAAATCCCTTTTTGTTGTTTCAGTAAACTTTTAGGAAGCATTAGATGTAAATATCTATTCAATCCATTGATCAGTCTGTTTCTAAATCATGCTCATAAGACTATGAGACTGATTTACAAAAGTGTTAACACTGCAGAATAGTACTAAAATAATAATAATAGTAATAATAAATGCTACAGAGCTCCCTAAAGTTTACTACCAACTCTTTTATTAACAAAGTTTTATCATTTAGCATTTCAGATGGCCGCAAACATAACATATGCTTTCAAGTTTGTCCCACCAATCTAGTGAGGGAAATATAAAACACTATGATAAATTATCATAAAATGTTGCCTTTAATCCAGGCAGAACAGGAAGGAAGAAAAGAAAGGAAGAAGGGAAGAAGACAGGCAGGGAGAAAATCTTCCCACAGAAGGTATCCGGGACCTGGGTGAAAAGTAGTTACAATCAACCTCCACTTTCCCAAAAACTACATTAAAGATTTTTGCCCATTCTTACATCTATTGTCTCATGTGTGCCAGGCATCTTTTTTAAAGAAATGCTACAGGCCAGGCATGGTGGCCCACACCTCTAATCCCAACACTCAACAGACTGAGGCAGGACAGTGACTTCAAGGCCAGCCTGGGCTACATAAGCGAGTTCAAGGTCAGCCTGGATTATATAGCAAGACCCTGTCTCCAATCAACGAACAGGAAAGGAAGGAGCGAGGGAGGAAGGGAAGAAAGAGAAAGAAAGAGTGGGAGAGAGGAAGGAAGGAAGGAAGGAAGGAAGGAAGGAAGGAAGGAAAACAAAGACAGACTGCAAACTCAGTGGAGAAGAAACAGTTTCACTTTCTTATCAACAATGACGTGTCCATAAATATTCCTTAGGGAAAAAAAATTTTTTTGGTTACTTTTTCCCCAGAGCCACAGTATATTTCCAATTATGATAAGATGCACAGGGAGTTCTGTGTTCAATAATAGATAAGTCAACAATTACACTTTCAGGTATAATATCAACCCACAAGTCTAATACAACTAATGTCTCTCTTATCTTTTAGGCAGTTCTCTCTTTTGAAAGTCAAATGTTTGAAAGTGATAGGTATATCTACTAGGAAGAAGCTTCTATTTTTAGAAAACTAAAAACAGTTTTTAAATCCCCAGCTAAATGTTAAAGAAGTCCATAGGCACCCGGGCTGAGAGAGGCAGCTGCAGTACAGAGGGTTAGACAGACAGAGCGGAGCACCACCCTGCCCTGGGCCTCCTCCCTGCACCTTCAATCTTTAAACACATAAATGCTTGTATCACAGAAGTGGGGGTGGGGGTTTCCTGTCTATTTTCAATTGATTTTCATATGCTTATGTCTGTGAAGTCTCCTTATTAGATGAATGGCTGCTCCCACAATTCAGGCCACTAACTGCTGGAGAAACAGGAAACATAAGGAAAGCAGTAAAGTGGAAGATCTAGTACTACTGTTAGGAATCTCAAGAGGGTTACAAAGATACTACTCAAAATCATGAGTCACAAGAGACTCTGACAACTCCATATAAAAAGCAGTCTAAACGTGATCACATACAATGTGCAAGTGGGGGTTCTGTATGGTTGAATATTTCTATTTTTGTACAATGATCAGCAGCATAGTACCAACATGGATCACTGATTTCTCTCTATCTTGTTTAGCCAGAGCCAAATGTAAAGGTAAAGTTCCCAAGATGCTATAAAAATATAAAAGACCCTAGTTGATCTCAAATTTGATTTTCTAGGGCTCTTCAAATTAGAAAGTATCAAAATCAACAGGAGTTCTCTCACTTAAGACTAGGTCCTCAATCTTGAGACTACTCGCTTCTGACCTGGATAATTCTTTGTTGTTAGGGGTTGTTCTGTGCATTGTAAATGTTTGATCAGCACCTCTGGCCTCTACTAGAGGCCATTAGTACATTAATTGTGATATCCAAAAATGTCTCCAGACATTTCCAGATGTCCTGGGTCACAGCAAAAATCATTCATCGTTAAGAACTGACGTAGACCAAGACTTCTCAAGCTTTAATGTACATACGAGTCACTAGGAGATTTTATTAAGATGCAAATTCCGATTCAGTAGGTCTACCATAAGGCCTGAGAATCTGCATTTCTAATCGGCAACTAAAAGATACTGTTCCTGCCTTAAACTATACTTGAATAGCAAACTACAAGACTAATTAATTCTTAACTCCTAGAGCTGTACAATGCAATCACTCAGGATGTTTTTAAAAATTCCAGTGCTGAACCAGGCATGGTGGTTTATGCCTGTTACCCTAGCACTCAAGAGGTTAAAGAAGGAGGACCACAAGTATTATGGTTTGTGTCTACAGGTCCCCCAAAAGCTTCATGTGGTCAGAGGTAGCTGGATCTAGAGTATATGATTACTGAATTAATCCACTGATTGGTCTGGCATAGTTCTGGATGTGAATGCTACCAGATCTCTACATAGAATATGAAGGGACAGAAAGAAACTGTTACATTTGTCACTTGGTGCCTTGTCTTCTGTCTTCTGCCTGCCATGAACAGTTTCTCCTCTGCAGTGCCCCTGTGCCATGCCACCCTGCCTTGGCACCAGCAGATTAAGGACCAATTATGACTTAAATAAATCTTTCCTTCCCTTCACATGTGGGTATTGGGTACTTGGTCTCAGCAATGAGAACAGTAACTAAGATAGTGACTTTGAGACCAGCCTGGGCTAGAGAGTGAGTTCAACACAAACATGGAATACTAGCAAGAACCTACCTCAAAAAAGTAAATGCCAGTGTCTAGGTCACATTCTAGACCAGTGATGGGAAACCTTTTAAAGCCTTCAATAATACAAATAACTAGCTATGGCATGCATGCCACAGGTTCGCCACTATGGTCCTAGACCAATCAAATTAGAATATCAGGGCGGGACTTAGGCATTAGGATTATTTTTAAAGTTGTCAGGTGATGCCAATGTATACCAAAATTGAGTGTCTGATTTATGTGGAGCAGCTTATACATTACTCTTGTATGTTACTGTATTGTATTCCTAATATGCTATTAGCTTATATGTTATTGTACTTATGTGACTAGGCATAAGTATAAACAAGGCATTTAAAAATGAGAAAAGGGGCTGAAGTATAGCTCAGTGGTAGAGCACTTGCCTAGCACCTTTGATCCCCAGCACCACAAAAAGGGAAAGGAAGGGGAAGGGAAAGGAAGGGAGGGGAAAGAAAGGCAGGAGTACTGATTTCAAGGTTGCCCTGGACTACATAGAAAGCCCTTATCTCAAAAAAACAAAAACCAGCTAGGTACAGTGGCACATGCCTGTAGCATCAGCACTTGGGATCCCAGCTGAGGCAGGAGAGTCACTTTTGAGTTCCAAGCTATGCTAGACTACACAGTGAGTTCAAGACCAGCCTGAACTATATAGTGAGACCTTGTCTCAAAAAAACCAAACTCCTCTCTGCCAAAATTCAAAACACAAACAAAAAGAATTCCTTTATATCTCCTCCTCACTGAAAAGAACTGTATATTAGCAATACCAACTGATTAGTACCTTTATTTTTTTAAAAAGAATCTGATTAAGGTCTTTTTGCAAGTTAGAAAACCAAACCAAAAACAAACACAAATCATAGGTGATGAGAGATACAGGACTGAGGAAAAGGAGCACAGCACAGTGTGATCTTCATCTATCACACTAGATTGCATCCAGAAACAGCTATGAATGCCTCCATCACTAAGAAAAAACATAGATATAATCCAGGTAGATATTAAGCATCTATCTAAAGGAGCTGAAGGATCCAAGAACAGAAATCCTGATAATGATTTCTATGTTTGGTCCATAAGCTTGGGTGATGTGACATTACAGGGTTATTTATAGCAAAAAAACCGCATTGTGTTTTTGGAGGATGAGATTTCTATGATAGAGACCTTTAAAATAGTCAAAATTAGAACTATTGATTCTGTATGGACTACTATTCTGTTTAATAATTTTTTATTTACTACAAGTCTCTAATCAATCTTTTTCTTTTTTTTTTTTCACTTTTTTTTTTGGAACTGGAAATTGAACTCAGGACTTCACACTTGCTAGGCAGGAACTGTGCCACTGAGCTATATCGCTGGCCCTCTTTTTTTCTCTTTGAGACAAGGTCTTGCCAAGTTGCCCGACCTGGGCTTGAATTCATGACCCTCATGCCCTAGCCTCCCAGAGTGCTGGGATTATAGGCACGCACATGACACCCAGCTAATCAACATTTTAAGTGTCAAGTTTTCATTTTAAAGAACTATAGTCGATGCTGAAGACTAAAATTAGACCCACATCTATCACCATGCACTAAGATAAAGTCAAAATAGATCAAAGATTTAAATATTAAAACAGAAACACTAAATCTACTGGAGGAGAAAGTAGGTAGAAATCTTAAAGACAAAGGGGTAGGCAGAGAGTTCATGAACAACCAAACTGCACAGGAAATACATCAAACAACAACTGGGATCTCATCTTATTGAAAAGTTTTTGCACATCAAAAGAAATCACCAACAGAGTAAAAAGAAAACCCATGAATTGGGAAAAAATTTTAGCTCACTGTCCAACATATAAAGAATTTTTAAAAATCAGGCCCCCAAAATTCAAAGACCCAATCCATAAATGGGCTTCTGAGATGAATACACACTTCTCAGATGAAGAAATACAAATGGCAAATAAATATATGAAACAATGTTCAACATCATTGGTTATTTGAGAAATGCAAAGTAAAACAACACCAAGATTCCATCTCATCCCAGAAAGAATGGCCATCATCAAGAAGTCAACCAGTAACAAATGCAGGAGGAGCTGCAGAGAAAAAGAAACACTTCTCCACTGCTGCTGGGAGTGTAGATTAGTGAAACCACTGAGAAATCAGTGTGGAGATTCCTCAGAAAACTGGGATTAGAGGTCCCATTCAACCCAGCTATTCTCCTTCTGAGTATTTTTCCAGAAGAACTGAAAACATACCACAGAGATATATGTGCACCCATGTTTATAGCAGTGCAATTTGCCATAGCTAAATCTTGGAAACGACCCAAATGCCCATCAACTGAGGAACGGATAAAAAAAGATGTGGTATTTTATACAATGGAGTATTACTCAGGTACAAAAAAGATCATCTTGAGGCTTTTATAGCAAAATGAATGCAGCTAGAGACCATACTCAAGTGAAATAATCAGATCCACATTTGTAAACATCATACTGTCTCTCTAGTGGAAGAACCTGAAAAAGTAAATAAAACCCAAAATGTACATACAATAAGTATCATGAAAGGGAAAGAAGTTGCTCAAAGGAAGGACAAAAAGGGATGAGGGAAAGGAGAAAGGAAGGAAGGAAGGAAGGAAGGAAGGAAGGAAGGAAGGAAGGAAGGAAGGAGAGAGAAAGACAGACAGACAGACAGACAGACAGAAAGAAAGAAAGAAAGAAAGAAAGAAAGAAAGAAAGAAAGAAAGAAAAAGAAAGAAGGTCATGCACTGGGGCCAGGGATATAGCTCAGTGGCACAGCACCTGCCTGCCAAGTGTGAGGTCTTGAGTTTGGTTCCCCATATGCAAAAATAAAATAAAATAAAGAACTGCATGGAAATTATACATATGTGTAAAATGCATACAATATTTACATTCATGACAAAAATCGTATGTCTAAAAATTGCTGTATTACATTTAATGTACTGATAAGGAACAATGAAACAGATGTTCTCAAATTCAGGTTGTTATTTCTTACCAGTGAAATTAAATCCTCCATTGTTTGCCTGTTGTTTCTATGATGTACAGAAAGTTCTGTTACACAATCATCATCAAGGTGAATAAACTACAAAAAAGAATTTCATAAACTTTATTTAAAAATTACAATAATATTTATTGTTTTGACATTTAAAAGTCAGCATAATTACTCCATAAAATAAAACACTAATATGTCATTAATAGGAGTTTACCAAACTTTGGGATATTCTTTCTCATGTGGGAGATCAAATACTATACTTTACTGATATACCTACCACTGACCTATCCCTCCAACCCAACAGTCTTCATAATTTTTGACGGCATGTATGACAATGAGAAGATGAGTTCTTTCCCAGCTCTCCTATTCTCATCAGATTATTAAATTGCCTTCGTGCAGCAGAACTATGCACCCTTCTCTACTACAAGACTTGGGCATCATTTTCATGAACAAGTAGCCATCTAGGCACTGGTACAGTGGCTGTACAACATTCTGGTAAAAAGTGGTTTAGACTTGCAGCATATTATACCTCAGGTTATGTTTAGGTCAGTACAATCCAAGGAGCCCTTAAGATGGTACTGTAGATGCTGCTAGTATCTTTGCCAAAAGTACTAGCAAAATTTAACTTAAAAAAAAAAACCCGAAGGCCAGGTGTGGTGGTGCACTCCTGTATTCCCACCACTTAGGAGACTAATGCAGGAAGATCCCTGCAAATTCAGGGCTAGCCTGGGCTATATAGTGAGCTCAAGACCAGCCTGAACTACATAGACTCTGTCTCAAAAATCAAAAACACACACACACAAAAAATGAGAGAGTCTCTATTCAAATTTCATTTTGTTCTGGAAATGATCCAATTTTTCAGATCCCCACGGGATAGAATCTCAGCAAAAATAAGACCAGAAGGGAACTGAGTACACGTCACAGAACAAAAGGAATGGCCTGGTCCAGCCTGGACAGGAGGAGCTCATCGTATATGAAAAGAATCATATGGAATGTAATTTTAAAGTTCATCTTTCCAAAGTAAGACATTCTTTTCACAATAGCCTCAATAAGTGATGCTTTACTTTCTGCTTCAAGGCCTCCTCTGCAGGGAACTCAGAACAGTTGGGATAGTTAGCTTCTCCCTGTTGCGTAAGGTGCCTCACTGTGATCTTTCCCCACTGTGAGTCAGTGCACAGCCTGATGGCTAAGGGGCTCTGGGATTAGGCAGACCTTGGCTTTAATTGTGACATCACTTTATAACTGTGTGACCTTGAACATGTTACTATACCTCACAGAGCTTCAGTTTCGTCATTTATAAAAGACAGTAAATGTCCTAGAATATTTGTAGCATACATATATACAAATACAAATATATGCTAGTGCCTAGTACAACATTTAAACAGATGAGGCCTTCAAAGGGATTAACTACTTTTACTAACAGTCATAATTCTGTTTCTTCTTTAATATAACAGCCTGTCATAATCTTGAATTTTTCTATTCTCCAACTTTTCTTCTCTTTTCAGTTTCTTCAACCACTGTTTTAACAATTAATTCCTCTTATTATTCTGCCCCTTTCTTTAGATCACATACAACCACATATACCTAGTTGTCACTGACCTTCAAAGCAAGTTATTCAGAACCAAACACCACATTTAAGAGAATTTTGCCCAGTACAAAGCAGAGCAATATCATGACCTATTCTTGCTCAGGACACCACTCTTTTCTTTAAAACCACACTTTAAAAAAGTTAATTTTATTGGTACATCTTAGATATATACAATAACATTCATTGTAGGGAATTTCTAACTGTACATCTTAATTCCTTTTTTCCTCATTCTCCTTCCATTCCTTCAATCCCTCTTCCCCTCCTTATTTACAAAAGCTTTGTTTCCATTTTTTCCTTCTATTCTTTTTCTCTTTTCCTTCCTTTCTCCTTCCCCCTCCCCAGTTCCTCTTCCCATGTGGACATTTTCTTCCTACTTCACAATATCTATTATACATTTTGGTTCTCATTTTCCCTTTCAGTTTCTCAGACCAGAGAAACAATGTGATATTTAAACATATGAGGATACCATACTTATGGGCTTGTCAAGGAAACAGAGGAATAATAAAGACAATGACCTTGTTGTAGGCTGAATGTTTGTGTCCCCTTAAAATTTACATATTGAAACCTAATCATCAATATGATAGTATTAGGGAAGGGTGTTCAGGGCTCCATCCTCAAGAATGGGATTAATACTCAGAAAAGAGGCTACAGAGAGATGATACACTGTGAAGAAATTAGAATGCAGGCCCTCACCAAATGCTACATCAACCAGAGCCTTAATCTTGAACTTTCCAGCCTCCAGAACTAAGAGAAATAAATTTCTGTTATCTATATGCCACTCAACTTACAGTATTTTGTTATAGCAGCTTGAAAAGACTGAGACAAACTTGCATTTTGGGTTGATAAAAACAAAACCTCACCATTTACAGAGAAAAAGGAGACCACGAAGATTTCTACTAGTGATACCATGAGAATTCAAAGTGCTAAGTTTCCATTGCACTGCTTTGACCTTGGCAGCTCCTAGAACTATACATTCACCCGTTAGGATGATCTTCCAAACACTTTAACACTGAGATGGGTATCTTCTTGTTAATATCACCACTGCTCAAGCAAGAAACAGTAGTCCCCTCCATGATCTTAAGTCACTCCTTTAAAAAAAAAAAAAAAAACTTTTCTCATCGCCTCCTGCTCTGTACTTTACCATAGGTGATAGGAGAGATAGCATAGGTGTAGAAGAGAGGGGGTAGGAAGAAGGTGACAGCATTTCTGGGCTCCCAAAGTAGCAAGAACAAAAGGGTAAGGCGGAAAACACAAATACAAAACCTACCAATTATTTTGGATTACCTGGGCCTACTACATTTCCCATTTACTGCGGCAGAAAATGGAACCAAATATAACTTCTACTTGATACATATTTGAGTACTAAAGCTGTGTATGAAAATGGCAGGAGATCATGCATAGAGGTATAGAACAACATTTATACCTTAACAATCCAAGTAAATTTGAGGTTTCTTATAGTTCATTCTTGATAAAACACAATACTGAAAGAAAAAGGGAAATATTTTCAAAAGCAACAATCCTTCATACCTGTTCTGTAACATTTAATCCTGCATAACAGATGAGTGACAGAACATGTACAGACACTCTATAAATAACAAAACAAGATCCAAACAAGCACAGAAGGCTGACATTAAGAGTACCCATATTAGAGATGGTAAAATGAAGGCTCAGAATAGTTGTGCTCTGCCAAACACTGGCATCTTTTCTTAGCCTGGGGTTTTCTCAACCATACCACTATGACTCTGCTCCAGTAGAGACCCGAAAAGCAAAGTCTGCCATAAAAGTTGCAGATGCAAGGATATAGGTCCTGACCTTGAACTAGGTGACCTACCAGATCCATTCCATGCTGGAGTCCTTCTATCTGGATTGAAAACCATGTTCATCTGGATTCAAAACCATGTTCTACATTTACTCATTTTTTTACTATAGGAAAATTACAGTGGTACCTCAGTTCACAAATTTAATTTATTCTACAATTTTGAAAAACATGACCATGATTGTGTTTCTGAGGAAAAGACATAGTCATGTTTGTCACTCAACGCACAGTTTGCAAACAAAAACAAAATGTTGCCTCATGCTTCTGTGAGTCAAACTGTTTACAAACAAAAGCATTCATGAACTAAACTGCTTACAAACAAAAGCTTCATGAACTGAAGTATCGCTCTGTATAATAACTGTGTCTTAGTTGTTTCATCTGCAAAATTGGGACTAAAAGTACCTACTTCAGAAAGCTAGTAGTGTGAGGACTGAATCAATTAAAAGAGTTAAAAAAAAAAGTTCATAAAACAGTGCCTAACTTTTAAAGGTACCATCCTAAGAGTTCTAGATATATTATACTAAGAAATGATATAAAGAAAGCCCTTCTTATAATAGCACACTATTCTAAGTACTCAATAAATATTATAATTATATTAATATGTAAGGAAAACTTTAAACTCTTGAAACACCCAAAACCTTATACATTTTACTATATAAGATGCCTCAAATTTAAAGAAAAGAACTATAAATCTTTTAGGTTGTTGAGCGGCCAGTGATATAGCTCAGCATCACAAGGGCAAGGTCCTGAGTTCAATTCCCAGTACCCCCCCAAAAAAACTAGATTATTGAAATCAGACACTTTCTAAGTACTCAAATATTAAATTGTTATATTAAAATGTAAAGAAAACTATATACTCTTAGAACACCTAAAACTCTATACATTTACTATATATGATGCCTCAAATTAAAAACAAAAAATTAAAAGCTAAACCTTTAGGTTGTTGAAATCAGAGATGTTCTCCATTGTGGTATCTGTTCTAGTACAAACAGTAGAACATTGCTGTCAGGATCTGAGAAAGAAGATAGGCCTCCACATATCACACATGGAGAAACGATGACCCCCAATGGCTGAATGCAGGCATCTGTACCACCCACTACACCCCTCACAAGGAGCACACCCCTGCTTCCCAAGCTCTTCTGCAGTACTGCTTGGACACTTCACTGTTCTCAGACTCTTGGTGCTGACAACTGCAAGAATTGAGTTGTGTCTGCTCATAGGTATTAAAGGCAACATGGAGAACCAAGAAAATACAGATAAGAGAAATTTTAGGAGTTGACAGTTAAAGGAGAATCAGGAAGAATTTCAGCTCAGTTTGCAAGGTCTATAATAGTGAGAAGTTGTAAGAAAGGGCTTGAAGCAAGTAAGGTCTTTTTCCAGAACCTCTGGCCCCTGGGAAGAGTATTTATATTTACTGGTGTGATTACTCCAGCAAGCAAATGCCTCACTACTTTTCCAAGTCTATATTAATGTAAGTCTGAGACAAACCTCCACGCTATTCTGCTTGTCCCTGTTCATGTCCCACTCCACTGCAGTTCTGGTAGCACATCAGAGAATATCCCCAATATAGCACACCAGAGACTATCTGAAAAGCCTATTAAAATACTCCTTCCTTTTCTAATTATACAACTGTGTGAGGCTGTTTTCTTTATTTGCTTCCATCAAAACAACATGTGCAAGCAGGATGAATGCTACAGCAGATAAATATCCAAGTGTCTGCTATTAAGCCAGAAAAGAAATTTGCAAAGACGTACAGCAATGCTATATTTCTCTCTAAATTAATTTAAGTGATTATCTTTTATTCCTTAGTTTCCTTATCTACAAATAGGGGATAAGAACTATACTGACTTGAAAGAGTAAACCTTTCCTAGTGGCTCTGGCCTCTGCCAATGAAACATTATTACCGACCATAACGTAAGCAGAGGCTTTAAATGCTTGGATATTAGGCCTTGCCCTCTTTATTCCTTCTTTTGCAATCCAGTCACCACACGAAGTACACCCCGCACTAGGCTGCTAGACACATATGGCCCAACAGTCTTCTGAGTGAGGCTTTATACCACTTAATCCCAAGTCGCCACATGACAGAAGCCACATGAGTAACCCCGGGCAAGACAGCATGGGAACTCCCTAGCTAAATCCTGCCTAAACTGTTTGTCCACAGGATTGTAAATCAGTATTGTTTTAAGCTTACTTTTTTTAAATGTAGCAATAGCTAACTAATACACAAAGCAAACACACCCTTTAGTAATGTCCGTATCACATTTTTATCAAGTTCAAGATGCTCTTTAAAAAAGTATTTTTCTGAAACACTCATGTAGGGGTATTAAGGTAATTGCTTAAATTTAGATAGCATTTTGTCTTCAAGTTCTTGCACCTATGGTTTAGACCAGTTTTCAAAGTGTGATCTGTGAACCCCTCAAGGTATCCAAGACCAAAACTATTTTCATAATAATACTATTTTCATTTTACACAGAACTGGATTTGCACTAATGGTACAAAGGCAATGATGAATAAAACCACTGGTACCTTAGTACAAATCAATATAGTGGCAACAAACTGTACTCTTGATCATGCATTTCACAGTTCAAAATAAAAGAAAAAAGCCAGTTTGAATTACGTCTTTGATGAAGTAGTAAAAAGTGTTAACTTTATTAAATTTCAACCTTGAGTGCATGTGTTTTTAAGATTCTGTGTTGTAAAATAGGAAGTACCCTAAGGAGCTTCTACACACACAGTATGGCTGCTGTCTGCAGGACAAGCTCCTGCATGACTTGAGTTATAAGCTCAACTAGCTCTTATCATGGAACACCATTTTTCTTTGAAAGAACACTAACAAACTATGGTGATTTATGCTTGGATATTTAATAGAAATTTTGTCAAAGATGAACAAAGTGAGGCTGAGGATATAGCTCAATGGAATAAGCACCTGCCTGGCAAGCACAAGGTCCTGAGATCGATCTCCGGTACCACAAAAAAAAAAAAAAAAAAAAAAAAAAAAAATGCTGTAAAGATGAACAAAGTGAGCTTGTCAGTTCAAGGAAATTAACTGACAGCATTTGTTGCCTATGATGTAATTTGGCTTTCAAACAAAAACTAGAATTTTAGAAAATTTGTATATACTAACCTGAACTTGACAATATTTAAAAATTTTCTGATGAAATTAGTAGTCCTGTTAAGGAATGGAATTTTTAAATATTGTATAATGAAATGTGTTGACATGTGGAACATTTGCACCACTCAATGAACAAGTATTTTCCAAATGATAATACATAATGTTACATGGGGAAAATAGCCAAAGGACAAACCAGTGGATTTTACAGGCTAAAGTACAAAGACTCATTGATGTGATTTCAGATTCCACATACAACTAACCTTTAGGAAACTACCATTTACAAAGTTTTAGTGAATTATCAGAGAATATCTGAAAAGGCTATTTAAACATTTCCCTTTTTCCTATTGTATATCTGTGTGAAGCTGCATCTTTTTCACATATTTCAATCAAAATAACAGAAAAAAAAGATAAATACAGAAGTAGGCAACTATGCAAATGTTTTCTATTAAGTCAAACTAGAAAAATTTTCTAAGATGTAAAACATGCCACTTCTTTTTGCTAATTTTTTTTTTTTTTTTTTTGAGACAGTCTCGCTATGCAGTTTAGGCTGGCCTTGAGTTCACTTTGTAACCCAGACTGGCCTTGAACTCACAACAATCCTCCTGCCTCAGCCTCCCGATTACAGGTATGTGTCACCATGCCCAGTGCTAACTTTATTTTTAAATGGACTTTCTTCATAAAAATATTTATTTATGACATGAAGTAGGTTTCTTAACTGTTACTTTACTGTTATTGCTTACTATTACTTTAAAATGAATTAATAAATAAGTATTAAAATTTTTAAAATAATAAATAAATAAATAAATAAATATTAAGAGCATGAAAAGGTACTCAGACTAAAAATGTCTGAGAATTGATATAACTTTGTAACTATTTCGGGAAGTAGAACTAGCTTAACCTACTTTTTATAGATGAATAAATAGGTTTAGCAAAGTTAAATAACTCACCCCAAATTCCCAATGTACTGTTCACAACCCTGACAACAATGGTGGGAGCTTTTAAAAATACTAATTAAGAGTTCTGGGGTGGGGAGCAGGTACTGCTTTTGCTAAGTCCCGGGTGATGTTCACATGTACCCCCAGTTAAGGAACCATTCCCTGTCCTACAGATTAACAGCCAAATACATGACTAGGTTATAAGTCTCCTAAATACCAATCTGATAAATCCTCAAAACACATTTTCTTTTATATTTAGGTCACATCATTGTTGGTCTTAAAGTCACACAACAATCACACAAAGTAAAAACAAAAATTATACTGGATTTCATTTTACTTACAGGATTCTTGCTTTGCCATTCAACAGGACAGTTGTAATCTTGCATGATCCAGGGATGGTTCAATAGATTTTTCATAGAAATCCGTTTCTTTGGGTCCACCTAGTGGCCAGTAAGAAGTAGCTAGAGATTAACATTTCAAATATAAAACATAGAATACGTCTCTTCCTGAGAACTCAAAATGCACCAGAACAGATGTAAACTTTATCATCACAAAAAATGCTGTCAAAGACCTTAAAATGGCCTTGGAATAAATTCTTTTAAGAAGGCCATAAAGGGAAGAAAACTATAGCAAGGAACACAGGCTTCAAAGATAAATGTTTAACAAACATGAACTTCATTGGTATGGACATTATTCATGAAGTTCAGTCAATCTATTGTATGATGTAATAGTCTTTTGCTGGAAAATCTATTCACGGGAAATAGTCACCAATTTAATATTCAAGCAACCACAATGCAGGGCATTCATACTGAATATGCAATCTCTACCTCTGATGAGCTTACACTCACACAGAACAAGTTGAAAAGCATACCTTTCTTTTCCAGTTGTAATTTTCAAATGTGAGGAGAGAGAAATTAATCAACAAAGATTAAGTTTTTTGAAGTCTAGAAGAAAGGATGAGGTATGTTCAATCTCATTATGGAGATTTGGTGGTCTGGCCCTACTTAAGCAAGGTGGGTGAGCCTGGGGTACATTTTAAATAAAAAGTAAAGATGGCTTAATAGATGAAAAAAAAAAAAAAAACAAAACAGAAGGTATTCTGAATACATAATGAATAAAATACTGTACTAATAACATATTTTCAAAGTGCTTCCTATAAATCTCATTTTATCCTCGTAACACTGCACAGCAGTGAGGCAGGCTCCAAACTCCCATTTTATAGATCAAAACCAGTTCAGGTGGTTAGCAGGATGGATACCGACCTAGATCTCATTATCTCTGTGGTTCTCCACATAGGTTCCCAGACAGAAGCATCTGGGGACTTGTTGAAAATCTTAGTCCTACCCCAAGATCTACTGACTCAGACACTCTGTACATAAGGCCCAGCAAACTGTCTTAACAAACTGGTCTGGCAATTTTGTCATATGTGAAAGTTTGAAAGCCACTGCACTGTGACCCACTCAATTGTATATCAGCTCATTCAAGCATTCTTTCAGTACCTTCCATATATCTAACGTGCAAGGATGGGAGTAAGAAAACAACAGCCAGGCGTGGTGATGCACACCTATAATCCCAGCACTCAGGAGACTGTGGCAGAATGATTGCTGCAAGTTTGAGGCTAGCCTGGGCTACATATTGAGTTCAAGGACATCGTGAACTAGATAGACTCTGCTTCTAACAGAACAAAAAAAAGAAGGGGCTACGGATATAGCTCAATGGCACAAGCGCCTGGCCGGCAAGCACAAGGCCCCAAGTTCAACCCCCGGTACCCCCCAAAAAAGAAAATGGAAGAGAATTGAGTTGGGCAAGAGCTAGTTAAAGGAAATAGACAATGCTCAAGAAAAGTATGAAAAAATACAACAGAGACATAGAGTATAGGTCTGTATAAATTGGTTTTTACAATATAATTAAGAAAGAATCAAAAAAAAAAAAAGAGAAAGAATCACAAAGTGGGGCACTGTGGCAAACTCCTGTAATCCCAGCACTGTGAAAGGCTGAGCCAGGAGGATCACAAGTTCAAGCCTGTCTAGGCAATTTAGTGACCTAGTGAGACCCTGTCTCAAAATTTAAAAAACTAAAAGGCTAGGGATATAGTTCAGTGCAAAGATCCTGGGTTTAATCCTCAATAACAAAGGGAGCAAAAACCTTAAACAATTACAATGGTCTTTTACTATTTAAAAATAAATAACAAAGTTTACCTGCAGCATTTGTTGAAGAAGCAGAATGCTACTGGGAGACAGCCACTTAGGAATGTCATATTTCCCTCTCTACAAAAAGTAACAACAAAAAAAATTCATATGATTTAAGTTCAACCAGCCTTTACACAGATTTGTAAGGTAATAATATGTTGCTACAGGTTTACTTCCAAGCTTATAGATTTTATCTACTATTAAGATTCAGTAAGTATTATTAATAAGAAATCCATTTCTTTCCTTAAAGAAAAAATCCAGTAAATACTAGCATTGCCTCTGTATTACCTATGTATCAGAGAAGAATAGAACAAACTGTCTGTGCTCTAGTGAAAAGCATAAATGCTACAGTTATTGGGAACCCATAGTATGATTACACAGACAATAAGTACAGTTTTACTCAATTTGTATTGCCAAAGCAAACTGGAGTTTCTAATCTCAGAGCAATTATCAGTTGATATAATGAAACAGCCAAAAAGCATAGTTGGTAACAAGACACAGACTGTAGTTAAAAAAAAGTTCACATGTATCATTCACAAGACAGAATCTACAATAATTGAGACACACTGACAAAAGTCACTTTCTAGGGCAGGTAATCTTTTTTGAGATTGGAAGAAACTCAGGAGACCAACGTTTATAATCTAGTATAGTCAGAAATGATGGTAACCACATCATCAACTAGAGACCAGATCAAGTGGTTGTTAGACATCGTGTATTAAAATACCTCCCACACACCCTCATCCAATTCAAAGGAAATGATACAGTAATTTTTCGCAAGAGATCAAATTACTTAATGCTATCATAATAAAATAACTATTGGAGAAAAACTAAAGTTGAATTATAATTCATAGTATAGACCAACATTAATTTTACCAGATTAAATGCCAATATAAAATCATAAGTGTATTGGACTTAAAGAAAGGGTGATTATTTTTAGAACCTTTCTATGCATTACAGCAAAGCAAAAACCTCTAAAAAGGATAACAGACAATAAAATGAAAATCTGGCATTTCTGTACAGAAAATACTGTTAACAAAATTAACTACAACTGGGAAAGGGGACTTCTACACCTAAATAACAAAACAATGTACTTAAGCACATAAAAAGATCCCAAAAATCATTAAGATGTCACCACTAGCAGCAAATCTACTCTTCCCACACTTTCTTCTGTATCAGTTAATAGCAACTGCATTCTACCAGTTGGTGAGGCCAAAACCTTGAAGTCATCTTTAACTACATACAGTACTACCCTGTCTTTCACACTCTACATTAAATTCATCAAAATCTACTGGGTTCTATGCTGAAAATACATGCAGAATACCACTGGTCACTAACTCCACATCTCGCATCCAAGGCACTAGTGTCCCTCATCTTGCACAATACAGTAGGCTCCAAACAGGTCTTCCAAATCCTCCACTGTCCCTCCCCAAAGTCCGGTTTCCATTCACCAGCACTCAAGTCCTTTTAAGGTACTGGGTCAAGCCATGTTACTTCACTACTCAGAATTTTCCAGTAGCTCTCCCATATCACTGAGAAAGAATTCAAAATTCCTTAGCCTGGATACAAGACTAGGTGGTCTGCGTGCCCTCATCCACCCCACTCCTTGCAGCTTCACAAACTTACTTCCTCAGCCAAGTGTGGTGGTTCATGCCTTTAATACCAGTAGTCTGAAAGGGTGAGGCAGGAGACCCACAAGTTACAACCCAGCCTAAAAATAAAATAAAAATAAAAAGATAAAAATGTCTGAGGAAGTATTTCAGTGCAAAGGCACTGGGTTCAATCCCCAGTACTGGAGGAAAAACACAAAAGCTTCACTTTCTCACTCACCAAACTATAAATGAAAAAGTCTTGCATATGAATTCATTGTTCCTCTGCTTATCATACTTTTGCCAGATACTAACTTTACGTTCTTCAGGTCTCTACGTAAATACCAGTGGAACTGGTGAGGCCTCCGCTTACTACTATTATAACACAGCGCCCCTAGGCATTGTCTACTTCCCTTCCATATACAATTTTCTTTACAGTCTTTTATTACCATTTCTCATACTACTTTTTGTCTGCTCCACTACATTTAAATATAAACTCCTGAATTACAGTGATTTTTGTCGTTTTTGTTCACCTATGACGATGTCAGGATCTAGCCTATAAAGGTACTCACTTAATATTTGTTGAGCTGGGCATAGTAGCTGTAATCCCAGCTACTCAGAAGACTAAGGTAGGAGGATCACAAGTTCAAGGCCTCCCTGGCAACTTAGCAAGACCCTGTCCTGTCACTAAACAGGCCTGAGGATATAGCTCAGTGGCAGTGCACCCCTAGATTTGATCCCCAGTACCCCCCGCAAAAAGGACAGGTAAGTCTCAAAAAGTAACTTTTAAATGTCCAATAAACATTTAGAAATTTGTTCAACTAATCTAACAATAAAAATCAATCCAAATAAAAATATGATGCTACTTATTGTCTATCAAGCTGATAAACTTTTTCTCTTTTTCTTTTTGACACAATTCTTCTTATATTGCCTAGGTTGACTTTGAATTCCTTGGCTCAAGCAATCCCTCTGCCTTTGCCTCCTACCTAAGGAGCTGGAGCAACAGACATATGCCACCTTAGACAGCTTTCAAACTGATGAATTTTTTTAAAAACTGCATGCAGCATTAATAAGAGTTCAGGAATGAGAGTGTTTATATACACAAATAGAGTGTATAAACTTTCCTGAAGAGCAGTTTGGAAATACCTATTTAAAGTAATCAGAATTGTACATACTAACACAATAGGAAACAGGGAGACAGACCTTTTGCAGATGGGAAGGGCGTCTAAGGAAGGAAGGAGAAAAGGGGTGGGAAGAAAAAATCAAAGGACTAAGATGTGATGTGTGCATGTACCAACACCTCACAACGAATGTATTGATTACATGTCACAAAATGTACTGATAAAAATGTATTTTAAAAAAGTCAAACATCTTTAAAAAACTCTACGTAAATCCTTGATCTAGCAACTCCATTTCTAGCAACCCTAAAGAAATCACTTGGTGTATACAAATTTATGAGTAATATTCATCACAATTGTGGTGAGTACTACGGATACAAATGAAAACTAGTGAAAGGGTCTCCAAATTTGAAAGGGTCTCCTAAACTAATACTTTTTTTAAAGTCCAAGGAAAAAGAACAAAAAAAAAAGCACCAGCATTGGGGTTCTCTGTTCTTATAAACTGTCTAAGATATAATTCTTATACCTAAGACTACAGTGGCCAGATGACTTTTAATTATATTAAATAGATAACCAGAGTCCCCAAACTGTATTATCAAGCTATGAAATAACAAAAAAAAGGTATCAAAGTCAAAGAATTCAACCTCTCCCTTGAGAGTAAACAGACGGACATACAAAATGTTTCCTAGGAAGACTCACTGCTTTCATTTTACAGGTGACATTTAACAATAAAATTTTCATTTCTCTTCTACCTGAAGTGCCCAGTCTGACACATTTATACCTTACCAGGGAGCCGTAGTGCTTGCCAGAATCAAGAAAGCCAGAAAATTTGTCTCTGAACTTGATGAGGAAGCCCCTAATCTACTAATGGAAAACCTTTTAGCAATGAGTACTAAACTTATTTATCGCAAAGTGCCAACACTGGAATTAAACCTCAACGCAAAGGTTTTAGTTTGGACTAAAAAACTCATATATGTTAACATCTTTTGTCTTAAAAGAAAAACAAATATGCATGCCACAGATTCCTCACCACTGTGCTAATCCGCTGCTCCCTCCTGGCTGTCCCCTATAGCCAGCTGCATCCAATGTGAAAGCTCAGTGCTGCCTGGGCTCCATACCAATCCCTAGCAAGGAGAAATTTTCAGGTTCTTTGGTCAACTCTCTGGAATTCAGCAGTAAGTCACAGGTGCTGCATGACTAGCTCTGGCCTAGTTGGCTCCCCTCTCATATCTGAGCTTCGTCTAATTCCTAAGACCAAGGTTCCTCATGAGTCCAATCCTGGGGATCTGATTTGTTCTCATTCTTGGAAAACTGCCCATCTGCCTGGTCTCTCAAGCATTTCAGATTGCTCTTATCAGGGTCCCATAGAGAGTACAAACCATCCTAGGACAAGGACCCTCCCACTTGCTGAGAAGAATCATGGCCTATGAAGTCTCTGACCACAACCTGGAGTTTGAGTGTCCTCTGTGATGCCTATTCACTGGTCAGGCCCTCCAGATACTTGGGAGTAGTCTTCTCTCACACTGATTATCGACACAGCCATCTGCAGCTTACTCTGGACACCATCTGCACTGGGTTCAATTACCCCATCCCTACAACTGTACAAGAGTAAATTTGTTGTTTTCAGCTACTACCCTGCAGTACTGTTAAAATACCCCTAGAAAATACACATACCATCTGCAGGGTTTGATTTCCTCATGTTACCTCTCCATCAGCACTGTCCATCCCCCTCCCCCAAGAATAAGTCTGGCTCCAGGTTCCAGTGCTTTCTGGTCTGCTCAAGTGCATAATTAACAGGTCCATAACCAGATGTATCAAAGTAAAAACAAATAAACTATGCTTTCACTCAGAAATTACCACACAAAAGTATTCTTAACTAAACTTAGGAGTACTCCACAGAGATCATATGTGAAAATGAATACTCTGACTGAAGTACTGAATAAAAGAGAAGTCCCCCCAATGAATTCCAAACTCCTTTTTATCATCACACTCTGAAATCATGGAGTTGCTGAAATTGTTGCTTTCTGGTTCAGGGCAACGTCTCACATATTTTCTTTTTAAAGACAGGGTTTTGTTATATAGTTCAGGCTGGACTTGAATTCCCTTTGTAGCCCAGGCTGGCCTCAAATTTGCAGCAATCCTCCTACCTCAGCCTCTTGAATGCTGGAATTACAGGCATGTGTCACTATGCCCTTATCTCACACATTTTTTTAAGCAAGCACTCTATTACTGAGTCACAATCCCAGCCCTCATAAAGTATCTTTTAAGAGATGCCAAAGCCAGGCATGCTGGCACAAGTCTATAATCCCAGCACCCAAGAGGCTACATACGGCAGGAGGATTACTACAAGTTCAATGGCCAGCCTGGCTGCACAGTGAGTTCTGGGCAAGCCTGAACTACAAGACCCCATCTCAAAGTATTAAACTAAACTATAACTAAACTAAAAACTAAACAAAAACTAAACTGAACAGATGCCTCATACTTTGCTAGCACCTCCCTAGCATTCTTCTCCAGAAAGAAACAGAAGGAACAAGTGAAGAAGCAGAATTTGGCACATTAGAAACAGGAACAGACTAGAGTCATTCTGGAATAACTGTCTGAATCCCAGTTCTGTTTCTTAGTAGCTCCATGAATTTGTGTAAATTATTTAATATCCATGACCTTGTTTCCAAAGAGTAGACCCTGAAGACAAATTTTCTCAGTTCAAATTTAAAATCTACTACTTACTTGTTGTGGGACTTTGGACAAGCTATTTAACCTTGCTGTGGCTCAGTTTCCTCATCTATACAAGAAGTATAATAATAGTACCCACTGCACAGAATCATTGCTAGGATATGATTTAATACATATAAAATACTTATTAGCACAGTGCCAAGCACCCAGTAAAACCGTCTCTTCTACTATATTGCTGCTGCGGACCCTGCTAATACATTGTTACTACATGTAATAACACCACATACAGGGCTAAAACAGGAGTAAGAAAAGTATGTATATAAAAGCAAAGCTTTATATATAGAAGAGGCAATAAATGTTTACTGAATCTGAAAAAAATAGGACACAATGACTCTCAAGAAGAAACAGAAGCCCACAGGAAGGCATGCTAAGCACTCAGCAGAGTCGCAAAGGCGAAGGCCATCCTGAGGAATACTACCTGCCGTTCCAACGGAGCTCTGCACACTGCAGCTGCTTCAGAATCTCAGAACTGCCTGCTAAGAAACATCAGCTGGTCAAGCCTGGTCAAGTCACCGGCTGAAATAGCCTACTTGCTTTCCCTGTTTGGATAGAACACCTCTGGGAAGGACTATCCACAAGCAAGTCATGAGGCCTGGCGCCACCCTCAGATACCCTCCGCGTCGCTGTCCCCACCGGGGTATCAGTAGAGAAAGTCTAGATTTGAGTTCTGCTGCCAGGCTTAACCCAGCCTCTTATCTGTACACAATTCTTTCTCTTTTCCTCCTTTACTTCCCTTCTTTCTTCTGTGTGTGTGGGTTTTCTGGAGACAGGGTCTCTATATAATTCAGAATGGTCTCAAACTCATGGTCATCTTCCCGTCTCACCTTCTGAGTACTGGGATTAGAAGCGTGTACCACCACACCTGGCCATACACAGTACTTTTTTTTTGGAGGGGGGGCAGCAGTTGAAGTAGGGTCTTACTATGTAGCCCCAGCTAGTTTTGAACTCAATATGTAGCCTAGGCTGGCCTCAAACTTGTGGCATGTCACTTCCTGTCTCAGCCTCCTGAGTACTTGGACTAAGACATGTGGCACCATGCTCAACTGTAAATAGTTTTTAAAATGCACAAAACATATCACTGGTTCTCATTTGACCCACAGGAAACATCTGACAGTGTCTAAAGACATTTCTAATTATCATAACTTAGAGGCCACTACAGGCATCTAGTGGGTAAAAGCCATGGATGCTACCAAACATCCTAGAATACACAGCGCAGTCCCACTCCCACCGCCAACAAAGAATTATCTGGTCTACCATGTACATCATATCACTGATGTTGAGAAACACTTGCTAGAGAGTAAAGAAGGGTTAGAGATAGGGCCAAGAGATAGTACTTTTTCTCCCATGCTTTGTTAGAAGGCCCAAGAAAATCTACCTGTAGACAAAAAAAGACTACTTTCTAAAATATTAAAATATATTTCCAAAGATCAAACAAAAAAGACCTCAGGGAACAATTCTGCTGGGGATGAGGATCATCACAAAAGGCCTGTGTCAACCAGTACTACGACCCCTTAACTCTTGTTTCTGCTTAGTCTTTGGAGAATTCTTGTTTCTTTATTTAAGGGATGATTACCTTGCAACTGAGAGCAAGAGGAACAGTGGGTGAAAGCCATTGTTATGTTACTGAACAGTAACAGTAACTGGGGGGAGCCGGGGATCTGTGGGCTAAGCAAGATAATCCTGGGAATTCTAGCAGGTTTAAAATTATCCATTTTTCACACGGTTCTACAAAAGGCAAGCGATCTCACCAACACATAATCACAGTACTGTAGTCAACCCTATAATTGTAAAAAATAATCTCCTAAAGAGACATTTTGCTCATTTCCTTTAAAAGTATAAATTATAATTGTTAAGAAGCATTCTACTTTCAAGCCTCTTTAATTCTCATTTACTAAAGTATTGATATTATTCTAGTATTTGTGTACCAGAACTAGAATATGGTCATGCTTGTCTTTGAATGCAGTGACAGCAAACGAATATAGGTGACATTAATAAGATTAACATTCACTCTTTTAGCAATCATGATGAAAATTGCAGCTGAGCTTTTTGCTAAAATAGCCAAAAAATGCAAAAGATAAACAAAGTCTGCCTCTTAAATAAGAGTTACATACAATGTGTCAAATATTACTGGGTTTTTCAATCTAGCCAAGAACTGAGGTAAGTGTTATTCCCAAGTGAGGAATCTTAGAACATTCTAGGCAAAGATACATACTGCATGCAAGTGATACAACACCTTAATTAGATTCAACCATCAGACTGTATTACACTGCGACTCGGAACAATAGTTCTCAGCCAAGATTACAATAAATTTCAAAATCTATAATGTGTGAAATTAAATTCCACAATAATGCATAAAAGTCCTAATTTGAATCAATTTTCAACTTGCAAGTACATGAAAAACTAAAAAATGGAATTCAAAGTAGGAGAAACAAAGAATATACAATATTGTTAAATAATATTAATTAAGAAGGCCAAATCTCTACTGAACAAGAATTAGACATTTTCTACCACATTCATTCCAAAGATACTGGATTTACCAAAAATATCAAAACTTGAATCCAATATCTATTACATAGGATGTAACACTTCTGTACTATTTTAAGGTACACTCCTTCCCCTAACGGATTAATTCACAGCCCACTAGTGCATTCAAATAAATAAACATACTGATGAAACAATATGTTAATAGTTAGGAGCATTAATTCCATGGCTGTCATACGAATATGAACTTGCAGTAACAACAAATGAAGACAGAGCAGCACAGCATTTTAAGGTCTAGATACAATAGTAAAATACAGCACATTTAGAGTTAAGTTAGTAAGTTAGGAACATCATAGACATGTATTCAATTTCAGTAGAGTATAAACAATCACTTATTTTGTCTGAGGATAATACTATAAAATCCTGGTTAGTTGTATCTGATACAGACAGAAACTAAGTACCCAAACACTTTGGGGTAGTCTTGTTCTATTCAGATTTCGGGTTTTCTTTTCCTACAGTTTTTATGCTTTAACTTGAGCACAAATAAAACATACACATGGATCATCTATTTTTTTTCTTCACTGTGCAGCCTGGTTTGGGATTGGTGGCAGGTGGTCTACAATGCTCTTTCTTTGCAGTTATTAGAGGAAAATATGAGCCATTTCAGCACAGTAAGATTCCTGCTCCTTCACATTGTGAACCTGGAACCTCTACAAGTCACTTGGAAGCATGTGCTTTGTTTTCTGGTTGTAGCCACAATCAAGCAACTTGTTAGGTGTCAAGTCCAGCCTGTGAATATTCTCTACACTTTGTGTCAGTACTTCTTGATTTTGACACACTGGTCTCACTGGTGCCAGATGAACTTCTTCATCCTCTTTTTGACAATCTTAGCTCAGATGCTCACAAAGTGCCTGAGGGCAGCCATGATACAGAGTAGGAGGGGGCTGCCACCTCCATAGGCAGCAACAAAGAAGGGTCTATTCAATTTTTCAATTAACAACTTAGGGGAAATGAATAGTGGTACAATACTAGGAGGGACAGTAGGTATTACATGACAAGAGAATCAAGATTCAATATTTTAACATGAGATTATTACGCTGAAATAAAAAAGAAAAAGTGAATGTAAATAAACAGAAGACAAGGAACTTAGAGCTATTGAAAGCTGGAAAGGACCCTGGAAATAACCGATTACTACAATGTTCTAATACTACTGATGAACAAAATGGGATGTGAGAAGGTGACACCTAAAGTTAATGAAAAGCTCATGTACAATAATACCTACTAAGAATTAGGAGAACTAACTGGTAGCCTTGGAAAACCTGAAAACACGATGTCTGGGAACTTTCACAAATTATAGCCAAGAAAAGAAGCTTGGGATGGGAGTCACTTCTCAAGGTATCTACGATTTTCATGGAACTAGCGACTACAGAGTTGAGATACAGTATTTCATGGTGGTCATGAAAATGGTTCCTCTGAGCTTGACTAACTGAGTTCAAATCCCAGCTCTGCTATTTACTAGCTATAAGACCCTAAATAACTTACTTAAGGTCTCTGTTTCTTAGTTTCCTCAACCGTAGGAGGGGAACAATAACAGCAACTGCCCCACTTAGATCAGAGCTCACAAACGACAACAGCTTGTATTCCTTTTCATTACAATGTAATGAGAATATGCATACCAGCAAAATTTTTTTGCTGAGCAGGGCCACGAAGACATGCAGCAAAACTTAAGAAAGCTTTATACCCTGGTGGGGGTGGGGGATTCAAAAGACCAATGCAGATACTTTAGGCAGAATAGATTTCAGCATGTCTAAAAAAAAACACAGAATGTGGGGCATGGTGGCACACACCTGTAATCCCAGCACTTAGGAGGCTGAGGCAGGTGGACTGCTGCCAAGTTCAAGGCCAGCCTGGGCTATAAAGTGAGTTCAACAGCCTGAACTGCATAGTGAAGGCCTGTCTCAAAAAGACAAAGAAAAAAAAAAAAGGAGAGAAAGAAAAGAAAAGAGAAGAAAAAAGAAAGCACAGAACTCTATGCCATGTACACCTACAGATAGTAACTCAGACTTGGCCTGTATAAGTCATCTTGCCCACTCTCCATGTCTGTTTCTAGGGTTCAAAACTCACTAAAAACCTTATCATTCTACTTTTCAAAATTTAACACTAGTAAAGAAAATTCAACAGCATACTAGAAGCATTACACACATGTTCCAAGTGGGACTTATTCCTGGGATATAAAGATGGTTCAGTATACTAAAATCAATGTACTGGCAGGGGATACAGCTCAGTGGAACAAGCACCCGCCTGGCAAGCACAAGGTCCTGAGTTTGATTCCCTGTAAACACCCCCCCCAAAATCAATAACACGTATTAACAAAATCAAAGGAAAAAAACGCTACATGGTCATCTAAATTGATACAGAAAAAAATTTGACAAAATTCAATACCCTTTTATGATTAAAAAAAACAACACTCAACAAACTAGGAAGAGAGAACCATATAACGAAAAATCCACAGCTAACAATATTCTCAATAGTAAAAGCTTGAAAGGTTTTCTTATAAGACCAGAAACAAAAACAAGGACGCTTACTTTCATGGCTTCTATTCAGCACAATAATGAAGTCCTAGCCAGAATAACTAGGTAAACAAGAGTAAAACAATGCTTACATAATACAAAATTTAAGAGGTAAAAAGCACATAGAATGAAGCCTTTCTTCTAGCCCTATAGTTTTCTCCCAGAGAAAACGGCAATTATCAACATCTAGTATCTCCTGACATGTGAGTAAATAATATAAATAGACCTCCACTTACCTTGTTGTTCTAGGAATCGAACTCAGGACTTTGCACCAGCCAGGCAGGTGCTTATGCCACTGAGCTACATCCCCAGCCATATTTTTTACACAATTGACAGTATATGTTTTGTGTTGTTCTATACCTTGCATTTTTTTGTACTTAATATATTATCTTAGATGCTGGGCGTGGTGGCAGATGCCTGTAATCTCAGCACTCTGGAGGCTGAGGTAGGAGGATCATTATAAGTTTAAGGCCACCCTAGGCTACAAAGTGAGATCAAGGCCAACCTGAAATGCATAGTGAGATCCTGTCTCAAAAAGAAAAAATATATCTTTTTATAGGTATCATTTCACTATCAATATTTAAAAGAAATTTCTTGTTTGTTTTTATGTCTAGAATATACTATAAAGACATACTATAAACATTTTGCAAAAGAAAAAAAAACTGTATGAGCCAGACACACACACACAAAAAACCAGAAAAAGGTCAAACAGTAAACAGCACTATGTTACTGTGCTATGAGACTACATATCCTTGGAAAGTATTTCACCACTATACAACTGAAAACAATACCTAAGACAGCTGGGCATAGTAATCCCAGCACTGGGGAGGCTGAAGCAGGAAGACTGCCATGAGCTCAAAGGCAGCCTGGGTGACACAAGTTTGAGGCCAACCTGCACTACATAGTGAGACCCTGTCTCAGAAACAAAACAACCAAAGAAACACACCTAAGGCCGTATCTCCTGGGACTCATTCATTTCTCCCAACAAGTACTGGGGATTGAACCAAGGGCCTTCATGCTGAGCTACCCCCTCAGCCTGTGTTTACTTTGAGGCAGAGTCTTCTTAAATCTGTTAAATTCCCCACATGAGGCTTGAACTAACAATCCTCCTATCTCACTCAGTCTCTCAGAGTTCTGGGATGGTCAGTAAACACAATCCCATCCAGCTACCTGGCTCATTCATTCACCAATATCAACACAACATTTATGGTACAAAGCCATCTTTTTAAAACAGAATAAATTTTATTTCATCAAAATATTGTCCCATTAGCTGTCTAAACACCCCATTTAACAGTTTATTAGAGAGCTAGGTGTGGTGGTGCACATCTGTAAGTCGGCACTCTAGGAGGCTGAGGGAAGATTTAAAGCTCCACCCTAATGGGGTAATTTACAAGACTTTGTCTCATAATAAAAAATAGAAAAAGCTGTGGCTGTGGGGATGCAGCTTAGCGCAGAAGGCAAGGTTTCAAACCCCAGCCCTGGGGCAGGGGTTGGGGGTAACATGGAAAGGTAACCATAGCAGAGCATTCAGAAAAATTCCATGGGAAGACAGAATAATAAGAGGCTAAATCTACCAGATATTAAATAAATTATACTATAGAAGTACAGTAATTAAAATAAAACAATGAAGTATAATGTCAGAATAGACCCCCCAAAAAAATTGCAAAAGGGGCTGGGATGCATAGGTCAATGGGAGAACATATGTTCAGTACGTGCCCAAAGATCCTGAGTTCAATCTCTAGCACAAAAAGGGAAAAAAAAAGTAGCCTAGGAAAAGAAGTGTGTAAATAGTGCAAATATAAGAATTATTTAGTATATAATAAAATTATTACTTCAAATAATTGGAAAAACTAATGAATTACTGATCAATAGTACTGAGATTGGGACAACCAGCTAATCAGCTAAAGAAAGGTAACAGGAGGATTGCTGATATTAGAGACAGATCAGAGGCTAAATAGGCGTGATGACTAAATGCGGAACATTATTTGCACCCTGAAGGGTCCTGGAATAAAAAAAGAACACTAGGGAAAATCCAGTAAAATATGAACAAAGTAGAAAGATTGGTTAATGGTAATCTAACAGTATTGGTCTTTTAGTTGTGGCAAATGTACCATAGTAATGTAAGATGAAAACGTAATCCCAGCACTCGGGAGGCTGAGGTAGGAGGAGCATTTTGAGTTTGAGGCCAGCCTGGGCTACAAAGTGAGCTCAAAGCCACCCTGAACTGCATAGCCAGACTTGGTCTCAAAAAAGACAAAAAAAAAAAAAAAAGAAAAAGAAAAAAGAAAACAAACAGGCTTAACACAGGGTTATACAAACCCATCCCTTACTTTTCTACTGTAAATTTTTACTTTAGTGAAATGATAGCTTGTTGTTCATCTCAGTGCCTCTTCTTGAGGGATACGGGAAACAATCTTTGTGTTTACCCACTTGCTACAATGAAAGCCAAGGTCCAAGCATGTGTACAAGTGTCAAACCAGGATTTATACCCACATGATGCTCTGCGGAACACTTTTTATGTATATTTACCTGAGCATCACAAAGGGTATAATTCACGCACACCACTTTAGGATTTGTTTCAAAATTTTTTTCTTTTCATTTTTCTGATAGAAGTAGCCTAATTCAGTACAATGGCACATGAAAAACCAGATTTACAAGTTTTAGGGGAGGTCAAAAGTGAATCATCAGGGACTGGGGATATAGCTCAGTGGAATAAGCGCCTGCCTAGCAAGCGCAGGGTCCTGAGTTCGATCCCCAGTATCACCAAAAAAAAAAAAAAGTGAATCATCAAATCACTCATGTATGGATGATGATGATCCATTATGGAAAAATACTTGTTTGCATAACATTAGAGTGGTGTGAGTGCATAATGATGACGATATCTCTGATGTTGACCACGTGAGCCAAAGTTCCTGTGACAGTGAAATGGAGCAAGAACTGACTAATACAGATAGAGACTGCAGGCCTCCTTGATTCAGCTCATCAAAAGTTGCAAAATGGTCATATAACCAAATAGAATGATTCAATATTAGAACAAGGTCTGAAAATATAGTGAGGGTCTTGGCAGGGGTCAAAAGTATTAGACAGAATGCCAGTACTGCCATTTAATGTTGGAAATTGTAACAGACAAAATGCTACAAGATGCTGTGAAATATACAAGGGCTGACATACAAGTAGAACATTCTGCTGGGTGTAGTGGCACAAGCCTGTAATCCCAGCACTTAGGAGGCTGAGGCAGGAGGATCTACGAAGTGAGCTCAAGGACAGTCTGAACTGTATAGCAAGACCCTGTCTCAAAAAGACAAAAAAAAAAAAAAACCACAAAAATCCCCCAACATTCTGTTATGTACCAATAGCCATACTCAAAAATGTATTTATTATGATATGATATAGCTGAATTGAAAGCATGCATAGGTCTGCTGTACATAGCAGGGATTTCTCATTGTAATCGCAGGAAAGTAAAAGATCAATGGAAGAGCAATGAGTCAAAATATGGCATAAAAATATATGCCTTTGTAGATTCGAAGACTTACGTTTTCAATTTAGAAATTTAGCCTGGTACTCAGGCATCAGGTCCTTATTTGTACAGTAATAAACTGAATGTTGTGAATAGACTTGTTCCCATCTCCCAATTAATTAGAATGTGATATTCAACAACTGGTTTGCCAGTTTCCAACTGATGTTACACTGCTAATAGTGCACAAGTTGACCAGCACAAGAACTATATACAAGAACAAAGCAGAAATTCCAAATGAAATGATGCAATTTCAAAACAGAGAACTGTATAATACAATCTTTGGATTTCAAAAAGATTTACATTGGCCTGATGTGGCAAAGAATAACAAAATGGTATCGGTAATGTCAATATTGTATTATGATGGAAATACTGAAGGGAAACCTCAGCAAAACAGAAACATGAGTTGGTAACCTTCTACAACAAAACCAAAGGTGAAGTAGGTTGTTGAGTTACTTAGCAACTATGATGTCACTCGAAACACAAAGCATTGGCCAATGGCTGTGTTTTACTTGATCCTAAACATGTGTGGCATAAATAGTTTGATCATTTACAAAGAAAATAATTGTCTAAAACACTACAGAGAAAATTTGTTAGAGGATTAGGACCAGAACTCACTAAGAGATCATTTACAGCAGAGGAAAAACAAAATGTTTCTGCTCAGGGAATTATGCAAAAAAAACTGTGGACCACACTGATGAGCAGACAGGTGAACAGATAGGTAGAGCATCCCAAAGAGCTACTATGACAAGAGGAAAACCAAAAAACTATCAGCTGTGCCCTACAAGAAAAGGACAAGAAAACAAAACATACACACTAACAGTGTAAGCCATACTTGTATATGGAACATGCAATTTTCACATGTGAAAATTACCTTAAATGTGACAACTGAAGCAAAGACTATTTTTGCTGTAGAGTTCTATTGATACTTTCATTGTAGTTCACAGAAGTTTTTATTTTTGATGTTATCTTTCAGGTTTTGTAAGGAAGTAAACAGCTGATGTGAAAATGTTGATGTCTATTGTAAGCACTCATTACATATTTGATATTTTATTTTATTGATATCTTATTTTCCTGATAAATGCAAGTTATCCAACATAGTAGGCAGCTCCTGACAAAACAAGTAGAGAAGAGTTGACAAGAATGGACTGCCGGGGCCGGGAATATAGCTCAGTGGCACAAATGCCTGCCTGGCAAGCACAAAGTTCTGAGTTTAATTCCCGATACCAAAACAAAAAGACTGGCCTGCTACATAGGGAGAGAAAACTAAGTATACGTGCTGTCAGTGTAAGTGAGACGTGTGCATGGAACATGAAGCTGAAGGAAAGATTACTTCTGTGGTAGACTTTTGTATGTCTTTACAATGTAGCTCACGTAGGTTTTTATTTCTGATGTCCTCTCTTAATCTTTGTAAGCAAGCATACAGCTGATGTGAAAATGCTGCTGTCTATTCTAAGCACTCATTACACATTTGATATTTTATTTTAGTGAAATCTTATTTTCTTATTATTTAAGTGTGCTAACTGAAGTAAATATTTTTTGTAGAGTACCACTGGTAATTTCACTGTAGTTCCGATAGGAATTTTCCCTGATGTTATCTTTTAGGTTTTATAAGCAAGTACACAGGTAATATGAAAAGTTAGTGTTTATTCTAAACATGTAATACCAAATATATTAAGAATTTAGTAATTTATTTTACTGATATTTTATGTTCCTGTTAACTAACACTGCATAATACAGTAAGAACCTCCTGGCAAAACAGCAAGACAAGCCACATGTCAAGGATGTCCTACAAAAAAGCCAGAAAACAAAATAACTAATGTGCTATCAGTGTAAGTGACAGGTGTAGATGGAATATGTCATGTGTGAAGACTGCCGCAGGTGTAATAATTGAAGAAAAGATTTTTTTTTTGTAAAGTGCTATTGGTATTTTCAGTATAGTTCATACAGGAACTTATTTTTGTTGTTCTTTTTTAGACTTTGTACACCAAAAAAGTTGATGTTGAAAATTTTAATGCTTTTGTAATAAAAACTCAATAGATATTAAAAACGCAATACTTTTGTGATTTTTTCCTAATAAGTACTAATTGTTTAATATAATAAAACTAAATAACTAAAATTAATAATTCATCAACAGAAATATTCTAAAGGATAAACATGGGTGCGATACACTCATGGTTATGCTGCTTTCCCACAAATGTGTTGTGCTCATAAGAAAACTGAGTGAAGGGTAAATGGAAACTTTCTATACCGTATTTTCAACTTTTCTGAAATCTAAGGCTATTTTTAAAAATTTATTAAACAGAAAAAAACCGGGCTGGAGGTACAATTCAGTGACACAGCAGTTTCCTAGCATGCATAAGGCCCCAGGTTTCCTCTAGCATTGCAAAAAAGACAAAAAAGAAAAGAGGCGATAAGAGAATGGATAGAGAAGGTAGGGAGAGGGTAGAAGAAAAGAAAGAAAAGAAACACTGGGTCCCCCTACTACTTCTTACCACAAAATGTAACTCTTGGTTATCAAAAAATTTGCATTAAAAATATACACGTACCAGAGAAAACCTTAAGCATACCATCTGTAACACACAGGAAATGGTGCTACTATTCTTCAGTTGCTATACAGCATAAAGTTAGGAATATAGGCTCTGAATTCAGACCATCATACCCCAATTCTGGAAACTATTTGAATTACTTTAGGCAAGTTATTTTGTCTCTCTGCTTCCTCACCCTTAAAATGGAGATAATAACAGTCTCTATACTTCATCAGACTGTCACTAAGATTAAATGATACTTGTGGTGTTTATACCAACCCACGGCACATAGTGAAACACTCGATAAATGGCAATCATTGTTCCTTAACACAGAAGCTTTCTTACAATAAGAAAAAATGAGCAACCTTAGAAGAAATTAGGGTCATGAAAAGGCATGCACAGAAAAGGTAAGGGTGTACAAACATAAATATTTCAAATAAGTTTAAAGTCTAATTCTTAAAAACATAAAACATCACATGTCATTTTTCGCAGTTCTATTGGCTAACATTCAAAATTTTGATAACAATATTGAAAATGTACAGAAATGTGCACTTATACACTGCTGGTAGGAGTATAATTTAGAAAAACAGGAGTGGAGCACAATTTGATCATATTTATAGTTTTTTTTTAAATGTCGTATCCTATGGTCTAGCAATTCTACTACACAGTACATGTGTCCAAGGAGGTCTGCAAAGGGACACTGCCTTGAATCACGGATAGCAGTGAAAAAACTAGAAAATAACCTAAAATGTTCAACAAGAGAATTGCTGGTTAACCTGCAGTATACCTATATGAGTGGTGGCAAACTTATGGCATGCATGTTGTTTTCCTTTTGAGATAAAAGATGTTTACGTATGTTGTCTTTTCTAAATTAAAACTTCAGTATTAAGATCTAATTGCAGTGTTGGCACTTTGCGATTAATAAGTAGGTTTTGGGTTGCAGTTTGAGCACTCATCTTTAAAAGGTTTGCCATCACTAACCTATGCTATTCATAAAAATGACTTAGAGCTATATGTATCACAGCACATACTATTGAGTAAAGAAAGGAATATATATGCCAGAGATACTGCTCAGCAGCACAGGACCTGCCTGGGAAGCACAAGGTCCTGAGTTCGATTCTTGGTACCACAAAAAGAAAGGAAGATACATACAAAACAACATACATACATTAGTACGACACCATTTATGCTAAGAAAAACTACAAAATACTACTATATCCATTCTGTAGGTATACTACACACAGGTAAGTTCAAATAAATGCCCTGGAAGAACTAAAGTGATAATAGTTACCCATGTGAAGTTGCAGGACAGGGGACAGATAATGAAGTAGTGGTCAAAGGAACTTAGTTACCTCTAATGTTTCACTTCTTTAAAAAGGACATTTGTATGTACCACTTGTATAATTAAAAATCAACTTTTAAAGTGGGGCGTGGTGGCACATGCCTGTAATCCCTGCACTTGGGAGGCTGAGGCAGGAGGATCACTATGAGTTCACGGCCTGCCTGAACTACAAAGTGAGTTCAAGCCCAGTCCAAACTGTACAGTGAAACTCTGTGTCAAAAAGGCCACAAAAACCCCTTTTAAGCCAGTTTAGTGGCACACACATTATCCCAGCACCACTGAAGACTGAAGCAGAAAGATCACAGGTTTAAGCCTAGGCAGGCCTAAAATTTAGTGAGACATAAATAAAAAATAAATAGAATCAGTAAAGATAAATAAAAAGGTTTGAAGGTATAGCTCAATATGGAAGTGCTAGGTTCAATCCCCATTACTGCCAAACAAAAACAACTTCTAAAAATGTATACACAAACTTGAAGGAAATTTCACAATCAAATACAACGCAATCTTTAAAACAACTAATGAAAACTGCAAAAAAAAAAAAAACTACGAAAAATAGTAACAAAAATTTATGTGTGCAGCTATATATCAATATGAAATACTCTTCAAAGAATTAGATTTCAAAGGAGGATGGGGTAAAGAAAAAAAAGAAAATTGAGAACAATTTAAAAAAGGATAGGGCAAAGTCCATTAAATCATATAAATGATATATATATGCATACAAATGTCTAAAGGAGTTTCTGCAAATACATACAACAGTTGTCTTTACGGGAGAAAAAAAGGGCTGGGGAAGGAGGCTTTTTATGCTACATCCTCTTTAATATTGTTTTAACTTTCTACTATATATATAGTTTTGTTTTTCACTATTAAAAAATTTACTGACTGCTACTTTCTGGAGCAGTAAATGAGAAACATGGGCTGTTCAAGCCAATGTTCTCAGAAAGAAGCAAGTGTTTTTAAGAAGATACTCTACCACAGATCACTAACTGTATCATGGGATCAGTGAACTTCCGTAAAGGGAGAGAGAGTAAACAGTTTTTCTTTTATAGGCAGTACAGTCTCTGTCATAATTATCCCACCATTTTATGTGAAAGTAGTCATGACCATACATAAACAAACAGGCATGGCTGTGTTCCAATAAACGTTTACATAAATGGATGGTAGACACTTTTGGCCTACAGTCCACAGACTGCCAACCAGAGCTCTTTATCACCTTGCCAAGAAGACTGATGATGGTTTTAAGCAACCTTTCCTTGCCTCTAGCACTCTAAAGAGGATTAAGCGGCAACACAGACTATTCAAACATCCATAGAAATGCCTATCACACTACTTACTCCAGAGTCAGGGTTGGCAGGAATGATCTCTTGACAGATTGGATAGTAATTTCTAATAAGGTAAGTCAGAAATGCCCATCTCTCACTTAAGCCTTCTGTTTAAATTACTTTAAAAGCCTAGACATTATTATCCAGGCAACTGTTCTTCTTACATGACTAACATTGTTCTAACATCATAAATCAACATTATAGCCCCATATAATAATTACTATAACAATGGTTATGTAATTATTCTAAAATTAATTTATAGCTAATAAACCCATATACTAATTCATTTTGTTTTGCTGGGTATATAAAAGACATATATGGAAGTTAGACTACTCAGTCATACATCCTTACTGAGACTTTTCGTATGATCAAGGTCAGTATTCAAAACTTTAGCTGGATAAAATTATTATAGTCATCCTTTATAGAGTAATATCATACTGTAATTCCTAAGTACCTATCACCAAGAAGTCAAGGACAAAGCACAATCAAAACATTATGGTTAATGTTTAAATTTTTAAAATGTAAAAGACACACAGCCACTAACCCATTTCAAATGCTCTCTCCCTTGCTTCAGGCATACTTATATCCCACCATTTTTGCCAATTCCTCAAGCACTTCTGTAAGTCCTTTTCATGTTTTTACGAAGTGTAACTGAATACACAGTGAATGCTGCCACCAAGTGCCATCCAACAGAAGGGCATGCTTGTAAAGAGAAAGTTAAAACATCCTCCATCTCATCCACCTGATCTGTTTATTGCAGCTGCTCGCTGTTCCCCAAAGTCAAAATAACCACAAAAGGCAAACATTTTGCATCGATTCAGGTCTTCAAGGCTGCCATGACAGCCCAGCCAAAGCCACTCACGTGTATGGGCCAGCACTTCCTGTCCTCACTCCTCCCTATAGAATCTGTAATACATCTACAAGGAGAAACTGAAATACCACGTGCTTCCTTGACATGACAGTGACACATAATAGATACAGTGGTGCCATCTTTCATTACTCTCCATATTGTAAGGTATTTTGCTTCATGTAAACCTAGTTAAATAGATTTATAGATTATAGTATCTGGTTTAACAAAACTAAATCCTACAAAATACCAAGGGCTAAGAAGATTCTTACAAAGAAGCGATAATTTAAATACAAGATTATGCATATAAGCACAAACAAACAACAATAAAAAAGCTGACAAATCTGTTATTGTAGCCCTCAGCAAAAACACAAGGGTAAAAAAACCTAGCTAGATCTGACAAATTGTCTATAAAACTTGAAATTAGCAAGACTATCTGAAATAAAGATTTTCATGTATACTACTATGAACAATGAACTTCAAATTTTAAGTATTAGAATCTAGAATATAAAAATCTCTATGTTTTTTCAGTGATGCTCAAAGTCAAGAAATCATACCAGGGCTGGGGATATAGCTCAGTGGCACAGCGTCTGCCTTGCAAACATGAGGTGATGAGTTCGATTCCTGGTACCACCAAAAAAAAAAAAGAAAGAAACCATACCAGCCCCCGCATTCTCTCTTTCATGATGGCCCACCCTTGTGCTGTAAGGTGCACTTCTTTTCCTACTTTTACTCAGCCCAATTTCATTTTGCAGAGCCTGTTTCTTTTCTTTTAATAAAACTCTGCTACCATTTAAACAAAAATAAACCATACCAAAGCAAATTCCAGATGAACCAAATATTTAAACATTTTAAAAAATGATACAACTATAAAATATTTTTTTTATTAAACAAAGCCATAAAACACACTTGAAGAAAATATTGGGAACTTAAAAAATAGTACAAAAGCTTTTATAAATATGACAATAGAGAATGATAAATTTTGACTAAAAATTTAGGGATAGGAACACAGCCATCTCAATGGTAGAGCCCTTGCTTAGCATTTCCAAGGCCCTAGGTTCAAATCCTAGCAACACAAAAAAAGGAAGAAAACCTAGAATTTCTGCATACAATAAAAAAACTTAAGCATAAAAACCAAAAAAGTGATACACTATGTTGATGAGGAGATAGAGAGGCAGGCATTACCATGTTATTGCTGGGAGTTCTATCAACCAAAAGAAATTTGTTGGGAAGCAAAATGGCAATATTTACCTAAATTACTAATTCACATAACCTTCATAATCTTGTTTTTATGTTAATCAGTACAACTATATTTTATTTGTATTAGCTTTTTGAAAAATAGATTAAGGATATACGAAAAACAAAGGGAAAATATATTTGGCCCTAATGAACCCTGGAATCTTCGTACTCCAATAAAACCAGAGCTCTTTTAGCACTGGTAGCAGCTAAGTCTATAGCTGCTACCATGTGACACCCCCAGAAATGGACTTCATAGATACATATATATTAAAGTAAAAATAAAGACGATGAGCCCCTGGCATTAACAGTTTTTTATTGTTGTTGTTGCTTTTTGGAACCAGGTATCAAACTTGGACCACATGCTTGCCAGGCTGGTGCCGTCCCACTGAGCCCTACCCTCAGCCTGGCATAATACTGTCATGTTTATGAGCATAATTTCCGTCATCTAACATTTTGAGGATCCAAGAAGAAACTTCTTTTTGTTGTTCTCGCCACTTGAGCATACTCTCTGCCAGTTCCTCTGTCTCACTCACCAAAATATCCATTTTGGCTAAAGCCTTGCTCATTCTCTTCAGATTTTCACCTAAATGAGGGCTATTTCTAATTGTTTTGAGATGGGTTTCCAATTTCTCAATGAAAGTCACAGCCAACTGAAGCAAATGTACCATGCATCTGTGGTAAACAGCTTCCACAGGTAAGTGTTCCTGGCACATGGGCTTCAACAGCCTTTGTCTGAGAAGCCTCTTCTTTTTTAGCCCTGCTTCTAGATGAGTATTCATGCTTTGCAGGGTATGCCGCGCCTGAGCCAAACAGGAAGGATGAACGACATCTCCTGTCTCCTTTTCTAGTTCTACAAGTTCAATTTCCAGGTTTTTCTGGTAGATTTCAGCTTGAATATTTGCTGTCTGCCGTAGTCTGGAAAACTTTACAAAGCTAAGAGCTGTTTTCTTCGGTAAGTTTAACATTTCTTGAGGGACCATCCCTGAGGCCACAAGGCAGCCCAGCAATAGCCCAGGGGCATTGGGCTCTGTTGCCAGGTCCCAGGGGTTAGCAGTGGCCATGCTCTAGCCTACCACCTCCTTCAAAATCTTACATTTAACTTTTTAAAAAATTTTCTCACAGACATTCACAATGCAAATTTACCATTTTAAAGTTTCTTAAGTGGCCATTAACCTAGGATTGATTAAATAAGTTATGGTATTTGCACACATGGTGATTATGTTAACAGGAAAAAAAAGGATTGCCAGGTGTGGTGGCACAAACCTATAATCCTAGCACATGGGAGGCTGAGGCAGGAGAGTCACAGAAATTCAAGCCTAGCCTTGACTGAGCTACATAATAAGTTCAAGGCCGGCATGGACTACATAGTGAGATCCTGTCTCAAAAAAAAACAAAAACAAAAACAGACACTCAAGCAAGGTATAGTAAGTGGTACAGGACTGTAATCCCAGCACTTATATAGGGACAGATTAGAAGAGCACTACTGAGCATGGTGGTGCATGCCTATAATCCCAGCACTCAGGAGGCTGAGGCAGGAGGACTGCTGTGAGTTCAAGGCCAGCCTAGCCTACAAAGTGAGTTCAAGGCCAGCCCGAACTACATAATGAAACCCCGTCTCAAAAAGACCTCCTGCCCAAAAGATGGACACAGGCAGGAAACATAGCACAGGACCTAGACAGTTGACACTGTAAAAATCATCACAGCTTATTTGCAGCTGACAAGTATCAAATCATCACATGTTCATCTGAGGCTGATGACTGTAAAATTGTCACAAGCTTACCTGCGTACCATGTGATTAAGAAATGTACTCCTTGTGAAAGTGCTACTCGTACTTACTGCCTGCTTAGGAAATCCCCAACTGACCACATTGTCCCTTCCCAGAAACAAAGACTGGGGCCCTGAGTGGTCTACATCATACCAATCAGCAAACAGTTATCATTTAGGAACCAGTTTACCCGTGTAAGTATGCACTCATCTCAAACTCACTGGGGACCCTACCATGCAGTGCACTATGTTGTTAAGACAGCTTTTCTTTCAGTCTGGAGATTCCTCAAAAAACTAGGATTAGAGGTCCCATTCAACCCAACTGTTTTCCTTCTGGGTATCTTCCCAGAAGAATTAAAAACAGCATACTACAGTGATATATGTGTACCCATGTTTATAGTAGCACAATTGGTCATAGCTAGATCTTGGAAACAACCCAAATACCTATCACCTAAGGAGAAAAAGATAAAAAAGATGTGGTCTTTTTATATAATGGAATACTACTCAACCATAAAAAAGGATCAACTGGAGACTTTTAAAGGTAAATGGATGCAACTCAAGACAATACTCACAAGAGTAAAATAAGATCCAAAACATATAATAAATACTGTGAAATGGGAAGAAACTATTCAGAAGGAAAAAGAAACTGGGATGGGGGAAAGGAGAAAAGAAGGAAGGGAAAAGCAAAAGAAAGAAAGGAAGGCAGAAAGAAAAGAAGAAAAAAAAGGAAAATTTTAAAAAGTATATACAAGACAGGTAAGATAGTTATACTACTAATTTATCTTAATTCATTGAAAAGAAAGGTTTGTGCTAATATTGTTTGGACAACTAAATGCCTACATCTTGTACTCTGAGTAGCTGATTTAAAGGTAACAATACAGAATATATTACCGATTGTTACTCTACTATTATCTTGAAGTTTTATTTTTTTCTCTTTAAAATATCATTGCATTTTTTTGCTTTAAAATAAATAAATTTTTTTTTAAAGATAGCTTCTATTCTGCTTACTCTGCACTTGCCTTACTTTACATAAACTTGCAGATCCGGGGAGATAGCTCAGCGGCACAGCATCTGCCTGGCAAGTGCAATTCCCAGTACCAAACATAAATAAACTTTTGCTTTGCACCTTATCAGTCTTCCCATCCCCATTTTCCACCAAGAGCCCCAATTCCTTTGCTTCACAGGAGTGAGGGCACAGGTCTGGAGACTGGGGTAGGGTCATTATGGGGACCCTATCTCACCCCCCGGAAGCCCACTGCCAGACACAACACCTAGGCAGCTGAGGCAGGAGCCTCGCAAGTTGAAGGCCAGCCTGGGTTACACACTGAGACAATGTCTCAAAAAAACCCAAAAAATATTAAAGGTGAAAGACATCCAGAATTCACCCATTTCTCACTGCCTCCATGGCCACCATCTCTTATCTGGGTCACTGTAATATCTCCGGAAGTCCACCTCCACACAGGAGCCACTGTGATCCTGGGAAAAACTGAACATGACCCTTATCATCTCAAAACCTCCACTGGCTCCCCATTTCACTTAGAGATGCCAAGATGCTTAGGACTCCACAGAGCGCAGGGCAATTTGATCTTCTGTCCTCAAGACTTCACGTCCTACTGCTCTACTCGTTTGCTCCCAGGGGCTGAGCCCTTCCAGCGCCCTTTACCGTGCAAGGCATGTTCCTACTTCACCTCAGCATGTCTCCTCTGCCTGAAGCATGCTTCTCCCACGTACGCACTCCGCTCACACTCTCACCTTCAGTTCTGCTCAGCTCTCACCTCTGTGAAGTTCACCGTGTCTCATTTGATGTTGAAAACACAACCTGTTCTCCCCTCCCTCCCCCCACCCCCTGCTTCTGCTCCCGATTCCTCTTTACCCTTTCTGTCTTTTCGCCGAAGAATTATTTTTAATATAATTTACTTATTTATTATGCTTATTGTCTTTTTCTGTATCTCCACTACTAGATTGTAAATTACATGAGAGCACAGATCTTCTATTCATACACATATATAGATGTAACAGAAAAGTGCTAGGTACAGTAAACACTTAAATGTTCAGTGAGATAAGAGAACATAAACAAGCCTCTCTACTTAGGGAATATTTAAATAGAGACCTGAAGGAAGAAGGAACGAAACAAACACCGCATAGAAAACTGCTCAGGTCAAAAAAGAACAGGGTGGGTGTTTGCTTGACGGCTTCAAGAAGTAAGGACAACCGGAGTGGAGCACAGACAACACAAGGGAGAGAGGCCAGGGAAACCCTGGGCGGCAGGTCAGGGTGGGGTCAGCGGTCCACAGGGCAACTCTGGCTTACGCACAAATGAGGTGACAGGAAAGAAGCCCCTGGATACTTTCGAGGAAAACAATATGGCCAGACTTAGATACACTGCTTTTAAATGTATAGGTAAAAATCAGACTTAAAAGCACATTCCATTAAACATTCAAGAAATGACTAATCCTAACCTTAAACTCTAATGCCATCTAACAACAAAAAAGGAAAAGGAATAATACTCCACAATTAGCTTTATGGGTTAGTAAAAAACTGTGAGGCTAAAAACAATAATAAAACAAACAAACCTAGTTCAAGGAAAAACTACACAAAATCTGCAAATTGTAAGTCCTACGCAGAATGTTGGCAAATCAAATTTAGAAGTATCTGTAATAATGGGTCACATTTGAGCACTATCCCAAACATTTTCCATAGATTAACTCATTTAATCCATATACCAACCCTACTTTATAAGTATAGTGCTGTACTCCACCTATTTTACAGATGAAAAACTCAGGTACAGAAAGGCTAAGTAATTTGCCAAAGTCCACAGAAAGTGGAGACCCTTGATTTTTTTTATTTTAATGTAATACAAATATATGTTAATAAAGAAAATATTTAAAAGCACTCTTCTTACTCCTACAAAAAATAAAACAAAATTTCACACTATAACTAGAGAAAAACACTAGTTATCTATTGTGTATCTTAATCTTAAAAGAACGACCAACATTTTACTCAGAGTATAAGTAATAGACAAAAAGACTCTCCTACAAAATAGATAATTTGAAGAATTATTTGGACTTCTCCCTATTCCCTATTTATCTATATTCTATTTTGTTCTTTATTTATATATAAATAAAGTTTGACAGGGCTGGGGATATAGCTCAGCAGCACAGTGCCCACCTGGTAAGTGCAAGGTCGTGAGTTCAATTCCTGGTACCAAAAAAAACCAAAACCAAAACCAAAAAAACCCAAAACTTTTGAGTTCCTCATACTGAGCATCCCAAACACTGCACCCTTTACTAATGTGATGTTAAGATGCTGTCTCTGCGCTGGCCAAGCTGAAACTGCAGAAGGCTTCAGAACGATAGCGGCCAGATACTGAGGAGGAGTACAAACTCTAGTGGGAATGTTGCAAATACAAAAACATGAAGCTCTAAAAAGACAGGGGCTGCTGTGGTGTTCAGGGATGCACTTCAGCTTCTAGGATTACCAAGGCTTCCCTGAGGTCTGCTTTTTCTGTTTCTCCCAACCAAACACTCTTAAAGATTGCTATGTAGTCTCATAGTCCAGTCCAGCACATGTCTGGGAGAAACAAGGCCAGTTGGCTCATTGCAGGGTTGAAATGTGTTTTACTTTGTTTTATATTTACAAAGGTTATGTGGGCAAGTAAGTAAGAAAAACTGTAATATTTAAGCTTGTGTCTGACTTATTTCACTGAACATTATGTTCTCAAGTTGCATTTCTATGTCTCAAGTTCATCTCTCTTTATAGCAGAGTACTACTCCACTGTGTATAAGTAACATTTTCTTTGTCCATTTATCTGTTGATGGACATACACAGTTTCTAAGATCCAGCTATCATAAATTACATGCTATAAACATGGGTATGTATGCTTGTCTGTAACATTATTACTTACACTCTTTGGGGAGGGTACCTAAAGGGAGACAGTTGGCTCAAATGGAATTTCTAGTTTTAGTTTTTTGCCAGGCAGGTGCTTGTGCTGCTGAGCTATATCCCTGGCCCCCAGTTTTAGTTTTCTGAGGACTTTCCACATTGATTTCCATAGTGTCTGTACTAGTTTACACTACTACCAACAATGCAGAAGATTTCCTTTTTCCCTGCATCACCAGCACTTGTTATCATTTGATGTATCTGATGATAACCTTTCTGGGATAAGATGATATCTCAATGTAGCTTTAATTTGCATTTCTCTAACGGTCAGCAATGTTGAACATTTTTACATATATTTATCGACCATTTGTATCTCTTCTGAGAAGCACTGATTCATTTTGGTTGCCTATTTTTTTGACTGGGTCTTTTTTATTTTGGAGAGTCTCATTTTTTTCATTTCTTTATATACTCTAGATATTAGACTTCTGTCCAAGGGCTAGCTGGCAAGAATTTTTTCCCATCTTATAGGTCATCTCTTCAGTTTGTTGTGTCTTTTGCTGTGCAGAAGCTTTTAAATTTTATATAATCCCATTTGTTGATTCTTAATATACTGTATTTCTTGTGCCATTGTGGTTCTGTTCAGAAAGTCCCTGTCTTCAAGAGTTTTACCTATTTTATCTTCCAGCAGATTGTTTGCTGTTTTAACAAGTCTATCTTTGATCCATTTTGTTTTTAGTTTACTATATGGTGAGATATATGGGTCTAGACTCAAGCTCCTGCATATAAATATCTACTTTTCCCAACTTTTCCCAGCACCATTTATTAAAGAGGCTACCTTAAGCCAGGCATAGTGGCACAGACCTGTAATCCCAGCACTCAGGAGGCTGAGGAAGGAAGATCATCACTGCAAGTTCGAGACTAGCCTGGGCTACAAAGTGAGCTCAAGGCCAGCCTGAACTGCATAGCAAGACCCCATCTCAAAAAGACAAAAATACATACATACATACTTACATACATACATACATACATACATACATACATACATAAACAGGCTATCTTTCATTTAGTATATGTTTTTGGCCCCTTGTGTTAAAAATCTAATAGCTGAATGAGCCTGGGGTTTTTTCTGTTCTGGCTGCCATCTATTCTGTTTCATTGGTCCACATGCCTGTTTTCATGCCAGTACCATGCTGTTTTTGTTTTTTGGGGGGTTTTTGGGGGGGCAAGGGTACCAGAAATTGAACTCAGGGCCTTATGCTTGCAAGGCAGGCATTATATCACTGAACAAAATCCCCAGCCCCACTCGATGCTGTTTTAACCACAGTAGCTTTGTGGTTAGTTTAACTTCAGATCTGGGATTGTGATGCCTCCTGCTTTGTTCTAGTTGCCCAGAATTGCTTTAGCTATTCTGGTCTTTTCTGGTTCCAAATGAACTTTTAAATGGTTTCCTTTAGATTTGTGAGAAATGATGTTGGTATTTTGACTGGGATTGTGTTAAATCTATATATCAGTTTTGAAAATATAGCAATATTAACTATATTGGTCCTGCCTACCTGGGAACTAAAGGTATCTTTCCATTTTCAATGTCTTCCTCAATTTCCTTTTCCAGAGTGATATAATTTTCTTTGTACTCTTTTAGTCCCTTAAGTTAATTCTTACATATCTAATTTTTCTTGATGTTATTGTAAATGAGATTGTTTTCTCAATTTCTTTGTCAATAATTTTTTTCCTAATTTCATTATTACTGTATAGAAATGCTACTGATTGTGTTTATTTATATCCTGGTACATTGCTGAATATGTTTATTAATTCCAGAAGTTTTTTGGTGGAATGTTTTGGGTCTTGTAATAATGTCACCTGCAAATAAGGACACTTTGACTTCTTCCTTTCCTGTATACATTCCTTTGTTCTTTCTCTTGTCTTATTGCTCTCGCTAATGTTTCTAGGACTATGTTGAATGGCAATGGTGAACGTAGACATCTTTGTCTTGTCTCTGGTTTTACAGGGAAAGCTTTTAGTTTTTCCTCATTTAATATGATGTTGGCAGTAGGTTGGTCATCAATGACTTTTATCAGATTAAGGTAAAGTCCTTCTATATCTATTCTCTTCAGGGTTTTTAGCATGAATAGATGTTAGATTTTATCAAAAGCTTTTTTCTGTGTCTACCGAGATGATTTTTGTCCTTGCTTCTGTTTATATGATGAATTACACTTATTAATTTGTATATGTTGAACCATCCTTGCATTCCTGGGATGAAGTCTACTTATTCATAGTGTACAATCCTTTTGATGATCTGTCACATTCTGTTTGCCAGTATCTCACTAAGGATACTCGTATCTACATTCATTACAGAAACTGGCCTGTCATTCTCTTTTTTGCTTTTTATTGTCTGGTTTGGGGACCAGAATAATGCTAGCTTCCAAGAATAATTTTGCGATTACTCCTTCCCTCTCCATTTCATTAAAGAGTTTGAGGAATACTAGTTTTAGATCTTCTCTGAAGTTCTTGCAGAACTTAGCTGTTGACATATAACAGCATCAACATTCCAAAATAGAAATAAGGGCATAGAAAGAACGGGAATAAACACAAAACGCAGCAAGGTGAACATTAAATCCCGTAGAGGATGTAATTCTATGCAGAGCATCCAGGGCAAAGGAGGCAAGATGTAAGCTCCAAAGAGCTTGGGCAGCCCTGCTCTGCGAGGAGCAGTGAGCTCCACTCACTGCTTGCAGCCTTTCTCAGCAGTTGTTCCACCTTGCTGGCTTCTCCAATTTACTGGATCTCCAGTCTACATTAAGTTTCGTGCTCACGGCTACACACACGGCCCTCTCCGACGCACACTGCCTGGCCTCCCAGGCCTTCTTCTGACCTCTGGGTGGAAGCCTCCCTGACCCTACCACTCTTGCATTCTACACACGTGTAACAAAGAGCACACATTATGTCAAGATATGCTGCCATCTTGAGCAGTAACCAGGCCCCCTTTAATCATGGCCACTACAGCCTCTGAGAGCCTAGACAGCTGACGATTGTCAAGTCCTCAGACAAAACCCTAGCTAGCTCTTTTCAAGTGGTGTGTCCTTGAGCTCTATTATCAAAGCAAATTCTTTCACTTTTACAACTTCATCTTGCATCAACTAGTGTCTTGCTGGTTCCTGAGATGCCAACAAGGCCTCCTTTTTGCTGTCCTGATGCAAAGTATTTGGTTACTTTTAATGCTAATCTTTTCAGCAACCAAACTCTCCTCCACTAAAACTGCAGGTCCCTCCTTTCTGGGGAAACTGAAAACTTCTCAAATAGCCTTTTTACTGGCTAAAAACAGCCAACAGTATCTATGCTACATCCTGAACATTGGGCTGTCTTAAAAGTTCCTCTACCAGATTAATAAGTCTTCCACTCCTAGTCTCCCACAGTCTCAGGGACATAAGCAAAATGTAGACAAATCTTCTATTACAGCTTAACACACACAGTCTGGAGTCCAACTGCCAATGGAGTCCTTATTCCCAATTTGAAATCTCCTAAGCCTGGTCTTTACTGTCTGCCTTTTTGTCAGTATTCTGGTCTTCTGAGCTCAGACCAGATCTCCCATCAAGTTCAGCCTTCAACTATCTAAAGCTGCTGCTCCAGCCAGCATCTCCAAAACTTTCCAAACTCCTTGCTTGAATCAGTTCCAAAGGCTTCTAAACTACATGGTCAAGCAGCATCACAATGATGATCCCACTCATATTACCAAAATCTGTCTTACTTACTTTCCTGTTGCTGAGATAAAATATCCAACACTCGCAATTTAAAGGGGAGGATTATTTTGCTCATGTTTCAGAAGTTTCAGTTTCTGCATGGTTAATAGCACAGTGAATGGGTCTGGGCAGAGAAAAGTTGCTCATATCATGGCTGCTCAAAAGCAAAGAAAGAATGGAGGAGACAGAGAGGAAGATATACCCTTCCAGGTTGTGCCCCCAGCTGTCTCCCCTAATCAACCTCCACTTCCTAAAATCAAGTCAGCTATACTGCCCTCATGCTCCAATGCTGCTTCAAAAGCCCCACTTAGGAGTGCATGAGGCTCTTGGGGGGATATCCAAACATAAACAACACCTAGCAATATACACATACACAAAGGTTGTACAATCATCATCAGTACCTAATTACAGAATGTTTTCACCAACCCCAAAGAAATCCCATACCCACTAGCAATCACTCTCCACTCCCACAAAACCACTTGTCTCTAATATATACGTGATTTTAACAAAGCTTATATATACTCTTAACTGTGATCTTACTATTCCTTAAGGCCAAATTTTTGAGCCAGGCATGGTGCTGCACGCCTGTAATCCCAGCACTCTGGAGGCTGAGGAAGGAGTATCACTGCAAGTTCGAGCCCAGCCTGAGCTACAAAGTGAGTTGAAGACCAGATTGAATGGCATAGTGAGACCCTGTCTCAAAAAGACCAAAAAAAAAAGGCCAAATTGTTACCCTCCTAAAAGTAGGAGTGGGAAAATTCTTACATGATCATAGCTCAGCCGGGTGTGGTGGCACATGCCTGTAACCCCAGTACTCAGGAGGCTGAGGTAGGAGGATCATTACAATTTCGAGACCAGCCTGGGCTACAAAGTGAGCTCAAGGCCAAGGTGAACTGCATAGCAAGACCCTGTCTCAAAAAGAAAAAAAAAGCATTATCATAGCTCAATAGGAAGATGTGATTTAACACAGTAACTTACTAAGGTCTTATTTTTGGATACAAAGGAAAATTCCTAGCAATAAAATGATCTTACATATTTACTTACCTAATTTGGGGGTCAATCTAAACTACAGAGTACTTTCTGTCTGGTTTGGTTTTGAAAAGTTTTTTATTAAAGAGTGCAATATAATTGCACATTGTCTTGGTTACTTTTCTCTCATTGCTGAGACAAAATACCCAACACCCAAAATGAAGGAAGGAAAGGTTTATTTAGCTTACAGTTTGTGGAGGTTTCAGTCCATACTTGGTTGGCTCAGAGGCAGAGTAGCACATGGCAGAGGGAAAATGTTCATGGAGGCAGAACACAGCAAAAACAGAAGAGCAAAAGGGGGGCATGGCTGCAAGCAGCCTCTTCTCTTCTGTTACACTGTAAACAGGCCACCCCCACCCGGGGGCGTGTAGCTCTCACACAATCTCCATGCCCTCCTCTTCCTGAGGCTCAGGATGTATACAAAGTAAGCACCTTAGCTTCCTCTTGAGTCACTCAGATAAACCTCTAGACTCCCCAAGTTGACACAATGTATCAACCATAACACACATAAAAGTGTATATCTTGATATTTTTTCAAAACCCAAATGCATTAGTGTACCCAGCACTCAGATCAAGAAACAAGCTTTCCACTGTCTTCTTAAACCACTCCCAAATGATAGCTACTATTTTCATACTTCTGATGCTAAATTATTTTTTCCTGTTTTAAAAATAGAAGTATGCACAACAGAAAACTTTTACATTGACATTTCATGTCTTGCAGTACTCACCACAATCTTCTTGTACAAAGCCATAACATTATCATCATCAAATGGTAGAAAGCCACACATAAGAACATATAAGAGTATGCCCATGCTCCAAACATCTGCCTGAGAGGGAGACAAAAAAAAATTAAAAAATTAAGAATGACAGTACACTAAACAGAACCACAGACTCATCACAACACTGGAATAGAGCTCAGAGAACATCCTATTCAACACACACACAAACACCACATACACACAAACACAAAGGTTGTGCAATCATCATCAGTACCTAATTCCAGAATATTTTCTTTCACGTTTTTTTGTCTTTTTGAAAGGGGGTCTCACTTTGTAGTTCAGGCAGTTGAGGCTGGTCTTGAGCTCACTTTGTAGCTGAAGCTGGTCTTGAACTCACAACGATCATCCTACCTCAGCCTCCTGAGTGCTGGGATTATAGGCATGTGCCATTACACCTGGCCCAGAATGTTCTCACCATCCCCAAAGAAATCCCATACCCACTGGCAATCACTCCTCATTCTCACTGAACCACCTGTCTCTAATATATACATGATTTTAACAAAGCTTACACATATTCTTCACTCACAGTAAGTATACTCCTAACTCATTCTACAGATAGACAAGGAACTTTAAGCCCAGAAAGCAAAGTTTGTCCAAAATCACCCAGTCAACGTCAGGTCACCCAGGAAGGCCCTGTGCCTTCCAGTTCAGCACACTCTCCTCTAGTTGCATGCTAAAACTTAATAGAAAATAATTTCCAGTTGGCTGGGTTGGATTGGGTACAATAAGGAAATGAAGCCCAGTGCCTCACTATAAAGACAATGCTACAGGGCTACTGAGGGTTTAGGTTACATATGAGGATGATGTAAACAGGCATGGGGATGTCAAAACAAGCCTGAAATTTTCCTGATAATCTCCAAATGTGACTAAACTGCATTGTAAAATCTTCTCTATGTAGAGCAATCTTAACAAAATTCAGTGGTGGACTTTTCAGGCTAAAAATTAGCCTGCCAGCGCAAATAAATCTATAAATCTCAAAATGCAGAAAGGTGTTTAACCTTTATATGAATTATCCATGTGTTCCATGAATCCTAAGTAGTAACTATTTATTTAAGTAGTATCTGGCCTTAGTCAATAATGGCATCACTACTAGATGTCAGAGCTCCTACCCTCATTTAATCCTTAAGAAAATTTTAAAAGCTCATGTTAGCAATTTTTGTTTGAAGGAAAAAGAAAAAATAAGGGAACAGTTAACTTGGACAACATCACTCATCTACATAATACCTACACTAGGTCAGCCTGGAAATTCATTCTTGTCTGTTGAATCACATCAAATTACTACATCAGTGCTAGTATGCCTCAGATGAACAATTTCACTTTTCAAGCTGACACCTGATATTTGCTCCAAGATGTAAGAAGTCAGAAATGAACCTAGAGATATGTCAAATATTTAACCTATAAATTAAAGCATAAAGGCATGACACCCATGACCAGGATGCTAAATTCAAAGTAGAGGGCATGGTGGTACAGAGGCCTGTAATACCAGCACTTAGAAGCCTCAGGCAGGAGAACTGCCACAAATTCAAGGCCAGCCTGGACTACATACTGAAGTCAAGGCCAGCCTGAACTACAAAGCAAGACCCTGTCTCAAAAACTCAACAAATACATTCAAAGTAGAGCTGCAGAGGGAAGTGAGCTAACATGGCCTTGTCAAATATACTAAGAGGGCAACAGAGATATTATGCCTATGTTAACTTAAAAATTAAAAAAAATCAAGTGAGTGTGGTGGCACATGCCTGTTAATCCCAATATCTTGGGAGACTGAGGCAGGACTACAAGTTCAAGCCTAGCCATAGTGACAGCCTGTCTCAAAATCAAAAATAACAAAGGGCTGGAGATATAGCTCAGTACAAAGGCCTTGAGTTCAATCCCCAATACTGGGGTAGAAAAAAGCTGAGGAAAATAATAGCAAAATCCCCACAGAAATCTACCAAAGCCTATTTGAGAAAGAAAAGCAAAAAAAGAGTACTCTTTAGTTAATTCTTCACAGCACTTTACTTAGCCAGGCATGTGCCTGTAATCCTAGCACTTGGGAGGCTGATGCAGGAGGACTGCTGTGAGTTTGAGGCCAGCCTGGACAATATAGTGAACTCAAAGCTAGCTGAAACTACATAGCAAGACCCTGTCTCAAAAACAAACAAACAAACTTCACTATTTCAAATTAGATATGAGAATAAACTAACCAAAATCACAAGCCAAAGCAAATGCAAGTAAATCTATTAGTTACCAATTGCCAAATAAGACAAAAATAACTTGGGGAAGAGGGGCTTTAATCCACTTCCTGTGAGAAATTACTGAAGAAATCAGAGATACTATCCTGGAACATGTCCTAAGTATCAGTATCACTGGCACTGTTGATTTTAAATGAAGGTTCTTAAAGTACTATCTTGAAAAAGAAAACCAAAATCTCTGAGGGCACAGCTCTGTACCCCAGATCTTCCAACAAGACCCCAGGTGATTCCTTGGAATAGTGTCCTTAAAACATTGCCTAGAAGAATGGAAAACAAACTAAAATGGTCAAGAAATAAGATTACACAGGAAAAACGCAAGATACATTCAGACCAGCAGGACGTTTTTGCCAGCCCTCTAGGAATGTCCTGAGGCACATGATTATCACTCCCCGGAGACCACATGAACAGAAGAAAGAGTCCTTCACTCAGTTCAAATATTGACCAGTTATCACCATCTGTGTGACCATGCAAAGGCACCTACTTTTTCTTTTTTTTTTGTCTTTTTGAGACAGGGACTCACTATGCAGTTCAGGCTGGCCTTGAGATCACTTTGTAACCAGGCTGGTCTCAGACTTGCAATGATCCTCCTGCCTCAGCCTCCTGAGTGCTAGGATTACAGGTGTGCGCCACCACGTCTGCCTAGGCACCTACTTTCTGAGCTTGAATTTCTTCTTTGCTTTATGGAATCAATAATAGTATTGATTGGCAAAGGATTTTTATGTGGCTTTAGTTAAAATGATAAAAAGTATTTAGCATGTGAAACTCTTGAGCACTACTGATCAGACTATAAGGTGGTATAACCAATATATAAGACAATATGGAAGTTCCTCAAAAACATAATTACCACATGATCCAGCAATTCCTCTTCTGGCTATATACCTTTCTGGCTATATATATCTTATACAGTACTTAGTTAAATATAAAACTGAAAGCAGGATCTCAAAGAGATAATACACATACCTATGTTCCCAGTAATATTCCTCACAATAGACAAAGTAGAAGCAACCCAACTGACCATCAAGGGATGAATGAATCAACAAAGTATGGTATATACATATAATGGAATATTATTCAGCCCATAAAGGAAGGAAATTCTGAGACCTGCTACAACATGGATGAACCTTGAGGACATTTTGCTAAGTAAAATAAGCTAGTTACAAAATGACAAATATTCTAAGATTCTATTTATAGGAGATCTACAAAATAGTTATATTCACGGATAGCCAAGCATAATGGCACACAGTTATAATCCCAGCATTCAGGAGGCTGAGACAATAAGGTTATGAGTTTAAAGCTAGCCTGGACTATCTAAAGACCCTATAACAAAACAAAATTTTATAGACACAAAGCTGGGCACAGTGGCACATGCCTATAATCCCAGCATTCAGAAGGCTGAGGCAGGAAGATTGCCAGAAGTATGAGGCCAACCTGGCCTACATAGTGAGTTCAAGGTCAGCCTAAATTACCAAGTGAAACATTGTCTCAAAAAACAAAAAGAGGCCGGCAATCGCCTGTAATCAGGAGGCTTAGGCAGGAGGATCGTTGTGAGTTCCAGACCAGCTTGGGCTACAAAGTAAGCTCAAGGCTAGCCTGAACTGCATAGCAAGACCCTGTCTCAAAAAGAAAAAAAAAAAAAAAAAAAAAATTTCATACACACAAAGAAGGACAATTGCCAGGAAAGTGGAATAGGTAGGAATGGGGAGTTACTATTTAATGGGTATAGAGTTTCCACTCTGCAAGATGAAAAATGTGGGAGATTTGTTGCACAACCACATAAATGTACTTAACATGACTGAATTGTACACTTAAAAATGGCTAATATGGTACATTTTATGTTGTGTGTATCTTACCTCAATAAAAGATTAAAAGTAGCTAGATGCAGAGGTACCTACCTATAATCAAAGCACTCTGGAAGGCTGAGGCAAAAGGATCCCAAGTTTGAGCCCAGCCTGGACAACTCAGTGGCTTAGTAAGAACTCATCTCACAATTACAAACAAAAGGGCAGGATGACAGGGACCCCTGAATCCAATCCCTAGCACCAAAAAAGTAGCTTAGGGTGTAGCTCAGTGGTAGAGGACTGGCCTAGCATAGGGTGAGACCCTGGGTTCCTTCCCCACCACCACCACAAAAAAATGAGTGTCTGTACAGATTGAAGGACAAATTTTGCTCAGTAAAAGTTTGCTCCTTTTCGTATGTTGAACTAAGACGGCCACAAAATTACTTCCATGGTATTTCTACCCAAAATGACTAAGATGAATCTAATCAAAGAAAGCATTAAATTCAAATTCATAGACATTATACAAAATAAAATTTAAAATTTTAACACGGATGTGGTAGTGGACACCTATTATTCCAGCACTCAAGAGGTTGAAAAAGAAGGTAATGAATCTGAGACCTAGGCTATATAGTGAATTCAAGGTCAGCCTAGACTTCATAGGGAGACCATGTCTCAAAAAAACAAAACAAAGAAATGTTAACCAAGCCCAGCGGTGCACATCTGTAATTCCAACACTTGGGAGGCTGAGGCAGGAAGATGACAAGTTTGAGTCCCACCTGAGCCATGTCACAAGACCCTGTCTCAAACTTTTATTTTTTTAAATTAATTTTATTAGCCAGGTGTGGTGGCACACACCTGTAATCCCAGCACTTGGGAGGCTGAGGCAGGAGGATTGTGCAAATTGGAGACCAGCCTAGACTATAAACTGAGCTCAAGGCCAGCCTGAACTGTATAGCAAGACCCTGTCTCAAAAAGACCAAAAACAAATAAATAAATAAAATTTAAAAATAATAATTTTATTGGTACATTTTAGAAATACATAATGATCATGTTCATCATAGGGAATTTGTACCTGTAATAATATATCTTTTTTTGTCTTTTTTTTTTGGTCTCACTATGCAGTTCAGGTTGGCCTTGAAGTCACTTTGTAGCCCAGGCTGCCTTGAACTCAGTGATCCTCCTGCTTCAGCTCCTAAGAGCAGGGATTACAGGTATGTGCCACCACACCCAGCCATAATCTATCTTGATTCTTCTTTTTTCCCAATCCCCTCCCCTCTTAACCCCTCTTCCCTTCCTTATTTACAAAAACTTTGGTTTCCATTTTTTTCTTTCTCTTCTTTTCACTCTTTTCCTTTCCTTCCTTCCTCCTTTCCCCAAAAGGGCTGGAGCCAGGCATGGTGACACATGCCTCTAATCTCAACACTCAGGAGACTGAGGCAGGAAGGTTGCCACAAGTTTGAGGCCAGCATGGGCTCCAAGTGAGTTCAAGGTCAACCTGAACTACAGAGCAAGACCTGGGAAGGAGGGAGGGAGGGAGGGAAGAAGGGAGGGAATAAGGGAAGAAAGGAGGGAGGAAGGAAGGGAGGAGGGGTAGCTCAATGCAAAGGCCGTAGGTTCATCATCAACTGGGGAGTAAGTTTACAGTCAAAGGAAATAAAGCCTAAAAAAGTCTTAAGAGATTAAAGAAACTAGTCATGGTGGCACACGACTGTAAGCGCACCACTTGAGGCTAAGGCAAGAGGATCACTGCAAGTTTGAGGCCACCCTGAGCTACACAGCCAGTTCAAGACCACCAGGAATCACTGACCATGGTGGCACATGCTTGTAATCGCAGCGGTGGGAGGCTGAGGCAGGAGGATTGCTGTGGGCTCAAGGCCAACCTGAACTACAAAGTGAGACCCTGTCTCAAAAAAAAGACCAGCATGAACTATATATCAAGATCCTGTCTCAAAAAACCAAAATAAATAAGTAGGACTAAAGAGGCACAGTAACCAAATCCAACATGTGATCATGATCTGGGGGAAAAATTAAATTATAAAGGACATCACTGGTACAAGTAACACCAACTGAATTCTAAACTGTGGATTAAATTAATTGCATCAGTGTTAAATTCTCAGATTTTGATAACTAAAATATAGTTAGCAATGTATTTACTTTTAGGAAAAACATGCAAGTTACATAAGTAGTGATACAGGGATCTGATGTCTCCAATTTACTTTCAAATGACCCCCAAAGGGAAAAATGTAAACAATTGTGAATCTAAATTTAAAAATCCAAAAGTTCCTTGTTTTGCTATATTTTGCTTTGCTTTATTATGTCTTCAGACAACATCGTACCATGCGGTCCAGGATGGCCTCAAACTCACAGCACTTCTCCTGCCTCAGCCTCCCAAGTGCTAGATTACAGGCATGTGGCACCACACCTGGCGTCCTCATCCCATTTTTGTACTACACTGTAAGTTTGAGACTATACCAAAATGAAGTCCCCAAAAAAGTTAGTTCCCATCTTCACATGTGACAAATTAAGTATCCTGCTATCTCCCACAGTTTCTCCCACATAACACTATCTCCAAAAGATGTTTTACATGGAAAGTGGGTTCTGTACACAAATAAAATCAGGACCAGCTATACCTGTCATGTTTCCCTCCCAAAGGATCATACTGTGCAAAAACATGTGAAAGCTTTGGAAATGTCTTAATAAAACTGTTCAACCCAGCACTTTCTGAGCTTTTTACAACTAATGTGTGTTTTGTTTTGACTTTATGACACTGACATCAATAACACTAATACTCCAGAGAATAGAAGGCACTGATTAGCTTAAGGAGTGAGTGTAAAAAAGCCCAGGCCTGGGCTGCTATATAGGACTGCTGGTCTCAGAGAGCTGGCTGGGGACACAGAGCGGGTTTTCTCTGTGCTAACTGACATCTCTGAAATTCTAAGCCCATAACCCTGATTTTATGCTCTCCTCACTCGACTAACTGGGCAAAACTATGGCACTGTTTACTACAAAAACAAACATAGCAGAAATATATCCGTTTCAAATATTGTGTTATTACGTTTATTGCAAGTTACTCATTCTGTCAGGTTATAAATCTCACTAGCCAAACAGACTAAATGCTTTAATTAACAAGATTATGTCTTACTTCATTGTTAGATATCCCCAGGGCACAGTGACTGACTTACTGCAGGTCACAAATAAATGTATGTTGATTATATACCAAATTAATCAATAAATAATTACCTCTGATCCAAGATATGATTTGCCTTGTATTAACTCAGGTGCTGCATACGCAAGACTCCCACAGCATGTCTGTAGATGGTAATCCTTATTATCCTGCCAATAAGATAAAAAGGAAACAGTTATTTATTATAATCATTAAGAGTATCAAACTTTGATGCCAGGCATGGTGGCACATGCCTGCAAGCCCAACATGTGGGAGTCTGAGCCAGGAGGATCACATGACTTTGAGGCCAGTCTGGATTGTATTAGTGAACTCAAGGCCAGCCTAAACTACATAGTAAGACCCTGTCTCAAAAGAAAAAAGGAGCATCAAAATTTGGTAACACTCTTAGAACACAAAGAGAAGCTAGATAAAAACTCTATCCCAAATAATGAGACCTGCAGCCAAGCCAATACTCTTTGCATACATGCATGCACACACATGTGGTTTCCACTTCCCTGGACTTCCAATACTACTGCAACCATGAACAAACAAAATCTTTTTCCTCTTGGCTCAGTCATACCCGGCTCATACTCCCCTAGATATTCATTCACATCACAATTTGGCTAGCATAATCCAAGCACACGTCTTCCCACCCTCAAGTCCTCAAGGAAAAAGGATTCTCTGCCAGTTTCTAGCTCCAATATCAAATCTTTACAAATACAGAAGAGTTTTTTTCTCCTTAGAGGGAAGAAAGTAACACAACACATGAACAGTACCTGAAGAGTCTGCTTTTTAGATTCAGTTATAAGACAAATCACCATCCTTGCTTCCAGATTTAGTAAAATGAGAAATGCTTCATCCTCTCTGCTATCCCACAGAAACACCAAGACTTAGTGAAAATGAATCTATTGCCCAACTCCAGGGCAGAGTCCTACAGCTAGCAACACTGGTGAAATTGTAAGATTTCATTTATGACTGAAACATACCCAGAAGTCTGAGGCAATCCTCTCCCACACTACCCCCACTTTCACAAATGGTGACTATGTGGGTGGCACCCATAGCAGTCTTTAAAAAAAATGCTAAAAGAATCTGTCACAAACATTCTCCACTGTTTTTTCTGGCAAGTATGGCTTAAACCAGCTTGTTTGTTCGAAGAATGATCTCTACAGGTTGGCAAGGTGAGGCACGTGTCTTCTAGCATTTGCTTCCCAGACATAAGGCTCCACTGGTGATCTCTGAAGAGCCAGTGGAGAATCAGAAGGAAGCAGACATTCAGTCAGAGGCAAAATCTGCTTCCTTTTGCACCTAGATAATTCTGATTGGGGCAGGAAGTACTCATGGGATTACAAAGTACTGAAACAAGCCTGCAGCTTCAACATTCTTAATGAGTGTAAACAACTCATTTGAGAGACAACACCATCATTAGAGAATTCAAAAATTAGACTCCAAAGGTAGCCATCCAGGAGACCTACCGCAGACAGACCCAGGAAATTCAGTCATTTCAAAGAGAAGTTATAATGGGCAATACCAGGGCTTAACTATAGAATGCAAATTAGGGAAATACCTAAGAGTATAAATTTACAAGTGTATATACAGACATTTTCCTGCATTTATAAGGGGATTACTTCCAAAAATATAACTAATTCTTAGTTATATAACCATGTGCATAACCAAAAATAGATTAACACTGAATTCTCAACTCCTGTCTAAATGAACAAAAGCATCATCTAGTAGCAACACAGTCAAACTGCAAGCACAGTGATGAACTGAGCGTGCACCATAATGGCTTTCCTAGCCATCAACACCACAGTCTCTCACCACTCACCCATGGGGTCTTCGGCAGGACCAACCCTCAACCTGGAATGGGTGGCTCTCAATCTTAGCTACATATTAGAATCATCTAAACAACTTACTGATATCAAGGGTAAAATTTAACATTCTTCACAAAGGATGCAGCCATGCTCAATAAAGGAATAAGTGCAACCTGGTGCAAGAAAACATATTAAGAGCTGCACTTACAAAGAAATTAAGCGCATTTTTATTTCTGCACTTACCTTAGGTTTCGCACAGAGACCAAAGTCAATCATCTTTACTTTATGATGTTCATCAAATAAGAAATTCTCCTGAGAAAACAAAAAATATTTTCATAACTATGTTTTGACTTTCTTATGACATATCCCATCTCCAGCCATTTATAAAAATGAGTTTTTTTTAAAAAAAGCCAGTGTACTGGTGCATGTCTATAATCCCAGCACTCGGGAGGCTGTTGTAGGAGGATTGTTGCGAGTTCAAGACCAGCCTGGGCTACAAAGGGAGCTCAAGGCCAGCCTGAACTACACAGTGAGACTCTGTCTCAAAAAGACAAAAAGGGCTGGGGATATAGCTCAGTGGCATAAACGCCTACCTGGCAAGTGTAAGGTCCTGAGTTCGAGTCCCCGTACCAAAAAATAACAAAAAAAGTCCAAAAAAAAAGGGTTTAAAGTTATTTATATTAACAAGCCAGGATGGAGATATAGCTTAATGGCACAGCGCCTGCCTGGCAAGCGCAAGGTCCTGAGTTTGATTCCCAGTACAAAAATAAATAAATAAATAAATATCCAAAATAAAAAGCCTAGGTATAACAGAGTAAAAATCACTAAAAACAAGGATGGCAAGAGGTGTAAAAGGGGAAAGATGATAAATTAATAAATACACACACACACACACACACACACACACACACACACACACACATATGGAAAAGACAGTAGGCATAGTGGCACATGCCTGTAATTCCAACACCTGGAAGGCTAAAACAAGGAGGATACCGAGTTTGAAATCAGCCAGGTCTACACAGTGAATTCAAGACCAACCAAGACTATATATAGTGAGACCTCGTCCAGAAAAGAAAACTCAAAAAATATAGTAAACAAGAAAAAAATTTTAATTAAAAATAAATAAGTGGGATTTGGTGGCACACACCTATAATCCCAGCACTCAGGAGGCTGAAGCAGGAGGATCACTGAGTTTTGAGGCCAGACTGGGCTAAACAGCAAAGGCTATACAGCAAAACCCTATCTCAAAATAAATAGAGATAGCGGAAATGTTGATAACTATACTACTTCTTATCAAAACACACTGGCATAAGCGATTCCTCCTTCATGCTGAGGACCAACTACTTGCAAACATAATTTGTGCCAAAGGCAAATTTAAACCTAAAGAGTAAGCTCAAAATGAAGAGTTGAACATAGACGGATAAAAAAGAATAATGACTCCATCCTATCTACTCAGCCCAACTCTTTGGTCTCTGCATATTTAGGGTCATATTCGTATTCACTATCACCCACGTTGGTCAGGGCCTGCAGATCTGTATTAACATTTTTACTCAGTCCCTTAAAGAGTAGTCTAGCCTGGCAGAGTAGAACATGCCTATAATGCCAGCACCCTAGGAGCTGAGGCAGAAGGATGGCAACTTCAAGCCCAGCCTGGGCAATTTAGCAATGCAGCAAGACCCTGCCTCAAAAACAAAGGAAGGAAGGAAGGAATTGAGGAAGGGAAGTGGAGGGGAATTAGGGGGAGGGGGAAGGGAAGGAGGGAGGGGAAGGGAAGGAAGGAGGGCTAGGGTGTAGCACAGGGCAAAGGCCCTGATTTTAATCCCCAATACCAACATACATATGTATACACACATAAAAAAGAAAGAAAAATGAAGTTTGTCAATTTTACCCCACTATTTCCTTCTAAGGAATAGTGTATTTAAAATTAAAGAAACATGAGGATAGGAAAAGAACACCAAACGGAAAATATCCAATGACCCCTTTCCTAGAGATCAAACCTGGATCACAAGGACACCTGTAATGTCACATACAAATGGCAAAAGCATAGAGCACTCGTTATTGTGGTTTAGATCTAAAATGTCCCCCACAGGGGTCCTGTGGGGGCGGGGACACAGCTCAGGGGCCAAGCACCTGCCTGGCAAGCACAAGGCCCTGAGTTTGAGTCCTACTACCAAAAACAACAAAAACAAAAATCAAAGAAGCATAAGGGCCCTATACTCATAAGTAGATATGTACGCTTAAGTTCAGTGGTGCATCAGTTAGGAGGTGGGGCCTGGCTGCAGGCGGATCACAGGGTATGACCTATAAGGGTGTGTTCTTGTCCTCCGTGCTTCCCCTAACCTCCCTCAGCCTCCTGCTTCTGCTGCAACACGTGCTGTCCTCTGCCAGGCCTGTCCCCTGTGCCCTCCCAGGGCCAGCCAATTTGGAAAGACTCACTGAAACTGTGAGCCCAATAAACTCCTCAAGCGCAGAGGTCAGGTGTTTCAGCCCAGTGCTAAGAAGTGACTAAGACGCTAATCTGTCCAAATTCACCAAAATTCAAAAGTAAGGAAAAAAACCATGACAGATTCTGACTGGTGCAAGGACAAGAGGAGCGGAGAGGAGAAGACAAAGCCGCGGCAGCCGCAGCAGCAGCAAAACTAAGACGGCCTCCTCAGCAGAGCACCTGGAAACCTGAGGTTTGCAGGTACACGGTGCTGAATCTCGGGTCAGCATTTAAGTATGACAGGGTCACTTACTGGCTTGAGGTCCCTGTGAGCATAGCCCTGGCTATGCACATAAGCAACTGCAGCTACTATCTGACGGAAGACAATCCGGGTCTCCTCTTCCGACAGGCGATCCTGGGAAATTATGTAGTCAAACAGCTCTCCTCCAGGACAGTACTTCAACAGAAGAGCCACACAGTTAATGTTACATCTTATAGAAATCATTTCTAAGAAATGTAAGATTAAAAAACTTATACTGAATTCAGAGATATTATTAATTGAACTCTAAAGGCAAGGGAACTGAGTAGGCATATTCAAAGATACACTCTCAGGATCAAACAAATCAATTATTCCAGGAATAAGAACAATAACTCTTTCCATGAACAGTTTTATTACCAATAAACAGAAGTAGGACGACCACTGTGATTTTTAAAACCTCACACAGGGTTTTATATTTTTATAGCATAGTACTAAAAAGCATTCTCATCTTAATGAATTCACATTTAGGAGAGTGCCTAAAATACTCTTGTAAAGCAGTAGTAATGATTGTTCTCCAGTAATTACTGTTGGTCACTGTCTGAAGACTAGTGATTTTCTGCATCAGGAGGGGCCCAGTTAGACAGCAGTGCTCAGAGCTCACAGGCTGGGGAGGCGATGGGGCACAAAGCTCTGGGCTGCCACCCCTTTCCAGAGCAGATTCATGTTTCAGCAAACTTGATCTCCATTTAAAACTTCATCTTATTTTAGTAATGTGAAAATTATAAATGCACACTTTTGATCTCATAGTTTCACATTTAGGTTGTTCCCAGAGATATATGCACATGGACACAGCCACAGCCTCTAAGTCCGCTCTTGCCGGGTGGCCCACCTTCACGCTGCAGGGTGCGCTTCTATTCCTACTCATACTTTGCCCGAACTCGTTTCCTTTCCTTCCTTTAGTAAAACTTTGTGACCATTTAAAAAAAAACACCCTGAAGCACATTTAAAGATAATTCACTGAAGCAGCATTGCATATAAAAGCACAAAACTAAAAACAAATGTCTAAGCCTATTTGTGGTCTATCACAAAATACCCTACACAAAATACCTTGTTACTTGTATAAACAAAAAAAACTTATTGGTTAAAATTATGGAGGCTGGAGCTGGGAATGTAGCTAGTGGCACAGCACCTGTCTGGCAAGTGCAAAGCCCTGAGTTCAATTTCCAGTACAAAAAAAAAAAGAAAAAAGACTCCATAAATAATTATGGAGGCTGCAAAGCCCAAGATCAAAGTCTCAACTGAGCCAGGAATAGTGGTTCACATCTATACTCTCAGCACTTCACATGACAGAAGAGAACAAAAAGTCCTCTCAAGGCTCATTTATAAGGGTACAAGTTCCATTTGTGGATGTAGACCCTTCTCTGCAACGCTCCGCCTCTTACTTTTATAACACTGGGGTATAAATTCCAACATACGACTTTTGTGGGGATACCAACATTTAGAACATAACCACCCCTGAATGTTCATACTATATCAGATATGTCATAGCTATAAAATGAAATTCTCCACAGTACTTATAAAACAGGAGAGCTACTGATAAGAAATAACGTCCGGTAATAAGTGAAAAGCAAAGTGTGTAACAATTTACAAAAGCATGGTAAGTAAAAAAAAAAACCCAGTCAAAAGAGTACAGACTAAATTATAGATTTGTTTACATTAGGTTCAAGAGCAGGTCAAAATAATCTCTGCTGGCAGAAATCAGATCAGTGGTTGCTGGGATGGGCAGGGCAGGTGTGCTTATAGGGATTAACTTAATGGGGCCGGAAAAGTGAGATGATGAAAATGTTTTATACGTTAAGTGAGTGAGGTGGGAAGTACATTAGTATTTACATTTGTCAAACTGTGCTTTATTAGATGCAAATTATACAGCCAAGGTAAATTTTTTAACACTACAGTAACATGTATGTAAAGAAGGCAACCTTCTTTATGTTTTCAATAAATACAAAGTAAAGAAAAAAATCTAAAATCTCTATGATGTACACAACTGGTTTCCAAGCTAAAATGTTAAGTGGGAAGGAAAAAAAGTAGAGCAATATTAGTTTGTGATCATTTGTGTGACAGAAGCCAATAAACTACAGAGGTATACACACACACACACATAAAATATACATAGGTAACTATAGGAGACATCAAAAATATAATGAATGGCTGGGATACAGGGGAAAGAGAATTTTTATTTTTAATATATATCCTCTTATATCTTTTAAATTTTGTCCAAGGATGATGAATATTTTGAGATTTTATTTATTCTCTAAGCTACTTGGGAGCAGGAGGCAGAAACAATAGGTTTATGCATAGGTTTAAGGCCAAACTGGGCAACAGAGAGAGACCCAATTCATAGTCACTGTAGACTATGCAGGTAATATAGTTTGGTAAAGGGAAAGTAGTTCTAGATCCAAAATTTCAACATTATAAATTTTAAAATACACTTTTAAAACAGTGCTGATTTGTGAAAATATTATACAGTTACAGAGCATTTGGCTGAAACTAAGGAGCCTGAAACATGAATAATGTCAGCTCTAAAGACATTTATGTTTCATTTCAAAAAGGACAGGCTAAAACTTGAAAAAAATTGGTTTGCATAACACATGCACTGGAAACTATCCATGTGCTGCATACTGTGACTCCCTAGAAGGTATGTTCAAGTCCTAACAGTGGTACCTATGATTGTGAGCTTATTTACAATAAGGGTTTTTGTGGATGTAATCAAGTTAAGAGAAAGTAATACTAGATTAGAGTAGGCCTTAATTCAACGATATGAGTCCCTTATGAGAAAAGGGAGGCAGGAGGATAACTGAGAGTTTGAGGCCAGCCTGAACTGCACAGGGAAACCATGTCTCAGAAAGACTAAAAAAAAAGAGGGAGATCAGGACAGACACAACATTCGAGAGAAACATGGCATTTGAAGACGTAGGCACAGACTAAAGTAGCACATCTATAAACAAACAATACCAAAATTTGCCACCAACTGCTGGGTGTGGTGGCACACGCTTGTAATTCTAGAATTTCTAGGCTGAAGCAGAAGGGTTGTGACAGTTTGAGGCCCACCTGGGCTCTCAAATGAGTTGAAAGCCAACCTGAATTACATAGCAAGACCCTGTTTCAAAAAAGAAAAACCCAAGGTCCTGAATTCAATTCCCAGTACCAAACAAACAAACAACCAAGCCAGGTGTGGTGGTGCACCCCTGTAATCCCAACACTTGGGGGTCTGAGGCAAGAGGATCATTGTGAGTTCATGGCCAGCCTAGGCTACATCCAAGGCAAGCCTGAACTACATAGTGAGATTCTACCTCTAAAGATGAGAGAGGGAGGGGAGGGAAAGGGCAAGGGAAAGAGGAGGGGAGAAGGAATGAAAAAAAAAAAAATTACCAGCAACCACCAAGAACTAGGAAAGAGCCCTGTAACAGATTCTCTCTCAGCACCTCCAGAAAAAGTGAGCATGGTAATCAGAGCGAAGTTATGTATAGTCATTTGTTAACCTTAGGAAATTAATACACCATATAAAATTGAAATGAATCCTTCTCTTAAGCGCAAATTCTAATATATGCAATCCTCTAAACTACACCATTCCACTAGGGGAGTATCAGAAAGAACACATTTACAATGAATCTCTCCTTTATTATACTGAATATGCCTATTTTTACAGTCTAAATTGTTACAGCCAGAACAGAAGTAGACTACTTAACATTCATTCTAAGCTTTTAGGCACCCAAACCATACTACTAACCTCAAGAACTATGAATATTTTGTTGGTTGTCTCTAGCACATGGTAGAGTTGACATATATGCTGGTGTCTCAGATTCTTTAAGGCATCAATCTCTGTTTTGACTCGAGGTAGATCACTCTACAACAAAGCATCATTTCAAATGAGCAATAAATTTATTAAGAAATGCTCCAACCATACATGCACCAAATCCCTATGAGGAATGTGATCATCATGTACTACAAGAAATTTTAAAAGATACAAACCTAGAATGCCCATGAATAAGTAACACTTTATTATAAAAAAAATTCTTTTTTCTAAAGTTTTTTTAAAGTTTTTTTTTTTTTTTTTGTAGCACCAGGGATGGAACTCAGGACCTTGCACTTGCTAGGCACTATATCCCCAGCCCAACAAAAAAGAATTCTTGCCAGACATAGTGCTGCACACTTACAATCCCAGCACTTGGGAGGCTGAGGCAGGAGGATTGCCATGAGTTCAAGGTCAGCCTGAACCACATAGTGAGATCTTGTCTCAAAAAAAACAAAAATAAATGAATAAATAAAGAATGTCTCAATCTAATATCAGTGGCTCAAGATCCAGTTACTAGGACAAGATCCAGTTGCACAGGACTATGCAACCAGGTGTCAAGTTCTGACCAAGAATAAACTACAACTACTCTGATATAATAATCCTTCATGTTCATTTTGTTTTGGGGAAAGAGTCATGACTAACACCCTGAAAAAATAGTTATCAATAGGAAATATAAAACCAAGCTTAGAAATAATGAATTAATGCCATGATATTGATGCTTTAGCGGTAAGTATTGAGTATTACATTATCAATATAATACATTTTATAACAATGTACATTTTTGCTATTTGTGTATTTGAAGTGTTCAAGTGATTAGTCTCACTAAAGTTGTAACTGGGGGTCTAAACTACTTAAGGAAACTAGTCAAATTTGTAATTAATGTTAAATACTCAACAAAATGGTTTTAATGCTCTTTTACTAATTAATATAGTAATGAGCACCAAAAGAAAAAAACGAAGGAGAGTGAATTAATTGATAGATGATTAAAACTAATTTCTAAAATAGGCCACTGTGTGATATTTGGCATATTTTAAAAAGAATTCAAAAAATTCAGGAGGCTGAGGTAGAAGGATCACTATGAGTTCAAGGCCAGCCTGGGCTACATAGTGAGTTCAAATCCAGCCTAAACTACATAGCAAGACCCCGTCTCAAAAAGTCAAAAAAATTTTTTTTCAAAAAGTTGACATTGCTATTACAAAACTCCTGATATTTCCTTTGACTTATTCATCAGCACTTATATCCTTAAAAATAGAAAACAAGGTAACCATGTTAAACATTGCCTCATAACATCATAAGGAAGGCATTTAAATCAGGTGGTAGTACACACACACACGTTCATAATCCCTGCACTGGGGCCAGATAAAGCAGAAGGGTCACCACGACTTCAAAGCCAGCCTGGCTATATAACGAGACCCTGTCTCAAAAAAAACAAACTTAAAAACAGTAGTAAAAGAAAAAGAAACAGTAGCAGCATATCAACTATTTTTGTTTGCCAGTTGAGAAAAATTGTAAAAATATTTTCCTCAACTGTATACTAACAATCGTAACGCTACCTTGACACAAAAGAAATAGCTTTTGTGAAAAAAGAAAAAAGATTTATCCAAAGGTAGATCCAAGGAAACGGACGGGGTCATTTGCCTCAAATCACCATCATCCCATGTACAGGTGTATTAGAGTCTTTCACAGCGAGGACGGGGAGGGGGTAACAATGAAATAACAGACCTGTTCTATGCTCCATCCCTGTCTAGACCCCAAACCTCTCCATCCCTTGCCCAAGGGAATGAAACTGTACTCGACCCCCTGGTGCCAGCATCTGTACGTTCTGTCCATTTATCTGAGCCGAGGAGAGGTGGAGGTACTGGGTATGCCCTAGGCTGGAGGAAATTTGGAGAAACTACTTACTTATCTCTAAAAGAAAATAATCTGACTTTTAAAGTTCCATTTTGTGGTGCTGGTCCCAGCTTCCCGCTTGACTTAACCCAGCCCTCAGTCTTGAGGGCCTCAAGGTGTATGCAGAGACAACAACATTTTAGTATAGAATCTTTTTTTTTTTTTCCCCCGGTACCGGGGATCAAACTCAGGACCTTGCGCTTGCCAGGCAAGCGCTTGTGCCACTGAACTATACCCCCAGCCCCCCGAGGGCCTCAAGGTGCCACATCATCTGCCTGGTACTCTCATGACGGGCTGACACATAGATTCCATCAAAAGTAGCTGGAGCAAAGCAAAAGGAAGCCAGATGCTTGAGGCTAAAAAGGTATCACTAAAGACTGTGAGGTGACACAAAGGAAAGCCAAAGTCAAGGGATATTTAATCATTATACCTGCTGGAAGGGCCTTTGCTTTTAGGCAATCATGCAGAAGAACCTCTTGCGTGGACTCTCTGTTCTACTTTTTTTGGGAGAGCTGACACACGAGTGACTCTGTTGCTCCCAATTTCCCCACTTGTCTGAACGCCTTTCCTTTCCTTCTGAAGGCTGCCAATTAGCCATCTGCAGCCTTGTCCCTCGGCATCACAGTAACTCTTCCTGGTAGGGGTCAGTCAGGACTTGCCCCACACTGGAGGGGAGGAGACAGATGACTGCAGTCATAAAACTCTTCTTGCCAAATGTGAGCAAGAGCAAGGACTTAGAAAGAGTGGCAGCTGGGCTGAGTTTGCCTAGAGTCCAATGTCAAGTCTTATCCTATATATTCTGTAGTCAACATCCTAAGATATTAGAACTTTAGTAAATAACGTAGTTACAAAGCTTACAAATTAATGGAAAACAAGCTAGTAAGCAGTAAGAGGAAAGCAGATCCTGTCTCTACAGTAGACTTGAACTAAGAAACATAGTGACAGAGATAAGGAAAGGCAGTATTTTGGTTAGTTCTCAGAAAGATGTATCGAGCAAATACATAAGAGTCTGCTTGTAAACTAATGTGAATTACCATTTGGAGAAGGCACACAATTTACTAACACTAAGAATATATTTTTGAGCAAGACTATTTCTTACGAAGAGGAGCGTAGTTTTATCAGTTATGTTTTATCAGTTACTCTAAGCAATCACAGAAGGCTCTTGCTTTTATTTGCCACTAATTCAGAAAATAGCAAGGAAAGCAGCTACAAATGTTTTCCTGGTCAAAGTTACTCCAGAGAATCTTCTTAAGGACAGCTGCATTAAATCAGTTTGCTTTCAGTTATACAAGCCACGTTGTATCAAAAAAAGTCACCTTTTTTTAAGCTTTGGGTATTAAAATTTCTCTAAGGAGCTAGGAAGTAGCACCAGCACTTTTATTACTGAACAAATCACCACTGATCTCTAAATATACCACAATGTCTCTAGCATTTCAAAGTCTCTTATTTCATTTTCCCCTCAGTCAAACAGTTAAAGAGCCTTGAATTCCACAGTGGCTCATGAAGAAGCCTCAGAACACCTCAATGCCCAAAGTGGCTGACGCAAATCCCCAGATGGGTTCATAAGAAACCCAATGACAAGGAAGAGAGTCGGCAAGGCCAACCACCTCTGTAGGATGGATTTAAATCTCCATCTGAATAGTGCCTTAGAGTAGTTTCCTGCCCCCAAAATCGGAAGATCCCTGGCAGAATGGAACGCTCTACCAGTTCTTGAACTCGGACATCTTTCCTGCTTTATATTCATAGGCCCGCTCGTCACAGATTCCCAGCTGCAACCTGTCCAGTTAGTATGTGATCTCTGGATGGTACTGAAATCATGCTGCCCATCCTACAATAAAGGTTGGTATAAAAAAAAAAAAAAGATAAAAGAAACCAAAACAAATGAGTACTCCAAACCAAATGAACACCTGGAAATTTTTTCTACTTCTGAATCTTTTCTCATACCAGTCAATGTCCCAAAGGGTTCAAATGGCCCCAAATAGTGAAGATTCTTACCTCACCCAAATGGCACTAGCAAGCAACCTACGATGAAAGTTCAAATGGTAGACAGCACATCTACACAGGTGGGATATGTGCCACTGTCCTGCATTAGTCTGAAGGACAATGAATACTTTCCCCTACCTCACTTTAAAACCTCGATCTATACACTTATTTGTTTATTTCTGGTCTTTTTGAGACAGAGTTTCACTATGCAGTTCAGGTAGTACTGAACTCACTGTGTAGCTCAGACTGGCCTCGACTCACCATGGTCCTCCTCCTGCCTTAACCTCCTAAACACTGGAAATACAGGCATGCACCACCACCCCTGGTATATGTACTTTTTAAAAGCTACATAAAGGGGCTGGGGATATAGCTCAGTTGAATAAGCGCTTGCCTGGCAAGTGCAAGGTCCTGAGTTCGATCCCTGGTACCACAAAAAAAATAAATAAATAAAAGCTACATAAATATCACTATAAGAAAAGAGCATTGCTGGGAGTGGTGTTGCATGCCTGTAATCTCAATGCTCAGGAGGCTGAGATAGGAGGATCATTGTAAGTTCTGAGCCCAGCCTGGTCTACAAAGTGAGCTCAAGGCCAGCCCAAACTTCATAGTGAGATAGTGAGACCCTGTCTCAAAGAGACCAAAAAAAAGGAAAGAAAGAAAAAGAGCAGTAATGAAGACATTTAAATTTTAATTACAAAACTGATCTATAAGTAGAATATTACAAAAATAACTTTAAAACTTACCCCTAGTGCATTTTTATCCATGATTTTTATAGCCACCATTTCTCCAGTGAGGATATGGCAGGCAAGTTTGACCTTTGCAAAGCCACCTAAATACAGAAAAATATGTAACAAATATACAAGCAAGGACTCCAGCACAAACACCTTCTACATTTGCAAGGGCATATGCATACAGCGTCAGCTGCCCAGGAAGAGGACCACTTCAGCCTAGGAATTCAAGACCAATCTGTGCAAAATAGCAAGGCCTCCTATCTCCAAAAACAAAAAAGCTCAATTGAGATATATTTTCCTGGAAGTTTTTCATCTGTCAATTTCAAAATGTTAGAATAACTCTAGTTTCTTCTTGTTCAATGTCTAGCTAAAGAATTTTTCTCCTTACCATGATCATCTATCTCTAATTTTGTAATAAAGAAGTAGGAAAACAGAAGTCACTCTTTACAGATATGCTTTATGATTAACATTGCAATTAAATTTGCTTTATCATGAACATTGCTAGAACACAGTAAAGTTGCTGAAACCTAAGACAAATTATACAACATTTCTGAATAGTTTTTAAAACTGTGAAGGTAAGTAATTATGTTTCAAAACTAGTCAAAAGTTGAATAGATGTCTTTAGCCAGATGTGGTGGCACACATCTGCAACCCCAGCACCTAGAAAGCTAAGCCAAGAAGATCGCCATGAATTCAAGACTGGCCTGGACTACATAGTGAACTCAAGGCCAGCCTGAACTAAATGTGTGCAATGTTTCAGAAAAAAAAAAAAAAAAAAAAATCTTCAAATTAATATTTCCAAAAAGCCAGGTGTGTGGGCATGGTGGCACATACCTGTAATCTCAGCATGTAGAAGTATGATGCAGGAGGACTGCTTCAAGTTCAAGGCCAGCCTGGGCTTATAGTGAGTTCAAAGCCAACCTGAACTACATAGTGAGACCCTGCCTCAAAAATACAAACAAAACAAAAGAGCCTGACGTGGTAATGCACAACTGTAATCCCAGCACTCAGGAGGCTGAAGCAGGAGGATTGCCATGAGTCTGAGAACAGCCTAGGCTATGAAGTGAGTTCAAAACCAGCCTAAACTACACAGCAAAACCCTGTCTTAAAAAAAACGAACAAAAATTTAAAGAAACTCTAGGTTATCTCTCCCATGGTCTTTCCCATTTCAGTAAGGAGCAAATCTGTTTTCCCAGGTACTCAGACCCCAAACCCTGGAAACATTCTCTTTCTCTAATATTCCATATGTGACCCATCAACAAATCCCACTGGCTCATGTTGGGAGAAATATGTCAATGGTTATTTTGGGGAAAAGGAAGTAGATACTGGCTGGAAATGGTTTATGTCTAATCTCAGCAAATAATATAAAGTTAAAATAGATGGGTAAGATATACATAAAACTCCACTGAGGTTACTATATTTTGCATATTTTATTGTATATTATACTTCAAAAAATAATTATATTACCTTCACTACTATCACTCCTATCCACGCCACTATCAGCTCCAACACCATTCACCTAAGCTACTTTAATACCTTCCTGACAGCTCTCTTCTTCTCTTGCCCTCTCCTACTCAGTCTTTTTACCACCAAGCAGCCTGGTGACTTTAGCTATGTAATAAAGGTCAGATCACCCTGTGGCTTAAAACTCTCCAAAGACTTTTATTTAGGATAAAAATCAAAATTCTTTAATGAACTAGAAGGCATCTCCTTCTCTATCTTTGCTGCACTTTTTCTCATTGAAGTAAGTAGAAAGTAGGGGATTTAGCTCAGTGGCACAGCACCTGCCTGGCAAGTATGAGGTCCTGAGTTTGATTTCCAGTACTCCCCCACCAAAAAGCAGAAAGTTTAAAACTATATATAAAAAAAAGGCAAAAGACTACATAAGTTAAACTAAAAAACTCACGACTGCCCAAGTAGACAACACTTCCAGACAGTTAACCTATCCCCTGCCTCCAAGAAAAAAATATCAGTTACCTGTGCCAATAGTTTCATATAATTCATAGTATTTGAGAAGTTCATCATAATCTTTCATAGTCCACCTGGAAATTTATTCAAAATGACAAAAAGAACCTGTAAGACAAAAACAGTACATGGCCAATAAAGGAAATGTTGCCAGATTATCTATTTGTAACTATAAATATAAATAAATTTTAGGCATATAAATAATACTGGAAAACTCATTAGCCATTATTTTTAAAAATTAGATTTCTATCTCACACCATGTATACAAAGCAGTATCAGCGAAAGACACAAACCTGAAAGATAAACTTACAAAACACTTAAAAGAATATTATTGCTGGACGTGGTGGCACACGCCTGTAATCCCAGCACTAGGGAGACTGACACAGGAGGAGCACCACCAGTTTGAGGCCAGTACAGGCTATACAATGAGTTCAAGACCAGCCTGAACTACAGAGGGTTTTTTTGAATCCTGTCTCAAAAAACAACAACAAAAAAAAGAACATTGTCATGACTTCAGGATATGACAGGATCTTTCAAGTGCTAATCATTAAAAAACTATACTACAGAGCTGGACATGGTGGCATCCAGCTACTTGGGAGGCTATGACAGAAGATCAGGTGAGCTCAAGAGCTCAAGGCCAGCTGGGCAACATAGCGAGACTCCCACCTAAAACAACATTGAGCATGGTGGTGTGGTGTGCCCCTGCAATCTCACCACTGTGGGAAGCTGAGGCAGGAGAGTCACAAGTTCCACACCAAACTGGAACAAAAACCTTGTCTCAAACGGTTTGGAGACGTAGCTTAGCATGGAGGCCATGGGTTTAACCTCCAGTTCTAAACAGGAAATAAAAACTAGCAGGTTCATTAAAGAGCAAATTCCAAGTAATGCAGATACAAAGAAAGGCTAAAGAAGTAACAGAGAAAGACATAAAGATTTAAAAACCAACTGGGTGTGGTGGCACATGCTTGTAATCCCCACACTCTGGGAGACTGTGGCTGGAAGATCCCAAATTAGAGCCCAGACCAGGCAACTTAGTCACTTGGGGAGATCCTGTCTCAAAATTAAGAAATTAGCCAGATGTGGTGGCTCATGCCTATAATTCCAGTACTCGGGAAGCTGAGGCAGGAGGATTGCGGTGAGTCCAAGGCCAACCTTAGCTACAAAGTAAGTTCAAGGCCAGCTTCAACTGCACAGTGAGACCATCTCAAAAAGACAAAAAAATAAAACAGAACACCATGAGATGAGCCAAGCATGGTGGTGTAAGCCTGTAATCCCAGCACTCAGGAGGGTAAGGCAGGAGGATTGCCATGGGACGGCAGCCTAGGCTGCACAGCGAGTTCAAGACCAGCCTACATTAATTACATAGCAAAACCCTGTCTCAAAAAAATAACAAAACAAAACACCATGAGGTGAAAACAGAAAAAGGAAAAGTGGTTGTGTTATGAAGCGTCTGACTGCCACCAGGGCACCTTTCTCAATGCACACAAAGGTCTGGGCTGTTTCCAGTTGTCACCCTCTTAAAAAAGAACATAATTTCTATATGATGTTGGAATTCACTTCTCTAGATTAGGAATACAGGACTATCGTAATTAACCTCCTGACAACAAGCTCTCACATAAAAGTTTTCAACCTCTGATTCATCACCTCTGGCCAACCAGCACAGGTTCACTCACACCAAGTTGAAACTGAAACCATGAACCTCCTTTCTCCTCCACTTTTCTCTATCAATTCCCTTCCCTTAAATTTCACCAGGTGGAAGGGCTGGGGGTGATACATGCCTGCAGTACCAGCACTCAGGAGGACTGCCAAGAGTCTGAGGCCAGCCTGACCTACAAAGGGAGACCCTGTCTAAGTATCAAAAAACAAAAACATAGCAAGACCCTGTCTCATAAAACCCCCAAAAATAATTATACCATGTCTTAGGGTGAGTAAATTAAATCCAGGTAACATCATGTTTGCTAATATATAAGTAGTACTTACATCACAAATGGCCAGAGGTGGTGGTGCGCTATCTATTGAGAGTAGATTATATTTGATTTTAAAATTTTGTGGACACAGAGCTGGTTCTAAAATCCTTGTTTAGAAATTAAATATTCTTAAGTCAATTTATCTTCTAGAGGTTGGAACACAGAACACCAAAAGATTTATGAATGAAATAACCCACATATACTATCAGTCAGTGTGAAAACCAGGCTTGTCAAATGCTGACAATGAAGGAGACTAGACCACAATTCGACACCTGTCTTCCGGGTGTCTCCAACATAACAGCAGCCCAGAACTCTAAAAAACAAAGACATTGGCAAGATAATGGGAAGTTTAGGTTAAATTTTTAACAGAGAGCAACAAACTGTGCAAATACATTATTGGGGAAGCTGTACTATTGCACTGTGAAGTGCATGTATCTAGGGAGTCTGTGAGAACAGTGACGTTGGGGAAAATTTCAAGAGAGAATACAGAACAGCTTCTACTGTGTCCTTGTACTACAGTTAAACAGCGTCCTGCCCTGCTCCCTTGCAGAGGTGTCTGGGGACAGCGACAAGGAGGCACACGTTTCTAAAGGCCCCGAGGGACTGACCTGCCCATCCAGCTGGCCCATAGTAGTTACGCGGGAAACACAGATCCACCGTTCAATCAAGCCCAGGAAGGCCATAAGAACTTTCCTGATACGTATTTTTCACACCCCATGGGAAACAGAAACCAAACATGAACATAAAAATTTAAGAGAACTGATCTCTAAGCAAAACTTGAGGCACTTCTGATACCTTCCCCCTTCCCTCTATTCCACTAACCACAGAAAAATACCAAAGGCGAAACTCAGGGACAACTACTTATCCCAGCTGCCAGAGGCCTGACCACTCTCCTGGAAGGATGTGGACTCTGAAAAGGGGGTGACATCCCCTTTTTAAACTTAAGTACGCCAGAAAATGCACTATACAAATAGAAGTAACTCAAAACCTTTCTCTGAATCCTCTGTGGGTGTGGTCAGGGTCGAGGAAACAGGTACAGGAAATCGCCATTGCAGCCTCCTGCGGGGCAAACGCCGTGCGCGCGCGCCTCAGCACTAACCCTCTGCAGAAGCTTCCACCGTGCTGAGCAGAAAACAGGGCTGGGAAAGGCTGGAGCTCAGCAACCGGGCCGGGCCGGGAGGGTGGCTGTCCGCAGAGCTGCGACGCTAGGGAGTCGGAAGCAAACCCGGCCCAGCGGCCGCACCTGGCGCACGGCGCGGACCCCGGCCTCTCCCTGAGCTGCGGAGGGCGAAGGGAGGACTGACCTGGGTGGTGGAGGGCCACACTGGGCAGGAGCACAAAAGGTCGGAAGAGCCAGGCAGCCCTCCCAGCGAAGCAGGGGACACGAAAATGCCCACGAGGAGCTTTTCCCAACTCCAGAACCGGTGGCTTCCGCCCGCCAAAGAAATCAAACCTCCCGCGCCGGAAGGGGCGGGCGCGTGCGGCGCCGGCTCCGCAGGTCCGGGGGGCGGGGCGGGGCGGGGCGTGCCTTGCGGGGGTGGGGCCGGGTGCGCCCTGCGGGGCGACAGGGTCTACTTATTGCTTCACTGTAATGGTTTTTAGAGAGCAATCCACAGAGCACACGTGAAGGTTTCCCATGTGGCAAGGACATGCAAGGTTCCACATGCTCAGGTTCTTAGGTTCTCTCCTAAAACTGATCCAGCCTAGAAGTTCCTGGTAGTCACGGGTCTCACTTTCGTTCTCTCCTTGCCCAGTGGCGGTTTTCCCACTCAACAAGGCAGGTGTACCTCCCTCGCTCGAGAATTTCACTAAGACCTGTGCTCGCGAGGACTACAGCCGCCAGGGGTCAAATGATTAATTAGGTAATTCATGGCCTCGTAAACCCTGACCAAGCATCACAGTAGAAATTTTCTGATACACATATATTTTATGGAGGACAGCTTATACCTTCTTTTTTAAAATTTGTATTAGCCCGTGTGTGCAGGACATGATGCTCACGTCCGTCTCAGCGGGTACATGTACTTAACATACCCTCCTTTCATTCCTACCCCCTTCCCTCGCCAATCCACCTCCACCCCGCCCCCATTTCTGGATCCCCTATCCTTTGCAAAAGATCTGTCTCCTTGTTTCCTATTATCTTTTCAAATTTAAAATTCTTTATAATTTGTATTCTTTTAGCTAAGAGAAGTTACGCCATATTTAAGCTTGGGTGTCTAATTTATTTCACTTAACATTACGGTGTCAAGATGCGTCCATTTTCCTACAAATGACTCAAATTTATTATTTTTTGGCAGACTAGTACTGCGTTATGTATAAATACCACATTTTCTTTACCCATTCATCCACTGATGGATATATAAGCGACATTCAAGATTTAGCTATCATGAGTTCTGCTATAAACATGGGTATTCATGTATTACTGTGGTGTGATATATTTAACACTGGAGAAGATACCAAGAAGGGGAGTAACTAACTTATATTTCTAGTTTTAGTTATTTCAGGACTCTCCATATTGATTTCCATAATGGTTGTACTAGTTTATGTTCCCACCAACAATGTAGATGGATCTTTTTTCCTTACTCATTAATGTGAGTCTTTTCTTTCCATGTTTTGATAAGTTTATCTAAGGTTTATCTATTTGTTTATTCTTTCAAAGAACTAACTTTGATTAATTTTGTATTTATTGTCTCAATCTCATTACTTTTGTTCTGACTTTTATAATTTCCTTCCTTACACTTCCTTATACTTCTTATTTTTTGAGGAACTTTAGGTACATTGTTAGGTTATCTGTTTGAGCTTGCTATGTTTTTCTAATGGGAGCGTTACTGCAGTAAATTTATCTCTTCAAAATGCTTTCATTGTGTGCCATGAGTTCTGGTAGGTTGTACTGGCATTACCATTTGATTATAGGAATTGTTTAATTTCTTCCCTGATTTCTTCTGTGACCTACTAAATGTTCAGGGCTATGTACTATCCAGGTGTCATTTCTGTGATTTCTTTTGTGATTGATTTCTAGTTTCAGGGCACTTTGATCTGATAGTATGACAAGGCTAGCCTCGAACCCATGAACAGTCCTCCTGCCTGCAGTCTACTGAGTCCTGGGATTACAGTCATATGCCACTATTCCTTTTATTTTGATCCTTTTATTTATTTAAGCAAGCTTTATGGATTAGTACATGTTCTATTTTAGAGAAAGTTCTGTGTGCTTCTGAAAAGTATGGGTATTTTGTTGTAGCAAGGCATAGCACTGTTAGATATCTATTAAATCTAGCTGTTTGGAGGTGTGCTTCAGCTCTGGCACTTCTTTGTTAACTTTTGCCTAGTTGAGGTATTTCTGAAAAGTGGGGTATGGTTGTTTCCCACTATGGTGGTTTGTTTCATCTTGTTTTTGAGACAGGATTTCACTAGGTAGTTTAGGATGGCCTTGAACTCACTATGTAGTTTAAGAAGGCCTCAAACATGTGGCAACTCTCCTGCCTCAGCCTCCAGAGTGCTGGGGGTAACAGGCATGCACTACCATGCCCGGTTTCTCCATTAATTTTCAGATAGTTTTACAGAATATATTCATCTGGATTGAAAGCTGTTATCTTTTAGGGCATGAAACACTACTCCCAGCTCTGCTAGCCTTTACAGTGATTGTTTTTCTTGTTTTTGTTTTGTTTGCTTTTCATTAAGTTTTTTTGTTTTGTTTTTGAGACAGGGTCTCACTCTGTTTTGTTTTGTTTTTCTGGTACTGGGGATTGAACTCAAGGCCTTATTGGTGCTAGGTAAGCACCACCCTACCACTGAGCCACATCCCTAGCCCCAGGGTCTCACTCTGTAATTCATGCTGGCCTTAAACTTGCAGAAATCCTCCTGTCTCATCCTCCTGAGTGCTGGGATTACAGGTATCTTTAACAGTTTTAAAATTCTGCCCTAAACTGGGCATGGTAGTGAACACCTGTAATCTCAGCACTCAGACTGAGGCAGGATCAGTGTGAGTTTCAGGCCAGTCTGGGCTTCATAGTAAGTTCAAGGCCTGTCTGAACTACATAGTGAGACCCTGCCTCAAAAAGAAAAAAAATAATAAAATAAAAAATAAAGTTCTGTTCTTGTGTTGAACTTCTAGGATTTTGACTATGATATATTGTGAGATTCTTTTTTCACTGTAATCATTTGGCATTCTACAAGACTTGCTTACCTATATATTGAGTTTTTCCCCCACACTTAGAAAGCTTTCTGGTATAATTTCCACAAACAGATTTTCTTGGGATTTTTTGGTTTGTTTGTTTGTTTTGCAACAGAATCTCACTGTGGAGCCAAGTCTGGCCTTGAACTTGTATGATATTCCTGCCTCAGCTATGGTTACAGGTGTGCACAACCACACTTGGCTTGTAAACAGATTGTTTTTATTACATGTGTATTGCCCTCTAATTTTTAATTCCAATTAGCCTTAGACCAGTCTTTGAAGCATCACTGAGGTAGTGATGGATGGATTTTCTTGCTCTCATAATTTTTAAAGTACATAGCTCTGAATACTGTATATCATCTTTTTTTTTTTTTTTTTCTGTATATCATCTTATGCTTCCATTCTGTCCTTGAGGTCTGAGACTCTTCTCACATCTGTCACATTCACTTTTCACATTCCAATAGAATTATTTAACTCTGGGGTTTTTGTTTGGCATCTTTTCATGGAGTCTATCTCTTTGGTAAATTTGTCATTAATGTTTTAAAGAGTTTTAGAGAGCTCTTCTAATTTTTTGTTTGTTTCTTCTATAACCATGTTGATTAGTTTTATTAGCTGCACTATCTTTTGGGCTATGTCACCTTACCAAATTTGTTTCTTCTTTAATCATTCATGCAGCTCAGCTATTTGGTGTTTGATTTTTGTCTCTATCAGTGTAGATCTGCTTTGGATCTGCTTTGGGAGAGTTGAGAGTCTGTGGAGGCATTTTGTTGCCTTGTTTTTCACGTTACTCGCACACGTGTGTGTGTGTGTGCATGTGCGCGTGTGCGCCCATGTGCATGCACAGTGAGGATTGAAGTCAAATACAGTGAAGAAAGCCAGGAATAGTGGCATTATGACTGTAATCCCAGCACTCAGAAGGCTGCAGGCAGGAGGACTGTCACGTGTTCAAGGCTAGCCTTGTCTCCATAGTGAGTTGAAAGCCAGGAGTTGGGTAGTGAGACCTTGTCTTAAAAATCAAACAAAAAAGTAGAGTGAAGAGACCTGTTGTTGGCATGAACATTTTACAGTTCCATTTTCCAATGATGTGATCTTAGCTTTATTTGTCTACTATTTCATTTATTCAGTTATTGGGTTGGACCCAGTCATTCTGTTATAAGGAGAGAATTCCTACTAGTTTATAATGACATCCGCAAAGCCAGCCACACATCAGTCATAAACATTAAAACTTGTTCTGACACTTTTACCTTTTTATCCATGCTCCTTACAGGCTGTGTACTATGCTGTCATCGGCAATTAGTCTGGGTATGGAAGGAAAAGGGAAGGGAAGAGGAAGTGGGTAAGTCAGTAGAAAGAGAGGGAGATAAAAGAAATATTAATAGGTAAAAATAAATAGTAGGTCAGATTTTGTTGAAAGTAGTTTTTATAGCTGGGGTGAAGAGTTAGTTTTCAGAGGGTTTAATATTTGTGGAAGCAAGAGGAGAGTTACAGGGGGAGGGTGGTATAATTAGAGATTGAAGAAAGCTGGAGGTTGTTGGAATTTGTTAATACTGTATATTTGTGGTTAATTTTGTTTGAATCCTCTAACCAGGGTTACCCCAATATGACTATGAGGTATCAAATTAAAGTACTGAACTATTCTTTCTTTTTAGTTTAAAGATAAAACAATGGAGACATATGAACCAGAATAGCACAGAAACAATACAGGAACTAAGAAATTATAGAGAAGATAGTAGGGAATTAGCACTGGATGCTGTATTACATGATGTTATCTTCGCATTTGTTACACAGTTATACAGATGATGGCTTGTTCGATTAATCAATTTTCTACACCCTCATCTCCGTTGTTCTACCACCCAATCAGTCGTCTTCCCTCTGATAATAACTGTACTTTTTGGTTTATTTACTCCCTTGGGCTCTCACATTGGGCAAGACATGGCTGCTTCAATTTATGCTGTAACAAACATGGATGTACGCACATTGCTATGGCAGGAGGTAGAAAAGCACCCATCCTCAAAGACAGCAGATAGGCAGGGAACCAGGTTCACTATGGTGAAGCTCCCACTGTCAAGCCCTCAAGGCCACTGGGGGTCTGGTCGAGTAGGCGGGGTTACCCAGCGAACCACCAGGCTCTGCCTCAATACAGTGCATCCAGAGGCCTGTTCGAGTCCTCAGGGTCACCCCTGTGGACCACCGGGCTCTGCCTTATTTCTGCACTGCTGTAGGCCTGGTCCAGGTCTTCAGGGTTCTCATGTAGCCTGGAGGGAATCCCCTCCCCCCCTCGGGCTGCTGAGGTCCCTGTTAAGGCCACCAGGGTCCCCTCATAGGCCACTAGTGTCTCCCTGCAGGCCACCTATGATTCTTTAGAGGCTGTCCCCACCCAGCTAGAGAACCAGGTCTGCACCCTAGTTCCAGGTCTTCACCTCCTCTCACCTCTCGATCTCCAGTGTTGCTGCTCCCTGCCCCTTGTAGCTGGGCATTGGGTGCACTTACGATCCTGGGCACAAGTGGTGTGAGGTCTCCCCCGCTCGTGCTCACTGTGGTAGTCCAGGGTGTGTACTAAGTTTAGTTATTAGTTCTAGGAGAGAATTGTAAGATTTTCTTGGGTCTGCTGTGTAGAGTATTTTGTTGTGTCTCAGACTCCAGGACTGCTGCTTTTCATGTAATATGTCACTATGGGTTCATACAAGGTTCATATATGCAAGCAGTATGAAGTCCCTCTTGGTGCTCACATTAGTAGTTTAGGATGAGTCCTGAAGCCCATGAACTCAGCCCGTTGCTATCAGGAACATGTGGTGAGCACACGAGTCACCAAGACTCAAGGTGCTCAGAGAGGGAGTTCAGGGTGAGAGCTGAAGCCCGGTAACTCAGCTCGTGCTTCCTGCTTGGTGTTGGACTGAGAAGGGCCTGGGGTCATGTGGTCCAGCTCCATCTGCAGCTCTCTCTTACTGTTGTGCTCCAGTTTCCATTTGGCCTCTGGCTGGGTCCCTGGGAATTGCTGTGACTCTGGAGTTGCTGCCACTGCTCTCTGCTGCTGTCTGCTGGTAGTTGCTCGCACAGTGGAGAGGTAGGAGGCCACAGCGTCAAGGCAGGTGTAAAGCTGGGTATGGTGGGCTGTGTACTGGTTGCTTTGACTCCGCCTTGCCTCCGGGCACTGATTAGAAAGGTTGCAGCAGAGTGGGGATTCTGTTTTAGTGGCTGTTGTAACTTCTTATCCTCACACTGGGTTCGACAACACCTCCCGACCACCACTGCCTCTTTTCCAGGCTGCACTTTCTCCACTCTGATTTTGGACCAGCTCTCAGAACTCTGCTCTCCCCTGGCCAAGTCGGGAGGCTCTTGAGAGCATGGGACGCTAAAGCTGAAGCTGCAAGTGCTGGAATGAGGGAGTGGGCCGAGCGTGTGTATTGAGCAGTGACTACCTCCTTCTCCGCCTCCTTTTCCTCAAACTGTGCCATGGCGGCCCTCTGAGTTTTTCCTCTAGGAGAGGTCTTGTTTGCTCTTCATAAGGGCTTCAATTCTCATTTCAGATCCTTCCTGGGTCCAGGGGACCCATTTCTCTCCTCCTTGTCTTTCTCATGTTGCTATATTCCAGTGTCTGGGTGGCAATCCTCCAGGGGGATCTTTCTCTGTTGCTTACCCAGTTGCCATCTTCCTGGAAGTGCACTGAACTTTTCTTACTGTCTTTTGTACATATACACAGATATAGGTAGGTAGTAGATAGATAGATAGATAGATAGACAGACAGACAGGTAGATAGATATTACATGAAAGGTGATGAAGTGAGGAGATGGGACTAGGCAAAATGAGGAAGAGTGAAGAAGATAGAACAGAAAAGGTTAAAAAGAGAGCTGGGAGTGGTAGCCCATGCCTATAATCCCAGCACTTGAGAGGCTGAGACAGGAGGATTACCACAAGTTTGAGGCCAGTCTGCACTATATAGTGAGACTCTTTCTCAAAAGAACTGAGAGACAGACAGACACAGTGAGAGAAAGACCTAGAGAGAATAAAGGGAAAAAGTGAAAGAAACAGTAAAATAATAATAATGGTGATGATGATATAAAAGCAAGAACCAAGAAAAAAAAAACAAAGAAAGAAAGAAGAAAACAAATCTATAAAGAACCCCTCTAAAAAAAACAACCCGGAACAGACAACCAACAAAACCCTCACAAAACCCCATGTCAGAGCTCTCCATATAGCCAAAGTGCCCACACAATTCCCCTCCTGCTGTAGTGCTAGTCCACTTATGGACAGCCAAGCCAGTTTCATGGCTTCCCTGGGGCCCCAAGCACAGCACACAGGCTGAGTTTCCTCTTCTGGGTGGGACAGAGTAGCAGGGTGTCTATCCCAGGGGTCTGACCTAGCAACATTACTCCTTCCCTCAGGCTATTGGAACTGCTCCCAACACGAGGTGCTCCCCAGGTCAAGTAACCTCACCAAGTCCCCTTTCAACAGTTTTGAAATGTACCCTGGCTATGTGGTATGGCCCTGACATGGGATTTTGTGTGTGTTTTCTTGCTTGTCTGTTCTGGGTTGGTTTTTTTTTTTTGAGGGGGATATTCTTCATAGATTTTTTTCTCCTTTCTTTCCATTTTCTCTTCTTTGATTCTTGCTTTTATATCATGATTATTATTATTTTACTGTTTTTACTCAGTTTTGGTTTGATCTGGGGATTCATCTTCCAGAAGGATTTTCTGTACCTAGGTATGATTGCCTTCTCCATTTCAGAAGGCCTGTATTTTTTGGTATCTCTCCTCTGAGTGTCTCCAATGCACCACCCTCTCTAACACTATGTTGGAACCTTTTCCAGCCTTTCTTCTTAGTCTTCTCACAGAGAATTCTCACAGAAGCAGACCCCAAGCAGCCAATCGGTGGCCACAGTACTGTACTCCTGCAACCGTACCAATCTGGAGGCATCGCCCCTGAAGATCTTGCCCCTGCCCATGCCAGTGCAGCTTCTTCTGCGTGCCAGACGGGACTCTGCTGTCCAGCCTTGGCCCACCTTGCCTTAGATCAGGTAAGTGTGGATGGGCCTCAGTCCCAAGCACTGTAAGCTCTCAACCAGAGAGCTTGAGCAAGTCAGTGTTCTGATATATTTAATCTTTGGCTGGTACTTATGTAATTTTGATCAACTGTACAAATTATAATTGTAAACTGGGCGTAGTGGTGCACGCCTATAATCCCAGCACTGGGGAGCCTGAGGAAGAAACATTCCCATGAGTTCTGGGCCAACCTGGGTGACATAGTGAGAACCTGTCTGAAAAAAATACATAATTATAGTAAAATCTTGAGCCAAAGGAGAAAAGGATTACAGCTACAGGAAATAAAAATATTAAATTTAGCCAGACATGGTGGTACACGCCTGTAATCCCAGCACTTGGGAGGCTGAGGCATGAGGATCATTGCAAATTTGAGACTAGCCTGGGAGCTTAAAGCCAGCCTGAACTGCATAGGGAGACCATCTCAAAAAGACAACAAAATAAAATAAATAAATAAAATAAATTTAAATGTATGTGTATATTTTTATTACAGTAAAATGTGAGGCTACTGGACAAAAGATTTTCAAACAAAAAAAATTATATTAAACTAAAATTCTGTGGAGCCCAGCCCATGCCTGTAATACTAGTATATGGAGGCTGAAGCATGAAGGTTGAAGCAAGAGAATTTCAAATTGAAGGCCATCTCAGGCTACATAGTGAGACCCTCTCCTAAAAAGAAAAAAATTCTCTGGTATGGAAAAAGAAGTAGAAAAAAAAGGGAAAACAGATGAATGTTTAAAAAATTATGTATAGGCTGTGGATGCAGCTCATTATAGCACACTTGCATGAGTTTCTGGGTTTGATCCCCACATCTAAATAAATAAATTATGGCCAGGAGGGTAACACTTGAACACTGCATCGTAGCTATTTTGGAAGTTGAGACAAGAGAATTGGGGGTTTGAGCCCAGCTTGACCAATTTAGTGACTTAGTGAGACTCTGTCTCAAAAATTTACTGGGCATAGTGGCACACTCCTGTAGTCCCTGCACTTGGGAGGCTGAGGTGACAGCATTGCCTGGTGTTTGAAGCCATTCTGAACTGCATAGCAATACCCTGTCTTCAAAGAAAAGAGAAAGAAGGAAAGAAAGAAAGAGAAGGGAAAAGCAGGAGGGAATAAAAAGGGCTGGCTGAGTGTTAGAGTGATTCTGGGTTTGATCCCAGTTCAAAAAGAGAAGAAGTTGTATATTTTTTTAAATAGATAATAGTAATCACTCTGGTATTTCCAACCTATGAGATACATCTAGACTAGTGATATTAACATTTGTTTTAAAATGTTTACAAAATCCTGCTTTTAAAAAGTACAACATAGACTTACTATTCAAAATTTTAATGAAAAATGTAGATGTCTACTTAAAATTTTTCAAGAATGTGTTTTTTTTAGCTAGAGCCCTGCTCTGTTGCCCAGGTAGGCATTGAACTCACGCCACTCTTGCCTCAGCTTCCTGAGCGAGTAGGATTAGGGCAAGGCACTGCACCTGGCTTGAAGATTATTTTGAGTACTTTATTCAAAAGTATTTGAATATCTGCTAAGTTAAAGACAGTAAATTAAAAAATTTAAAAAGTTTTTTAAAAAACAGCAAATATACAGCAAGAAAAAACAACCCAGTACCAGGAGACAGGCGCTCTGGGGTATGGAGCCTGAAACACCCTGACTCTCGTGGAGCCTGTCTCCTCCTGTGTCCCACAAGGAGAGTGCACTATGACGGTGCTGCTCTCTGGTTCAAGAGTCACTAACGGGGTGGGTCAGACAGGCCATTTGGGAAGTAACATTTCTACCAACAGCAGCACCATTTGCAGCAATAATAAAACCCAGTACATTTTCTTCAATGATTAATGTACACTTTGCACATCCTCTCTGTACCAAATGCCTGCCCCTCTCAAAGGGCAATCCCAGAGAAAGGAAGGAAGGGGTTTTGTGGCTCTGTCTGAGGGACCTCAAAGATAGAGAAGCTAGATCTATAGACAACCAACACCACTAAAGGACTAAATAGAAGTGCTGTACACAAGTGCACGCAGCCATGCAGTTTAGAACTCAGAAGAGGGGAGCAACTAATACCGAGCAGGAGAATGAAATATTTTGTAGTGGAGCTAGGTCTTGAAAGAATAGGAAGGAAATAGGCAAGGGAAGAATATTCCCCAAGCAGAGAAAAATATGGGTGCAGAATCACAGAGGATAAGAAAAAAAAACCCCACAGTCAAGCAGGCGTGGTGGCACATGCCTGTAATCCGAGCACTCAGGAGGCTGAGGTAGGAGGATCCTTGCAAGTTCAAGACCAGCCTGGGCTACAAAGTGAGCTCAAGGACTGCCTGAACTGCATAGTGAGATCCTGTGTCAAAAAGGCAAACAAAAAAAAAAAAAAAAGAAAGAAAGAAAAAAGAAAAAACCAACCAAACAAACAAAAAACCCACAGTCCCCTATAGAAAGGCAAATTGGGTGGGACACAGGATGCAGGCAGGGGTGTGGCAAGCAAAAGCTGGTAAGCAAGGGTGGAGCAAAGGATAAAGACAGTGTCCCAAAAAAGGAAGGTCGGGACTCAGTGGGGAAGGGCCTTGTGTGCCAGCAGAGTTGAGAGGGTTGCTCACCAAGAAAGGAAGGTGAGAAAGGATTTGCATTTCAGAGAAAGCCAGAGCAGCCACTCCTCAGCATAGGCAACAGAGGCAGGTGGCAGAATGAATGCCATGAATCTTGGGGTCATGTGTGACTGGGCTACCGGCAGAATGAGAAACAAATGCTGCAGCCCAATCTCTGGAGCTGCCACTTGTAACGGTGCTCTTTATGTTGCTGCTCTTTGCTCTCCTGGGTGATCCAGGCTGGCTAACCTTGGACTGAAAACCACACCCAATTTTTTATCCAATCCAACAGCAAATAGTGAACCACATAAAACTGTTCGTTGGTGACTCTGCTAGAAAAGGAGATTTTTTTTTAATACGCTATTAAAAATGCTTTAGGGGTTTGAATTTGAAAACTACCTTAGAGATTTTTTAAATTTTCTAACTGGTAGTTAGAGACTTTTTGAGGTGATGAGAATGATGGTGAACACTGTGATCTACAGAGCACCTTCAACAGGCAGAGACGGAGGTTGGAGTATAACTCAGTGGTGGAGCACTTGCCGTTATGTTTTATAGAAAAAGACAGAAACAACTTACATAGCCACCAATAAGGGACCAGTTTTAACTAAACTGTGGTGCACCAAATGAAGGGAATCGCAAGCTTACATAAAGAATGTGAATGCTTTATGGTGATTAAAAGTAACACCTAGAGCCAGGCGTAGTGATGCACACCTATGACCCTAGCACTCAGGAGGCTGTAGGGGGACAATTGCGGAGTTTGAGGCTAGCTTAAACTACACAGAAAAACCCTGTCTCAAAAAAACAACAAAAAAAGAAGGGTCACATGACATTCAGTCTCCCAAGGGTATAAATAAATGTGCTGCAGCTCTTGGGGCCCTCCCTCTTTTTCTTCCTCCTCCTCCTTCCTTACTTCTTCTCTTATCAGGACAGAGAGCTTCATCTGGCCTCAGTTTTCTGTAAAAAAAAAAGAAAAAAGTAACAGCTTTATGTAAATGTGCCTAGCCTCAGATCCAAACCTCAGTTTCCTCCCAGGAGTTGTGAGGATCAAATGAGTTGCTACACATAAAAGTGCTTAGACTAGTGCTTGGCATAGTGCTATTTAAGTTTTAGGCATTATCATTAAATATATGGAAAAATTCAAATTACAGACTATCTCTAGTGTTCTGCAATGTACGTGAAGGAAAAACAAACATGCATGTATGTAGTAAGGGTACCACACAAAAAATAAACTGGTAGCTGAGATTGCTGCCTGGGAAGGTAACTGGTGGGCTAGAGGAAAAGAGAGGCAAGGTAACTTCGTTTTACCCCTTTGGCTATGTACCTTTTGGGTTTTGATTTGTTTATTTGGTTGTTTTTGAAGCAGAGCCTTGCTATGTAGTTCAGGTCCCCCTTGAAGTCCCTATGTAGCCCAGGCTTGCCTTAAACTCCTGGCAATCCTCCTGCCTCAGCTTCCCAAGTGCCAGGACGACAGGCATGCACCACAAGGCCTGGCCTGGCTTTGTTCCTTTTGAATCCAATGCAAAACAATTTTTTTTTTAAAGAATGACCTTCTGAAACAAACAAAACTGCATAGACAATGACTTCAGAGGTATATTATGTTCTCCAAATGGTCTAGGACCTGGGGCCCTTACACAGGGTCCCTGATTAGAAAGTGTTTCTTTGGTTGGAATTAGTGGGAATTCACAGGAATTTAGGAATCTTGCCTACTCAAGGAGATAATGTGTATGTTGGTGATGAAAAATTAAGGTCCTTCAAACCTAAACCAGAAGAGCAGAAATCTGCCAAATGAAAGAGTTCCATTTACCGGAGAAATGATAATCCAGGAAACCATACACTGTCAGTGAGAAAAGTAAGAAAAAAGAGAACTTGCATGGAGGCTTCCTTTGAGGAAGGCAGGCATCAGGAGTACGGTCATCCCACCTATTCTGTATACATATATATTTTTTTCCTTCTTTCTTTCTTTTTCTCCTTTCTCTCATCCCAGTTGCTTCTTGTTTAGAGCAATTTCTTTCCCTTTCATATCTATTGTACACTTTGGGTTTTACTTACCCTTTCATATTCTTACACTAAGGAGACAATATGGTGTTTACACATGTGGGCCCAATCTATTTCACTTATGCATATGGTCTCTGGTTGTATCCATTTACCTATAAAAGCCTCAAGTTTATCTTTTTTTACAGTAATATTTCAATGTATAAAAATACCACATCCTTTTTACCCATTCATCTGTTGATGGGCATTTGGGTTGTTTCCCAGAGTTAGCTATTACAAATTGCACTGCTGTAAACATGGGTGCACATATATTGCTGTCATATGATGTTTTTAATTCTTCTGGGAAAATACCCAGAATGGGAATAGCTTAGTTAAGTGGGACTTCTAATCCTAGTTTTGTGTGGAATCTTCACACTGATTTCAACAGTAGTTTCACCAATCTACACTCCCACCTGCAGTGGAGAAGGGTTCCTTTTTCCCCATAGCCTTTCTAGCATTTGTTATTGGTTGATTTCTTAATGATAGCCATTCTTTCTGGAATGAGATAGAATCTGTGTTGTTTTCATTAGTATTTCACAAGTGACCAATGATGTTGAACCTTTTTCCATATATTTATTTGCCATTAGTATTTCTTCATCTGAGAAGTGTGTATTCATTTCAGATGCCCATATTTGGATTGGATCTTTGAATTTTGGGGTCCTGAATTTTAAAATTCTGTTTATGTTCTAGATAGAAGTCCTTGTTTGAGAGGCAGTTGGCTAGAAGTTTTTCCCAATTCATAGGTTTTCTTTTTACTCTGTTGATGATTTCTTTTGACATACAAAGACTTTTCAATAAGATGAGATCCCAGTTGTTGATTCTTTGAAGTATTTCCCATGCTGTTTGGTTTTTGTTTATGAACTCTCTGCCTACCCCTATATCTTCGAGAGTTTTACCTACTTTCTCTTCCAGTAGATTTAGTGTTTCTGTTTTAATATTTAGATCTTTGAAGTGAACATGTTTGGCCTCTTTGTCAAAGATAAGGTGGCTAAATGTGTTTGTAGTTGTGTCTGTATCTTCTAATCTGTTCCATTGATTTTCAGGTCTGTTTTTCTTGCCAGTACCATGCTGATTTTATCACAGTAGCTTTGTAGTATAATTTCAAGTCAGGGATTGTGATGCTTCCTGCCTTGCTTTTGTTTCCCAGGATTGCTTTTGCTATTCTAGGCCTCTTCTGGTTCCAGATGAATTTTAGAAATGTTTTCTCTAGATCTGTGAGGTATACCAACGGTATTTTAATTGGGATTGCATGGAATTTGTACAACAACTTTGGAAGTATGGCTACTTTCACAATGTTGATTCTTTCTATGCATGAGGAAGGACTATCTTTCCATTTTCTGAAATCCTCTTTGATCTCTTTTTTTAGAGTACTATAATATTCACTGTATAGATCTTTTACTTCTTTTGTTAGGTTGATTCCTAAGTATTTCATTTTTTAAGATGGTATTATGAAAGGTATGGTTTCCCTAATTTCTCTCTCAATCTGTTTGTTGTCTGTGTACAGGGATGCTATTGATTTTGGAGCATTGACTTGTATCCAGCTATTCTACTCAATTTGGTTACTAAATCTATAAGCCTTTTGGTGGAGTTTTTGGGGTCTTCTATGTAGAGTATCATATCATTTGCGAATCATAATAATTTCACTTGTTCCTTTCCTATTTATATTCTTTTTATTTCTCTCTCTTGTCTAACTGCTCTGGCTAATACCTCCAGAACTATATTGAATAGGGGTGGTGATAGTGAAAATCCTTGTCTTGTTACTGACTTTAAAATGAAAGCTTTTAATTTTTGTCCACTTAGGATGATGTTAGCTGTTGGTTTGTCATAGATGGCTTTGATCAGATTGAGGCAAAGACCATCTGTTCCTATTTTCTATAAGGTTTTTACCATGAATGAGTGTTGGGACTTTATCAAAAGCTTTTTCTGCATCAATGGAGATGATCATGTGATTTTTGTCTTTTGCCATACCATGTCTTGATATATTGGTGTATTGCACTAATTGATTTTCATGTATTGAACCATCCCTGCATTCCTGGGATGAATCGCACCTGGTCATGGTGTGTAATCTTCTTGATGATTTGTTGCACTCTGTTTGCTAGTATTTTATGGAGAATTTTTGCATCTATATTCATTAGGAAGATTGGCCTGTAGTTCTCTTTTTTTGGTTGGTTCTTTTTCTGGTTTTGGTATTAGGATAATACTTGCCTCCAGAAATGAGTTGGAGAGAATTCCTTCCCTTTCAATTTCATTAAATATTTTGAGAAGAATTGGTGTTAAATCTTCTCTAAATTTCTTGTACAATTCAGTAGTGAATCCATCAGGACCTGTGCTTTTCTTTGTTGGCAAGTTTTCATTATATTTTCAATTTTGCTGGCTGATATTGAGTTATTCAGGATTTTTATGTCTTCATTCAGCTTTGGTAATTCATAAGTATCTAGGAATCTGTCCATTTCTTCTGTGTGTTCCATCCTATGAGAGTAAAGATTTTCCAAGTAGGTATTGATGATCTGGATTTCTACAGGATCTGCAATGATTTCACCCCTTTCATTCCTTATTGCATGAATTTCAGTTTTTTCTTTCCTTTTTATGATAAGGTTGGCCAGGGGCTTATCAATTTTTTTTATTCTTTCAAAGAACCAACTCTTCACTAATTCTTTGTATTGTTTTCTTAGTCTCCATTGCATTAATTCTTTCCCTGAGCTTTATAATTTTCTGCCTTCTTTGGGCTTTGGGCTTGACAGGCTCTTCTTCTTCTAGAAGCTTAAGGTGTAGCATATGAGTGTTTATTTGTGCTCCCTCTGTTTTCCTGATGTGAGAATTTGTTGCTGTAAATTTCCCTCTTAGGACGGCTTTCATGCATCCCATAGGTTCTGGTATGTTATGTCTACATTCTCAGCTAGTTGTAGATATTGTTTAATTTCTTCCTTTATTTCACCTGTGACCCACTGTTTGTTTAGGAGGGTATTATTTAATTTCCTCATGTTTTTGGAGTTTTTGCAGTTTCTTTTACCATTATTTTCTATTTTCATTACACTGTGATGAGATATTACGCATGGGATAATTTCAATTTCTTTGCATTTACTTAAGCATTTTCTATGGGTTAGTATACGGTCTTTTAGAGAATGTCCCGTGTGCAGCTGAGAAGAATGTGTGTTCTGATTTTAGTACGTGGAACACTCTGTAAAGGTCTACTAAATCCATTTGTTCACAAGTTTGGTTAAATTCTGATATTTCTTTGCTGGTTTTTTTGTCTCATTGATCTATCTATGACAATGAGGTGTTAAAATCCCGTTATGATTGTGTTACTGTTTATTTCATTTTTCATGTCTGCTAAAATTAATCTTATATAGTTGAGTTCTTCTGTATTTGGTGCATAGAGGTTTATGATTCTTATTGCTTCCAGTTGAAGTTTTCCCCTAACAAATATGTAGTCACCTTCTTTATCTCTTTTGATTGTTCTTGGTTTGAAGTTCACATTGTCTGCAAACAGAATAGCTACACCCACTTGTTTTGGAGTTCCTGTTGCATTAAGTATTGTTTTCCATCCTTTGATTTTAACTCTATGAATTTCCTTTTGAGTTAAATGTGCTTCTTGTATACAGCATATTGTTGGATTTTTGTTTCTTGATCCACTCTGCCTGTCTGCTGCTTTTGGTTGGTCAGTTGAGACCGTTTACTTGGGCAGTTATAACTGATACGTATTGGCTTATCTTGTCATGTTATTTTCCTGTTGTTAGTGCCTCCTTTTTCTGTCTTGCTTGCTGTGCTTATTGGTTCCTTTCTGTTGTTGTTCTTGAAGTTTTGGTCCTTTTTGTCTCTTTCTAGAACATCTTTCAGTACTCTTTGTAAGGTTGGTTTGGTGTGTGTGAATTTCTTCAGTTGTTCTTTATCATGGAAATATTTTATTTCTCCATTAATTTTGAAAGATAGTTTTACAGGGTACATCAATCTAGGTTGGAAGTTGTTTTCTTTCAGGACCTGAAATACTTCACTCCAAGCTCTTCTTTCTTTATTTATTTTTTTGTCTTTTTGAGACAGGGTCTCGCTATGCAGTTCAGGCTGGCCTTGATCTCACTTTGTAGCCCAGGCTGGTGTCAAACTCACAGTGATCCTCCTGCCTCAGCCTCCCGAGTGCTGGGATTACAAGCATGTGCCAACATGCCTGGCAGTTTTATTTATTTTTTGTCTTTTTGAGTTCAAGCTCTTCTTACATTATGGTTTGTGTTGAGAAATCTGCCGTGATTCTGATGGGCTTTCCTTCATAGGTGGTCTGTTTCTTTTCTGTCACAGCTTTTAATATTCTGTTCTTTGGCTGAATTTCTGGGATCTTCATCACTATATATCTGGGTGTAGATTTATTTGGGTTATGGCTAATTGGAGTTCTGTATGCCTCAGTTTACTGTATGTCTTATTCTTTTAGCATGCTTCAGAAATTTTTTGCTATTATCTCTGCAAATGGTCTTTTTATGTCATTTGTGTTGATGCTTGCTGTTTCATTGACACCTATTAATCTTACATTGTTTTTCTTTGCTTTCTCTTGCAGTTCTTGAATTGTTATTTCCTGGTTCCTTGTTATTTTTAAGAGACCCTTCCCTTCATGGTCATTAGTGGCAATTCTGTTTGTTTGGGTTTTTTTTTTTAGAATCATGAGTGACTTTATCCTAAATATTTCTTTTTTTAATTTTAAAAATTAAAAACTGACAAAACAACACAAAAGCAACAAAAATGATGCATGACTTCAAGACAAAATGATAGAAAACTTACAATGATTGCTAAATTACATACTGTTATCTTCAACTAAGTTACTCAGTCCATTAGACATAAGAATGTAAGATTGATCAAATGGTCAAAGACAGTAACAAGTAAAAACAATAAAAATAATTTTTAAAAAACATTGGAAATGATGCAGAGCTTCACCAGACAAATGTAGGAGTTTAACAATGGTTCTTTTACTGCATATTGTTTTCAGATCAGTGATTCTAATTACCATATTGAAGCATGTAAAATTGGTCAAGAAAAAAGAAAATTTTAAGCATTTACTGTTACTCTCAATAAACTATAGGCATCAGCAATACACCTATTCCAGCTAACACAATGTCATCTTCAAAATAGTTGTACATATAAGCAGATATAGGCATGCAAGATGGATAATAATAATAATAATTACACATTAACAGTTCCTTTCAATAAATCAATAGATATTAGTAGTATAATTATTTTAGCTATCCTGTATATCTATATATACATATTTTTCCCTCTTCTTTCTTTTTACTCTCCCCTCCTTAATCCCAGTTGTTCTTTCCTATTTGAGCAGTTTCTTTTCCCTTTCACAATATCTATTGTACCTTTCAGATTTTATTTACTCTTTCAGATTCTTATAGTAGGGAGGAAATACAATGTTTACACATGTGAATCTGATTTATTTCACTTATGTGTACAGTCTCTAGTTGCAACCATTTACCTATAAAAGCCTCTAGTTTATCTTTCTTTATAGCTGAGTAATACTCCAGCTATAAAGTATAAATACTACTTTTATACTTGTATAAAAATACCACATCTTTTTTTATCCATTCCTCAGTAGATGGACATTTGGGTTGTTTCCATGATTTAGCTATTACAAATTGCACTGCTATAAACATGGGTGTACATATATCACTGTGATATGATGTTTTCATTTCTTCTGGAAAAATATACAGGAGGGAAACAGCTGGAGTGAATGGGACCTCTAACCCTAGTTTACTGAGGAATCTCCAGACTGATTTCCACAATGGTCGCACCAGTCTACACTCCCACCAACAGTGAAGAAGAGTTTCTTTTTCCCCACAGCCCCTCCAGCATTTGTTATTGGTTGATTTCTTGATGATAGCCATTCTTTCTGGGGTGAGATTGAATCTCAGTGTGGTTTTAATTTGCATTTCTTGAATGACTAATGATTTTGAACGAATATTTTTTCATGTATTTATTTGTCATTTGTATTTCTTCATTTGAGAAGTGTGTATTCATCTCAGAAGCCCATTTTTGTATTGGGGCTTTGAATTTTAGGGGCCTGATTTTTTAAATTCATTATAGTGAATTTTAGACAGGAGTCCTTTGTCTGAGGTACAGTTGGCTAAAAGTTTTTCCCAATTTGTGGGTTTTCTTTGCACCCTGTTGGTGATTTCTTTTGATGTACAGAAACTTTTCAATAACATGAGATCTCAGTTGTTAATTCTTTGAAGTATTTCCCGTGCAGTTTGGTTTTTGTCCATGAACTCCCTGCTTACTCCTATGTCTTCAAGACTTCCACCTACTTTCTCTTTCAATAGATCTAGTGTTTCTGTTTTAATTGTTAGATCTTTAAGCCATTTTGACTTTATTTTGGTGCATGATGATAGGCTTGGGTCTAGTTTTAGTCTTTGGCATGTGGAAAGCCAGTTTTTTCATCACCATTTGTTAAAGAGGCCATCTTTCTTCCTGTGAACATGTTTGGCCCCTTTGTCAAAGATAAGGTGGCTGAGTGTCTTTGTGGTTGTGTCTGTATCTTCTAGTCTGTTCCATTGATCTTCAGGTCTGTTTTTTTGCCAATACCATCCTGAGTTTATCACAGTAGCTTTGTAGTATAATTTCAAATCAGGGATTGTGATACTTCCTGCCTTGACTTTGTTGCCTAGGATTGCTTTTGCTATTCTGAGTCTCTTCTGGTTCCAGATAAATTTTAGGAGTGCTTTCTCTACGTCTGTGAGGTATACCAATGGTATTTTCATTGGAATTGCATTGAATCTGTATAACAATTTTGGGAGTATAGCCGTTTTCACAATGTGGGTTCTTCCTATCCATGAGCAAGGAATATCTTTCCATTTTTTGAAATCCTCTTCAATCTCTTTTTTCAGAGTACTGTAATTTTCACTGTATAAGTCTTTTACTTATTTTGTTTGATTAATTCCTAAGTATATCTGTTTTTTGGATGCTATTGTGGAACATAAGGTTTCCTTAATTTCTCTCTGTTTGTGTATAGGAATGGTATGGATTTTTGAGTGTTGACTTTGTATCCAGCTGTGCTACTGAATTTGCTAATTAATTCTAGGAGTCTTCTGGTGGAGTTTTTAGGGTCTTCTATATAGAGTATTATGTCATCTGCGAATAAAGATAATTTCACTTTTTTCTTTCTGATCTTTATTCCTTTTATTTCTTTCTCTTGTCTAACTGCTAGGGCTAGTGTCTCCAGAACTATGATGAATAGGAGTGGTGACAGTGTACAACCTTGTGTTGTTCCTGATTTTAAAGTGAAAACTTTCAGTTTTTGCCCATTTAGTATGATGTTGGCTCTTGGTTTGTCATGGATAGTGTTATGATTAATACATTGTGTCAACTTGGGGTCTGGAGGTTTGGCTGAGTGACTGCAGGAAGCCAGGGTACTTACTTAGTATACATCCTGAGCCTGTGGAAGAGGAGGGCATGGAGATTGTGTGAGAGCTACCCGCCCCCTGGGTGGGGGTAGCCTGTTTACAATGTAAGGGAAGAAAAGAGGCTACTTGCAGCTATTCCTCACTTTTTGCTGGTTGCTTTTGCTGTGCTCTGCTGTCATGAACATTTTCCCTCTGCCATGTGCCACTCTGCCTGAGAACCAGCCAAGTATGGCTGAAACTTCCACAAACTGTAAGCTAAATAAACCTTTCCTTCCTTCATTTTGTGTGTTGGACATTTTGTCTCAGCAACAAGAGAAAAGTAACCAAGACAGATGGCTTTGATCAGATTGAGGTAAAGTCCATGTATGCCAACTCTCCATAAGGTTTTTATCATGAGTAAGTGCTGAACTTTATCAAAAGCTTTTTCTGCAGACATCTATTGAGATGATCATGTGATTCTTTAGCTCTGTTGATATGGTGTATTATATTGATTGATTTGCATATATTGAACCATCCCTGCATTCCTGGGATGAATCCCACCTGGTCATGGTTGTAATCTTCTTCATGATTTGCTGCATTATATTAGCTAGTGTTTCATGGAGAATTTTTGCATCTATGTTCATTAGGGAGATTGCCTATAGTTCTCTTTTTTGGTTGGTTCTTTCTCTGGTTTTGGTTTCAGGATAACACTTGCCTGCAGGAATGAGTTTAGGAGAATTGCTTCCCTTTCTATTTCTTTAAAAAGTTTGAGAAGAATTGGTGTTAAATCTTCTCTAAATTTCTTGTAGAATTCAGCTGTGAATCCATCAGGACCGGGTCTTTTTTTTGTTGGTAAGTTTTTTATTACCTTTTCAATTTCATTGGTTGATATAGGGTTATTCACGATTTCTATATCTTCTTCATTCAACTTTGGTAATTCATATGTATCTAGGAATCTGTCCATTTTATGCGTTTTCCATCTGTTATGGTTGATACATTGTGTCAACTTGGGGAATCTAGAGGTTTAGCTGACTCAGGAGGAAGCTGGGGTGGTTCCTTTGTAAACATCCTGAGCCTGTGGAAGAGGAGGGCATAAAAATTGTGTGAGGGCTACATGCCCCCTGGGTGGGGGTAGGCTGTTTACAATGTAGGGGAGAAAAGGAGGCTGCTTGGAGCCATTCTTCCCTTTTTGCTTGCGGTATTTGCTGTGCTCTGCTGCCATGACCAGTTTGCCCTCTGCCATGTGCCATTCTGCCTCAGAACCAGCCAAGTAAGGACTGAAACCTCCACAAACTGTAAGCTAAATAAACCTTTACTTCCTTCATTTTGGGTGTTGGGTATTTTGTCTCAGCAACGAGAGAAAAGTAACCAAGACACCATCCAATGAGAGTAAAGATTTTCAAAGGAGGTATTGATGACATTCTGAATTTCTACAGGATCTGTAGTGATATCACACCTTTCATTCCTTATTGCATGGATTTGAGTTTTTTCTTTCCTTTCTTTGATAAGGTGGGCTAGGTGTTTATCAATTTTATTTATTTTTTCAAAGAACCAACTCTGATTCATTAATTCTTTGTATTTTCATAGTTTCAATTGGATTAATTTCTGCTCTGATCTTTATTATTTCCTCCCTTCTTTGGGCTATGAAATTAACTTGCTCTTCTTTTTCTAGAAGTTTGAGGTGTAACATAAGGTTGTTTATTTGTGTTCATTTTGTTTTCCTGATGTGGGAATCCGCTGCTGTAAATTTCCCTCTGAGGACTGCTTTCATTGCATTTCACAGGTTCCAGTAGTTTGTATCCTCATTTTCCTTTGATTGTTGATAGTGTTTAATTTCTACTTCAATTTGTTCTGTGACCCACTTCAGGAGGCTTATTTAATTTCCATGTGTTTATGGAGCTTCTGCAATTTCTTTTATCATTTATTTCCAGTTTCATTGCACTATGGTCTGATAATATGCATGGGATAATTTTAATTCCTTTGCTTTTACTTAAGCATGTTCTGTGTGCTAGCATGTGGTCCATTTTAGAGAATTTCCCATGTGCAGCTGAGAAGAATGTGTATTCTAATGTTGTTGGGTGGAATACTCTGTAAAGTTCTACTAAGTCCCTTTGTTCACATGTTTGGTTTAGTTCTGTTATTTCTTCACTGATTTTTTGTCTAGTTGATCTATCTCCTTGTGACAATGGGGTGTTAAAATCCCCCATTACAACTGTGTTATTACTTATTTGATCTTTCATGTCTGTTAAAATTTGCCTTATATGATTGGGTTCTCCTACATTTGGTGCATATATATTTATGATTGTTACCTCTTTCTCTTGCACTTTTCCCTTAACAAGAATATAGTGACCTTCTTTATCTTTTTTGATCATTGTTGGTTTGAACGTCAAACCTTGTCTGCAAATGGAATAGCTACTCCTGCTTTTTTCTGGGTTCCTGTCACTTGGAGTATTGTTTTCCATCTTTTGATTTTCAGACTATGGATTTCCTTTTGAGTTAAATGTGTTTCTTGTATGCAGCATATTGTTGGATTTTGTTTCTTGATCCACTCTGCCTGTCTGTTTCTTTTGATTTAATTGAGGCCATTTACATTAATGGTTATTAATGATATGTATAGACTTATCCTTGTCATGTTATTTTCCCACTGTTGGTTCTGTACTTTCTCCCTCTATTTAACCGCTTACCTTGCTTGGTAGTATTTTTGTATTGTTGGTCTTGAGACTGTGGTCATTTTAATCTCTTTGTAGAAAATCTTTCAATACTCTTTGCAGGATTGGCTTAGTGTTCATGAATTTTTTCCATTGATCTTTGTCATGGAAGTACCTTATTTCTCCATCAATTTTGAAAGAAAGCTTTGCAGGGTACAGAAATCCGGGTTGGAAGTTGTTTTCTTTCAGGACCTGAAATACTTCACTCCAAGTACTTCTTGACTTCATGGTCTGTGTTTAAGAAGTTTGCCATGATTCTGATGGGCTTTCCTTCATAGGTGATCTGTTTCTTTTCTCTAATTGCTTTTAATATCCTGTTCTTTTGCTCCATTTCTGGGATCTTGATTACTATGTGTCTAGGTATAGATTTATTTTGCTAATGGCTAATTGGGGTTCTATATGCCTCACGTATGTGTACATAGATTTTTGTCCCATGCTTGTGAAATTTTCTGCTGTTACTGCTGAAAAATAGTCTTTTTATGTCATTTCTGTTGTTTCCTGCTCTTTCATTGACACCTGTCAGCCTTAGATTGTTTGTCTTATATTGTTTTTCTTTGCCTCATCTTGCAGTTGTTGAATTGTTATTTGCTGTTTCTTTGTTATTTTTAAGAGATTTTTTCCTTCACAATTACTAGCTACATGCTATCTTCAAAGTCTGAGAGTCTATCTTTTTCATTCAAGGGGTTCTTCCAGCCTTCAGTGGAATTTTTAATTTCCTGAATGTCTCTTTGAATCTGTTTCATGCATTCTAATTCTTTCCTATACTGTTCATTCAAGGTTTCCATCATTTTTCTGTGCTCCTCTATTTTTTTATTGATGTTTTCTTTGGATATGTCCAGCAATTCTTTCATTATGGTTGTCATTTCTTTTTTACCTGAGCAATTATCTCTGGCCTGATTTCCTCCATAGCCTGATGTAGTTGGTTCTCTACTTCAGTTGCTATCATTTGGGAAATTTCAGGTGTGTGACTTCCATGTTCTTTCAGTTGATGTTTCCTAGACTTGTTCTGGGTGGGGTGTTTGGCTGAGATTGCATTTTGCTTCTTCTTTTTCTCATTTTCAAATCTCCATAGGTTTTGGGGAATCAAGTTCATTCCTGAGATGGCAGGACGGGGTGGAGCCAGAGGACCTGGGCACCCAAACAGCTCACCCAGCCTTGCCTTGTCTAAAGCCCCTCATGCAGTTGTGGCAGGGGGGCACAATTCTGTTTTTAAGGCCTGAAAGTCTACAGCTTTGTTCAAACAGTTTGCCAGCTCTCGATAGAATTTTTAACTTCCTGGATATCTGTCTGAATCTGTTTCATGAATTCCAGTTCATTCCTATATTGTTCATTAATATTTCCATGATTTTTCTATACTCCTCTATTTTCTTATCTATATCTTGTCTGAACATGCTGAGCAATTCTTTCATTATTGGTGTCATTTTTTTTTTTACCTGAAAGATTATTTCTGATCTGATGTCTTCCATGGCTTGATGCAGTTGTTTCTTTATTTCAGTTGCTATCATTTCAGAAATATCAGGTGTATGACTTCCAAGCTCTTCTGTGTTGATGTCTCCTGGACTTGTTCTGGGTGGGGTAGAGGTCTGAGATTGCATCTTGCTCCTTTGTTTGTCATTTTCAAAGATCCAGAGGTTCTTTGGAGCTCAGCCTCACTTCCACAATGGTGTGGGAGTGGCAGGGCAAGTATCTGAAGGTCTTCAGTGCTCAGTGTGTCTCCTGTGATGGTGTGTAGGGGCAGACTGTGGTCACAGATGCTCCCCAAACTTTCCGGCATTCAGTTGGCTGCCACACCAATGGGGGAGGGGCATGGGATGCTCATGGGGTTCCTGAAGCTGTCCAAAGTTCAGCCCAGCTTCCACAAGGGGGAGACGCAGGCCTTGGACACTGAGGCTTCAGTCACTGCCTGGGACCCAACCCAGTTCCCACATTTGTGGGGGAGGGCTGAGGATGTAGTCACTTAGGCCACTGATGCTGTCCAAGATTCAGCTCGGCTCCTGCAGGGGTGCGGGGGGGCATGGAGTGGCTACTCAGGCCCCAGAAGCTGTCCGGGGCTCTGTGTGCTTTGCCCACTTGTGAGGGAGGGACAGGGCAGCTCACCAAGGTTCCTGAAGCTGTCCAGGCTTCTGCCCAGCTTCCACCAAGGTGTAGGGGGCAAGGTCACCAGGGTTTCAGATGCTGTGTAGGACCCAGCCTGGTTCCCACCCCCATGGGGGAGGGGTGAGGGCACAGTCACCGAGGCTTCTGACACTATGTGAGGTTCAGCTTGGCTCCTGTGTAGGTGCAGGGAGTGCAGGGAGTCCTTGGCTGTGATCATGTGTTATCCTTTGAGGCTTTCTAGCTTCATCCACCAGGGATTAGTGACTCCCAGAGGTTCACTTGCTATGAGTTCACCACCTATCTCCAAACATGGAGCCTAGGCCTTGGACATACTTAAAAGTAAACATGAAAAGCCAGTTGCTTAATTTAAGTCCTACTGAGGGCTGCTTTGTAGTGGTCTCCATCATGGAACCCTGGCATCCATCCTTAGCACTGCATCCATGGTATTTTTTTTGAGACAGAGTCTCACTATGCAATTTTGGCTGGCCTTGAGCTCACTTTGTACACCAGGCTGGCCTCAAACTCGCAATGATCCTCCTGCCTCAGGCTCCCAAGTGCTGGGATTACAGGCACGCGCCACCACACCCAGCTGCATCCAAGGTATTCTTGCCACAGGTATGGTGACACAAGCTGTGGTCCCAGAAGGCTCAAGCATATTTAAGGCACAACTCACCGAGACCATCTCAACATAAAATAAAAAATGAGGCCCTTCCATTCAATCTCTAGAAGGAAAGAAAAAGAGAGAGAAAGAGAGAAAGAAAGAAAGGAAAGGAAAGGAAAGGGAAGGAAGGAAGGAAGAAGAAAGAGAGAGAAAGAGAGAAAGAGACCAGACGTGGTGGTGCAGAGTTTGAGGCCAGCTTTGGCTACATAGTGACTTCAAGACCAACCTAAATGACAGAGTGAGACCCTGTCTCAAAAAACAAAAAAGATAATAAATTATAAAGAAAAGAAACCTATTGTCTTGGAGTTGGGTGGCAGTAGTGGAGGGTGAAAAGTTCTTAGAAACAAGGATTTCTTTGAAGAATCCACTGGGTTTGTTTTTCTCTAGTGCTGCAGATAGAACACAGGACCTTCAAATGGAACTATGCCCCAGCTCATTTATTTTTAATTTTGAGACAGGGTTTTGCTAAGTCATGAAGTTGCCCTAGCTGGACTCAAACTTGCTATTTTCCTGCCTCAGCTTCCCAGCATTCTGGTATTACAGGCTTATAGCACCATGCACAACTTGTATGGTTCTTTTTAAGAAACATCTCCTTTTTGGGCAGTACTGGTAATTGGAAAGATAAATCTTAATGCAGGTGCTGTTGCTGAGGTAGGATGCACTAAAAGTACTAAAGGTAAAGTTGAGCCACTCAGGGATAGCAACAGTGGGAAGCTATTAAGACTCTGAAGTCTAATTGACAAGAGGAGAACATTGTAGTAACTGAAGCTGACTGAGAAGCCACAGAAGCAGGACCACATATAGCAGGAGTTGTAGCTGTTGAGGGAAGTAGCCACTCAAAAATGAGTAAAGCCAGGCATGGTGGCACACACCTACAATCCCAGCTCTTGGAGGCTGAGGCAAGAGGATTTGCCATGAGTTTGAGGCCAGTCTGAGCTACATAGTAAGTTCAAGGACAGGCTGAACTACATAGCAATACCCTATCTCAAAAAACAAACAACAAACAAAAAACCCCCAGCAAAATGCAGAAGAAGCAAAAAGAGTAAATGGGGCTGAACTCAACTAGGAGCCAGCATGTAGTGATGAGGTGCACAAAAGCCGATCTCCCAGAGGTTGATGGGGCATGATGGGGATAAAGGAAATCTCATAGGACAAAGAAAAATACCAGCACAATTGTCAGTTTGGAGACTAGGGGGAAGGGTCCTAAAAAAAAAAAAACAAGGTCCTGACTTTGATTCTCAGTACCAAAAAATAAATAAATAAATAAATAAAGAGTAAATGGGGAGGAAATCTCGGTGAGTCCAGTACAGATCCAAAGGGAGGTAGTAAGAAATGGTTACAAGAAATTTTTTTTCACAGTACTGGAAATTGAAACCTGGACTTCCACATTTTCACACTGAGCTACTTTCCCAGCCCTTTTTTAAGATTGGGTCTTGTAAGGCACTAAATTGGAAACAAAACAAAAAAAACCCAAGTTGGCCAGGTTGGATTCAAAGTGGTGATCTGCCTGCCTCAACCTCCAGAGTGGTAGGATTATGACATGTATGACCATGCTCAGCTAAAAGAATGACTTTTGACATTTAACTCTACTCTTATTTCCCCATGACCACAGTGCTTTAATATTTCTGTATGTGAGAATTAAATGAGACTATGGATATAAGGTTCTTGGGCTCCAACTGTACCTATTAAAATGTATAAAAGCCAAGCATGATGGTGCATACCTGTAATCTTCGCACTATGGGAGGCTGAGGGAGGAGGATCTCAAATTCAAGCTCAGTCTGGGCAACTAGGCATCTTAGATGAGAGCCTGTCTCAAAGTAAAAAATAAATTTAAAAGTTCTACGGATGTAGTTCAGTGAAAAGGCCCTGTATTCAACCCCTAGTACCACAAAATAAACAAATAAATAAAGACACAGCATTTCTTTATTCTACAATAAGTTTTCTAGTATCATGTCTATGGATTGTAATTATTGATTGTAGGTTCCATGAAGGAGACCAGTCCCACTTTCCGGGATAGCCCCCCTGGAACCTATAGCTATAGCACGCTGTTACCACGCGGTGGCAGCATACCTCAGTCACCAATTACATGGCTTGGAGAGCTGATTAAAAAGATCACAGAGACGACTGGGCATTATGTAACTCCTGGTGGACATGCACAAGACCATGTATGAAGTACCCTTGCCAAAAATAATTAAACCTGGGGGGAAGGGAGCGGAAGTGGGAAGGGTTGTTAGGGAGATGAAAAAAAGAATTTCATAGATTTTTTATTTTTTGGCCTTGAACTCAGGACCTTTGCACTGAGCTACATCACCAGTTCTTTTTATTTTATTTATTTATTTTTTACTTAGAGACAAGATCTCACTGAATTGCCCAGGCAGGACTTAAAGTTGCCATCTTTCTGATTTAGCTTCCTAAATTCTGGGATTATAGGTGTGTGACACGGTACTGGGCTTAGAGATATTAATTATATCATTGAGAGATCATGATGTTGACATGGATTTATTGAGGTGGAAAAGTGTCCACTACACTCTGTTACGTGAAACAGCAGGTTGTAAAATAATATACAGTATATGGCCTTGTGTGGTGGTGCATGCTTGTAATCCCAACACTCAGGAGGCTGAGGCAGGAGGGTTACCAGGAGCTTGAAGCCAGCCTGGGCTACATAGTAAATTCTATGCCAGTCTGAAGTATATGGTAAGGCTGTCTCAAAAAAAATTTATAAAAGGACAGAAAATCCAGAGTATCGAAAACCGTAGAACACCTACTTTCTTTAAAAGAAAGAAAAGAGGAAAAACCCAAAAGGAAAATCTTTAGATTAAAAAAGACTAAAGAGATAAATTATGCCAGGCATGGTGACACATGCCTGTAATCCCAGCACTAGGGAGGCTGAGGCAGGAGGATCATTGTGAGTTCAAGGCCAGCCTGGGCTACAAAGTGAACTTAAGACCAGCCTGAACTGCACAGCAAGACCCTGTCTTAAAAAGACTAAAAAAAAAAAAAAAAGAGAGAGCGAGACTGAATAAAAAGCTGGAAACAAAATTTGTTGAGTTAATCATTGTTGAAGCCAAGTTATGGCACTTGGAAGTTAAAGCCTTGCCGCTCAAAATACCAGCAGATCAGCAGCCTGGATGTCATTGAGAGCTTTGAGAAATGCAGTCTCAGGCCCACTCAGAATTGCTGACTCAGAATCTGCAGTTTAACAAAATGCCTGCGTGATCACAGGAACAGTGAAGCTTGAGAAGTAGCAAGGTATCAAACCCAGGGCCTTTGCACTGAGCTACATCCCTAGCCCTTTTTGTTTTTGCTTTGAGACAGGGTCTCACTAAATTGCTAAATTGCCCAGGAGCTGAGCTTGAATTTGTGATCATCCTGGCTCAGCTTCCCAGAATGCTGGGACTACAGACATATACTGCCACACCCAGGTTCTGCTTTTGAGCATGTTTGAAATTCCCACGTTAAAAAATAAAATACTAAGCAGTTTTGACAATAATATTTATATAGGGTGAATGTTGCTTTTATAAAAGATGCTGTCTTGGTTACTTTTCTCTCGTTGCTGAGACAAAATACCCAACACCCAAAATGAAGGAAGGAAAGGTTTATTTAGCTCACAGTTTGTGGAGGTTTCAGTCCATACCTGGCTGGTTCTGAGGCAGAGTGGCACATGGCAGAGGGCAAACTGTTCATGGCAGCAGCACCTCAACAAAAACAACCAGAGCGAAAGGTAAGAATGGCTGCAAGCAGCCTCCTTCCCTCCCTTACATTGTAAACAGCCCACCCCCACCCAGGGGGCGTGCACCTCTCACATAACCTCCAGGCCCTCCACTTCCACAAGCTCGGGATGTATACAAAATAAGCACCCTGGCTTCCTGCTGAATCACAGTTAACCTTTTAAACTTCCCAAATTAACACAATAAACAACATCCCAGAAGGGTAAGAATATGTCTTTTTACCCCAAGATCTACAGCTGCTGAGTTACTCAGCTAAACCTCCAGACTCCCCAAGTTGACACAATGTATCAACCATAATAGATGCTCATCAAATACTGGTTAGGATGAGTTGGAGACTGCCAAAATAGCAAGTATTTCTAAATTTCCTATCAAGAGTTGTAGCATAATTGCTGTTATTATTAAAAATACAGCACATCTCAGTTTATTTAATCTTTGCAAAAAGCCTCTAAAGTAGCTCTCATCATAGATTTCAGGAAGAGTATACTGCCATATAGAGAGGCCAGATGACTCAGCCCAGATTGCACAGCTCTTGCATGCAAAGGCAGAACTTGAAACAAGAACATCTAAGTCCAAACCTCATTCTCTTTCTATCATTACACCACATTTCTAGAAATTGAAATGTGTCCCAAGCATCTGTGGCTTTCTTTTTTAATAGAATTTGGTTTCCTTTTAGTTTTTATATGTCTATATGGTTTTTTCTTCTAACATGTCTTGTTAGACCACAGCCTCTTTTCCTGTCTCTTGATGTCTACTGACATTTTGTCTGTAATGTAATGTGTCTCTGGTCTTTAAATCTTTCCTGGAGGCCAGGGATGTAGCTCAGTGGCACAGCACCTGCCTGGCAAGCATGAGGCCCTGAGTTTGATTCCTGGCACAAAAGAAAAGAAAAAGAAATCTTATCTTATTCAGGAGGTAATTATAACCCTTGAATCTATCTCACATCCAGGATCTGAAACTTTACACCTAAAATGACTCAGGCATTGAGCTGAGCAACTGGATAAACAATGTGACTTCAGCCATTGTTATGTGGAACAGAAGCAACAGATATGGACTTCATTTCTGACCCATAGAATCATGAAAATAATATACTGTTGTTTAAAGTCAAAGCCATTGAGTTTTGGGGTGGTTTGATGAAATAACTACAGTATTCTCTGAACGACTGAAGGGATTTCTCCATCAAGAAAGCAAATACTGAACCGAACATGGTGGCACACAACTGTAATCCCAGCACTAGGGAGGCTGAGGCAGGAGGATCATTGTGAGTTCGAGGCCAGCCTAGGCTAGAAAGTGAGCTCAAGGCCAGCCTGAACTACATAATGAGACCCTATCTCAAAAAGATCAAATAGGAGAAAGGAAATATTATTACCTCTGACTTAAAAAAATTGTATTCTTCTCTGGGAAATTTCTCTTAATGGATATGGGACTAAGGTTGTCATTTTATAGGATGCACTTTCTAACACATTATAGAAATTTAAATGTCTAGCAGGATCCATGGTGTACATCTGTAATTCCAGGGCTCAGGAGGCTGAGGCAAGAGGAGTGCTGTGAATTTGATGCCAGGCTGTGCTATATAGTGAGTTCCAGGCCAGTGGGTACCACATAATGAGACCCAATCTCTTAAAAACCCACAAAATTTAAATATTGGATTTTAGTTAGATAAAATCATCCCTAAAATTCTGGCAAATTGATTTCAAATTCCTAAAACTCTGAGAAATAGTCTGCAAATCAAGGACTGAGGAAATTTTGCAATAAGATAACCTTTAATAGCTGAGCCACCTCTGATGGCCATGATACACACACCAACTGCAACTCAGAGGACCATGGTCTTCAGCAGCTTCCAAGACAATGTTGGACTTCAGGTCAAAACATCTACTCCAGGTGGGGGAATTGTGTCTACAAAAGGAAATCTGGAGAAAGAACTGGCAAGTCCATTTGCTTATTAGCCTTATGAAATTCTTCTGGCCACTCCCATGGCTGTGCTTTGTACCAGACCACCCACATGGATACATGCTTCTAATGAGAAAAGAGACCATCTCTCTTCATGCAAACAAATTGGGAGTTTTTTGTTTTGTTTTGTTTTAGTGCTGGAGGTTGATCCCAGGACCTCACGCGTGCTAAAAGCATATGCTCTATCAGTAAGCAACACCCACATCTGGAAGTTATTTTTATTTTATCTTATTATTTTATTTTGTTTTTGTTTTTTGAGATAGGGTTTCACTATGTAGTTAAGGTTGGCCTTGAGCTCACTTTGTAGCCCAGCTGGTTTTGAACTTGCAATGATCCTCCTGCCTCAGCCTCCCCAGTGCTAGGATTATAAAGGAAGTTATTTCATTTATTGCTACATATTTAGTCTTTATGCCCAGGGCCTAGTATAGTGAGGGAACAGGAAGACAAGCTCTGTATTTATTTTGGCTCTTTATGCAAGACCCGTAATATCTATACATGCCTCACCAATTCTGCCTCTTCTACATTCAGAGAATCTGTAAACTAGCGTTCAACAGGTCTTTTACATAGAGTCAGATAGTTAATATTTCAGGTTTTGTGGACTCTACCAACCATTCAGATCCACCATTAAAGCAACCATAAACAACACGTAAATGAGCTGTGCATGGGGGCGCACATCTGTGATCCCAGCACTTGGGAGGCCACGGCAGGAGGAGCTGAGGCTTAGGAATTCAGGACCAGCCTGAACTACATAGCAAGACTCTGTCTCAAATAATAAAGTAAAATAAAATAAAGTAAATTAATACACATGACTATGTTCTAATAGAACTTTATTTACAAACCTTGTGTCTTAGTTACTTTCTTATTGCTGAGACACAATACCCACAACTTAAAGGAGGAGGGGTTTATTTTGGCTCACAATCTGTGGAGGACCTAGGGCAGGGAAGCATGGCAAAGGGGCATCACAGAAGATCAAAAGTTCATGGCAAGGCAGACAGGAAGCAGTAGCAATTAAGGGAGGAGTGGGATATGTAATATCCTTCCTGTCATGCCCACAGTGACCCACTGCCTCCCCTCAGGCCTCACCTCCCAATATTACATCCAACTATAAACCTATCAGCACTAATGCAGTATCACACACCCATGATCTAGTCCATTCCCAAAAGCCCCACTCATGAGCACACGAGGCTTTGGGGGGGAACATGCAGATACAAGCCATAACACCCTGAGTTTTTATTTCCATGTAGCTTTTTCTCTCATTTTGACTTTTCAATTATTTAAAAATGTAAAAACCAAGCTTGGTGTGGTGGTGCACACCTGTAATTCCAGCACTCAGGAGGCTGAACCCAGAGGATCACTACATATTCAAGGTCAGCCTGGGCTACATGGTGAGTTCAAAGCCATCCTTGAACTACATAGCAAAACCCTGTCCCAAAAAGAAAGAAAAAAAAACAAAAACAAAACCATTCTTGACACATAGGCTTTTCGGAAACAGGCGGCAGACTAGATTTGGCCCACAGGAAAGTGTTGGGCTAAAGTCATGGTTTGCTAACCTTGCCCCCCATCCTAATCCCCCAGAAGAGATGACCCAGTGTACAACTATTAACTTGACCTTATCTTTTTCCATTTTAGATTCCAACACTGAACAGAACTGCCACCCCCACCCCTATGATAGCTGAACCCCTGGGAGATAAATGGGGAAAACCTCAAAGTCAGAAAGTTTGGGAAAAGCCAAGGTCACGTACTTCTCAAATAAGGAAACCAACAAGAAGGGCTCAACCTCTGTACACAGTGATCTGACATGGGGAATGTCACATTGACTGTGGCCAAATGCATTGTCTGTTGCTTCTCAGGCTCAAGTACGGTCCAAAGTTAATAAGTAGGCCAGAGATGCAGTGAGCAGGCATCAGTTTCTATAGGCTCATGGGCAGCACCCATCACAGAAAGGAGCACCAGCTGGTGGGAGATGCCCGTGTTCAGGGCCCTCACACCTGTCAGGCTCAGATTCATGTAGCCTTGGCCTTATAAGTAGCCAACACCAGGACCCTAGCGCCTAGGCTGATGACCATGTTCTGGGTCTGCCACTGTGGCAGTGTCTTCTGCCTCTGGGGAGCCACAGCTGCCTGGTGAAGTGCAGTTGTGTAGCCCACAAGCTGAGGAAAGGCTGCGCTGCCATTCCATTTCAGAGTACAGAGACACCTGCTCTTGAGAACCACAGATGGGTGCTCTGCCTTTTGGTTTTCTTTTGTTGTTTTGGTTTTTTTTGAGAGAGGGTCTTTCTATGCAATTCATGCTGGCTTTGAACTCCTGAAATCCTCCTGCCTCAGCATCCAGAGTGCTGTGATTACAGGCGTACACCACCACACCCAGCTGTACTCTGCCCTTTGAAGCCTTCCTTACATCATGATTTCTGTACATTTTCCAGTTTTAAAATCTATCTTTTCTGGGGATGGAATTTGGTGTCAGGTTACAATTACCAGGGATATCTCCATATCATCTTAAGAAACAAAGGTTATTTTTTTTCTCTTTTTTTGGAAAGGTCTTATTAAATTGCTAAATAGCCCAAGTTGGCCTCAAACTTACGATCCTCCTGCCTCGGCCTCTCGGAGTCTGGGATTATAGCATGTACCGGCATACCTGGTTTTCTTAAGTCTCATTTTAACTGCTGTTGAATGTGTCTAAAAAAAACTATAAGAGCTAAATCTTCACTTATTTCAAATATGATTCTTATAGCTGAGATTAAACTTGACTTGAAAGAGTGATAAAGACTGGAAAGTAACTGATCATGGCCCATGTTCTACAGTTTGATACTTGATGTAGAGAAAGACTTATAAAAAATCTTGGCCCAGTGTGGTGGCACATCTGTAACCCTGGGCTGTAGCTAGCCTGAGCTACATAGCAATTTTAAGGACAGCCTGGACTACCCAGTGAGGCCCTGTCTCCAAAATAGACAAAAAGAATCTCTAGTTTCATATATATATATATATATATATATATATATAATTTTTTTTTTTCCCTCGTCCTGGGAATCAAACTCAGGACCTTGCACTTGCCTGACAGGTGCTGTGCTGCTGAGCTGTATCCCCAGCCTCCAATTTATGTTTTTTAAAACCTAATATTCTATTTAAGTTAGCTTGATAGTTTTAACAAAATAGTGTAGCAGAGGCTTCTTAACAAAGAGAATGTCTTTCATTTTTTAGTCAGTGAGTCAGCCTCAACCTTGGCTGCCTATTGGAGTCACTTGGAAAGCTTTTAATTCCAAATGCCCCACTGCACCCCCACCAACTAAATCAGAATCTGAGGAGGTGAACTGTCCAAGTGATTCCTTTGCCTCCAAGGTTACCAACCAGTACTGTAGTAAGATATTCAGGATTTCAACTTTTTGTTCATGTGTGCTTTGTGATGTTTGATCCTAAAGGGCATAATTTGCAACATTTGCATTATACAGTGTAGCCTAACTCCTAAATTCAGGTTCTTTGAATTACAGTATAGCCACCTGGCCTTTCTTCTTGCCTTGAACAACATGCTAGGGCAAGGTGCATTCCAGGTGGGTTTTCAGAGTCTTTCTGTAACCTTGGCAACAGAGAAAGCTGCAGGTACAAATCAATTTAAAAAATAGCAAAAGACATGTACAGATACTTCAAAAATAGATATATGAATAAACATGTGAAAAGATTCTCAACTTCTTTAGTCCTCAGGAAATTCATATGAAAATCATAATGAGATACAATTCCACACCCACTGGTGGTACCAAAAGACTAACAATACCAAATATTGGCAAGAATAGAGCAACTGGAACTCTCATACACTGTTGATGATAGCAAAAAAATGACACAACTACTACAATAAACTGTTCAACAGTTCTTTATAAAGCTAAACATTCACTTATCCAGCAGAGTATGTTGGCACATCCCTGTAATCCTGGCACTCTGGGAGGCTGAGGCAGGAGGATCACAAATTCCAGGCCAGCTGGGGCAACTTAGTGAGACTCTGTTTCAGTAAAGGGATGGGGATGTAGCAAAGGCCTAGAGTTCAATCCTTAGTACCACTGATATGGGGAATGCTAGATGTCAAACACACTGAATTCCTGCCCCCCAATCAAAGAATGAATTCTAAGGAGCAACAAAAGTTAAGAGTAGGAAAATTTATTGGTGGAAAGGAATGGGGACTAGGGATGGGGGAACAGGTAATAAGAATAGCTCCTAAGAGACTGGAGGGGTCTCAAATGAACCTACCTCTCAAAGAAAATTTTACAGAGTAAAATCATGAGGCATGTACAACGTGGGTCAAAATTATGATCAACCAAAAAGATTGCAAGTATAGTTGCTTAGGCAATACTAATGCAATGGTATCAAGGCTTATGGTGACATCATCAAATTTGGTTGATGATCTATAGTCTTAGTCTTGTCTTTAATTTTAGTAATCTTAGTCTTGGTGGTTTTAGTCTTAGTTTTAGTAGATGGGAGAAGATGGCCTACCCCTGGTAGAGTGAGAAATCTCAACAGGGTGATACAAGTAATCCCAAACTTCCATTCATCCCTTAGGGAAGTATGTAAAACGAGCCATTGTGACTTTAATCTTCACTGTGCCTGCAGCTACAGCCCTGATGGATTCTCATCTTTTGTACTGATTCCCTCAAGGACCCACCCTGCCTGACTGCCTACCATATTTCTACCTAATTTAGCTGTCTATAATACCACCAAAAAAATCATGTCCAATGACCTAGCTACTTTACTCTTAGGAAATAAAAACATATATCCACAAGCAATGATTGAGAGGAAGAAGGAGGGGGATTTATTAGATTTGTTTACATAACCAGATTCAGAGTCTGGATGGCCCCACAATGACTGTCTGCAGGGCAGAATTGAAGAAACTAGTAGGTGTTCAGTCCGAGAAGTTGGATACCAGTAATACAGCCCCAGTGTAAGGCCAAAGGCTTGGAAGCTCTCTGAAGAGTTGCTCGGGTAAGTTTACGTTCAGAGGTTGAAGAGCCTGGAACCTTATATTCACAGGCAATGGCAACAGCAAAAATCAAAGCTGCTAAAGAAGACCAAGCCTGGGCATGTGGGAGTTCCCTCTTCTTTTGCTTATAATTTCATCTAGGCCCTAGCCTATTGGATGGCATCAACTACTGTTCAGGGGTGGTCTTCCTCACAGTTTGCTGATCCACATGCCAATCATTTCTGGAAGCTCACAGATACTCCCAGACGTGTGCTCTACCAGTTTCCTAGGTGCCATGATCCAGTCAAACTCACAACCAAGATCTACCTTCACAAGACCTTAGCAGTCCTTGTCATTTCTCTCTGTCTCTAGGAAGCTTCTTTACTTTGGCTGAGTAATGCAGCACATAGCCTCCAATCACTGTTACTGTTACAGAGCTTCCTCCCCATGAGGGAAAAGACTCAGGGTTGGCAAAGTGAAGGAAAGTTTAGAAAACATCAAACACTGAAGTTACCAAGCAGGGCAGTTACCAAGAAGTGCAGTTTTGCTGAAACATGGGATAAAGGGTAGAGGCGGGCAACAGAAAAGGCAAGGAGACCCCTGAATGCCAGGCTAAAAAGTTTCTCTTTATTGGAAGCAAATGAGTCATGGGAGGGTTTGTGCAGAGAATGCTTCTCAGATAAAAATGCCTTCTCGAGGTTTCACTGGTTTACCTTTGATTTCTTCTTAATGCCTTTTAGATCCAGAGGAATTCACAAAACCTATTAGCTCCTCCTCTGGAATTCTATCAAATTCATAACCTTTATCCCTCAACAGAAGCATGAATGCACCTATTCGCTTTGGATTCAAACTTTTATTTTTATCCTTTTCTGACTGGGGAGGGACTTCTACGGCAAATTTCTGGAGCATTAACTTTCTGGCTCTGTTTTCTCATCTCTCATTCACTCCCGGTATTCTGCAACTTACTTCCATTTCCCTGTTCTTCTTAAAATATTCCGGCAGCCGGGCATAATGGCGCACGCCTGTCATCCCAGCACTTGGGAGGCTGAGGCAGGAGGATCGTTGTGAGTTCGAGGCCAGCCTGGGCTACAAAATGAGCTGTAGGCCAGACTGAACTGCATAAAGAGACCCTGTCTCAAAAAAGACAAAAAAAAAAAAATTCTAGCATGGAAAAACAATTCTATTAATTAAGGCTTTGTATTCGTTTACCTATTGCCATGGAACAAAAGACCACCAACAGCTAGCTGTATTAAAACAACAACAATCATTTGTTATCTTTCATGATTTCTGTGGGTTGCTATATCAGACAGGGCACAGCCAGAATGACTTATGTCTGCTCCATGATGCCTGGGATCTCAGCAGGAAGACTTGAAGGCTGAGAACTGGAATCACCTGAAAGCTCATTTGCTCCCATTTGGCAATTGATTCTGGCTTGCAACTGGAATCTTAGCTGTTTCTTGTGGGTAGAACACCTACATATGCCCTGTCTAAGTGTCTATGCTTTCACCACGGAATAGTGACTGGGTTTACAAAGCAAATGGTGAAGGAAAGTGCATGATGGAACTGTTAACCTTTTTATGCCTCAGCCTCAGAAGTCACACAGAACCATGATACTGCCCCATTGGAGAGCCCAGGCAGCAGTGAGCCCGCCTGGGCTCAGGATGTGGGAACTCAGACCTCGTCTTTCAGTGGGCAGAGTATTGGTCCCACTGCAAGAAGAACATGAGGGATGGCATAAATATATTTATGAAGCCATCTTTAGATAATACACTTGGCTATAGTTTCTTACAATTTTATGTTACAGAAAACCCTGCCTCACTGGTTTAAACAAAGAAGAAATGCATTGACTCACATAGATGAAAATTCCAAGGGTAAGGTTGACTCCAAATACAGATTGAATGACTCTTTAAGTCGCCACGAACCCAGTTTCATGTCACCAAAACCCAGTTTCTCTTCATTTCTCAGTTTAGCTTTTTCTATGCTGACTCAAGCCTCAGATAGTTTCTCCCTTTCATGGAGACAAGAGGCTGCCAGACTACCTCCGCATATCTTCTCTTGCTCAATTACTGCAGGAAAAGATGTTTGCTTCTCTGTTTTTCTTTCCAGGACATTGTTCACACCAATGTCTTGGAAAGTGTGTATCTTTGGCTCCAGTTGTCTTGATTTGGCTCTTGTGCCCATCCCTGAACAATTCACTGTCATCAAGGAAATGTTCTGTTGAATTGGCTAAGGCCTGAGTCACACATTCACCTATGGAGCTAAGGTCAACATCATCATAAGTCACATGTATTTTGTAATAGAGATTAATTCAACTGTAAGGACAGAATTTACATCATGATTTGACATTGGGGGTTTATTTTTCCACATCATGAAAAGTTTAGAGACTGCACGAGATGGTACATGCCTGTAATCCCAGCATAGGAGGCTGAGACAGGAGAATTACAGCAAGTTTGAGACCATCCTGGGCAACATAGGGAGCTCCAGGATAGCCTGAAATACACAGCAAGATCTTGTAGAAAGAAAGAAAAGAAATGAAAGGAAAAGAAAAGAAAAGAAAAGAAAGAAAAAAAGAAAGAAAGAGAGAGAGAAAGGGAGGGAGAGAGAGAAAGAAAGAGCAAGCAAGCCTAGAAGCCCAAAGCTCCTGGTGTTGGTCCATCAGCTCCACGACTCAGGGCTGGTAGGGTTGTGATTCTCTTGAGCTTTCTACCTTTCTCATAAGACACCCCAGTTCTATGCATCACGTCTTTCTGGAATTACATCTCTTTTGTACCGTCTGCCACTGTGCCTCTGCTTGCTGTAAAGAAGTTGGGAAAGTGGGTACAGATGAGGCAGGCAAGGGAGAGTTAAAAATGGGAATTAAGTTACCCGGCTCCCATCAGCCCCTGGATATGAAAGTGTATTGTCTTCACTTGAATCACATGGCCCAAAGTAATAAGGGATATCACTTCTATATAAAATTGGAGGCCCTTAGCCTAAGGTTAACAAAATGCTGAATAGCAAAGATAAGATGAGACTCCTACTTTAACATAGTTCCTTTTAATTTTACAAAAACATTTTCTTTCTGGAGGAAGAAGAAACAGTAGAAACTTATTACTGGTAATTGCTCAGTTCTGTAGGAATTTAAGGGGTTTTCTTAGTGGGGAGGTTGTTTTTGAGACCGTCTCACTTTGTAGCCCAGGCTAGCGTGAAATTTGTGATTCTCCTGCCTTAGCTTCCTGAGCCCTGGAACACACCTGTAATCCCCATACTTAGGAGGTTGAGGCAGGAGGATCATGCGCTCAAGGTCATCCTGGGATACATAGGGAGATCCTGTCTAAAAACAAAATAAAACAAAACAGACTCTTCTGTCCTCTGCTTCTGTGATCCTGAGCTCTCTTTGCTGTCTTTATACCTCTTTGATCATCTGTGTCTTTGAAAGGCTGGTTTCCTTTCTCTGCCTTAGAGTTATGCATTATATTGCAACCAAAACACAGTCTCCTTCTATCTTCTCCATATATAGTTTTGTTTGTCTGCTTGTTTTTGTGATATTAAGGATTGAATCTACCATCTTTGCCCTGGGCTACACCCCCAGCCATTTATTCATTTGTTTGTTTGTTTGTTTGTTTTTCAGACAGGTTCTCACAAAATTGTGCAGACTGAGCTCAAACTTGCAACTCTCTTGCCTCAGACTTCCAGAGTTCTGGAATTATGGGTGTATGCTATCATGCCCAGCTGTTACATTTCTTAAATTGACTGCTTAGTCCACTTTTTTCTTTCTGGTTTTTTTTTTTTCTTTCTAAAGACAGGATCTTACAATGCATCCTGAGCGGGCCTTAAACTTGCTGAGACAATGCTTTCTTTGAACTCTTGATCCACTTGCCTCAGCCTCCTGAGTGATGGAATTACAGGCTTGTGCAACCATACCTGCCTCCATTCTTATTTCTTTTTTCTAATTTTTTATTTGTTTTAATTTTAAAAAGTAAAAGAACAAAAACACTAACAAACAGACACACAGCAGCACAAGAACAGTACAAAAACTGAACTACAGATAAGGTGGCAGGGGATCAACAATGGTTGCTGTATTACACATTGATAACTTCAAAGTGTATGCTCAGGACAATACAAATAGGCACACAAGATTGATCAAACAATTAAGCATCAATTGTTCCTTACATCAAAACGACATGAGACAATAGTGCAACCATGTCAGCCATCCCGCACATACATACATACCTACTCAGCTATCCCCTCTTCCTTTTCTCCTTCCCTTCATCCCGATTGCTCTCTACTTTTGAGCAGTCTCCCTTCATACCTCCCGATTTATATTCCCACCTCCAGGTTCCTACACCAACAATACAATACGCTGTTGGCACATGCACATCTGATTTACCTCACTTATGAGTAGGGTCTCTAACCGTGACCATTTGCCTACTCCATTCTTATTTCTATAAAAGAAACATTTTAGTTTGGTTATCTTGTTGTGAGTATAGATTTGGCCCATTTCATAAGCTTTGTTATGGAATACTTTTCGTAAATATCTAAATAGGTTTTGCTTTCCTTGAATTTGTTTTGTAATATGAATAATACATATTCTGCTTTCTTTTTGTTTGCACTTGCCTGTTGTCTTTTCCTAAAGGTTATGTTTAATGTTTTTGCTCATTTATATGTCACACACACTTGACTTCCATCTAGTACACACATGGACTCTCTTGAGTGACCATGTTTATTAGTTTAAACACCAGTGACTGTACACCAGGGATTTCTGAACTTGGGAACCACAACTGAAAGTACTTGGTATGTGTTTGATATTCTTCATGGAAGAGATATTGAAGGGCTGAACTATGAACCAGAATCGAGTTCAAATTCCACATCACCCATAGGGGAACATGCATAGTATAAAATATACTTCTTTTCCCTGAGAACTAGGCAATCAGTGGCAAACATGTAAGCAAGACATATATGCCAACATTGATCTGGACTAGGCCTCTGGTTCAAAGCCTCCTTTCCCATAGTTTTCCAACACGCATCTAAAATTCTGCAGCCATGTACTTCACTGGTGCACTGGAACCTTCAACATTTCCATAACTTTGATTATGCTATTTTCCTTTTATTCATTATTCTTTTCTGTGATGCTTTCTCCACCAGAAGTATCATATAGCTCTTCAAAATACATTCCATGACCTTCCCTAACCCAAGTCCAGGAAATCACTGAAAAGCTGGGCCTATAGCTCACTGGTACAATACCTGACTAGCATGAATAAAAGGTCTTGGGTTCAATCCCAAGCACTACCATAAAAAAGACAATGAGAACTAATCCTATAACACTGAAGGTAACACAGAACATGTGCTAGATTCCTGCAGACTTCAACCAAGGAAAAAGGGGAAGAGGTAAGTAGTGAGCCCTTTATATGTCAGGAGGTCCCTCCACATGAACACATGAAACCTTGGACCCATTCTTGATGATAATCCTTGTAATGCCTTGCCCTCATTCTCATATGGTATCTGTAATTCTTCTGTGCTGAGACTGCCAGAGAGAGCAAAGACAGCTGAAAGTTACATTTTGTGTGATGTCATCCCATCTCTGTTTACTACACAATAATAAGTGTGTCTGTAATTTTTTTATATGTGTAAAAATAGTGATAGGCTAGAAACCTAAGATCATGTTTAAGAAGAGACTGAATAGGGGCAGTACACCAGTGCTGAGAGTTTCCATAAAAAGACCAAGAGAACCTAAAAATTTAGATACCCAAAGATTTTTTTTCCACTGGGCATGGTGGCACATGCCTATAACCCTCACCATTCTAGCAAACAGGCACAAAGTTCACAAGCTGGAGCCCAGCCTGGGTAACTTAGTAAGTTAGCAAAATCCATCTCAAAATTAAAGGGGGGAGTTAGTAGGATGGGATATTGCTCAATATGAAGGTCCTGGGTTCAATTTCCAATACAGGAAAAGAAAGAAATTTTTACCCCAAGGGGAGCTAGGATAGCCAACCTCCAGAATGGTTCCCAGCAATTCTCTTCTGATGTTCATTAATTCTTCTCACATGAAGACAGCTGAACAGCATAACCAATAGGAAATTATGGTAATGATGGAGGGTGACTTTCAAGGTTAGGTCATAAAATACTTTGTGGTTTCTTTCTTTTTTATTTTTTGGTACCAGGAATCAAACTCACAGCCTCATGTTTGCTAGGCAGGTGCTGTGTTACTGAGCTATATCCCTAGTCCTACTGTATGATTTCTGTCTTGCTCATTCTTGTATCACTTACTCTAGAAGTCAGTTGTTCTGTTGTGAGGATGCTCAAGCAACCCTACAGAGACATCCATATGGCAAAAAACTGGAATTTTCTGACAGAAATAAATAGAGAAAAGAGAGAAAAAGAAATAAATGCAACCTCCTGACAGCACCTACATGAGTCTATCATGGAAATGGACCTTCAGCCCCAGGCCAACACTTCGATACAATCTCACGAGAAACCCTTTACCACTGAATTTATTTCATTCTTTACAAGTTGTCTGATTACTCAGCTGCCTCCTTGACTCACCTAACTTTGTTCCTCACATAAGAGGTCTACTAAAGGCTCAAACAAAGAGCTTTGAATGGATAATGGCTGCTCTCTAACCGAATGAATGAATGAGTGCCTGAATGAATGAGAGATATTTCCAGAATTTTTAAATCAAGAGGCATAGACTTCACCTAAGGTTTTTTCTGAAAAACCAGACCTCAGTCTCATAAAAGCAATATCCGAAGAAAAAAACCTGATTTTTCACGAGGACTAGAAAAGACTACCAAAAGCCCAAACAACTGGAGGATTGAGAGGCATCTTTAAGCATCACAGAAAGAGGATTGTTATCTTGGACAATTGTGGTTAGCAAAACAAGAGCAAGGAACGAGACAACTCAACATGGTCCCCTCCTTTTAGCTTATGCTTTCCAACAGCCTTGTGAGTCACTTAGAGATAGCATTATAGGCCCACTGTTTTGAAGGGAAAATTGAGAAGCAAAAATAAATGAGCCCAAGGAAGAAAGGAACACAGAAGAGGGAAGCAGTCCTTGGATCTCAAGCCTAAGAATTGTCATAAGATTCTCTAAGAGCCTTCTGGGGAGACTATTTTTATAATTCCTCTGAGGCTTACCCAAGCCGGCACCTACCAAAGACTCCTGGGCAGAAGAAAGGAAGTAAAAAGAGAGAGAAACTTTCATGCTATTTGCAAAAAGATTTCAGCAAAGGGTTCTACAAGGGGGAAGGAGGGGAGTTTTACCTGGGGAGGGGAAGGACTTACAAAAAAGAGGAGAAAAATCAAAGAATATTCTGGACTGAATAATTCTGCTGAAAGGCATTTGGGCCCCTTCTTCCTCTGATACAACAGCTAAGGACAACCCCCAAGGAGCATGGAACTACCACTGCAAAATGCCAGAAGTTGCTGAACTGAGCTTGGTATGAAAGTTGGGGGACAGTGTGTTGGGCAGGGAAAATAAGCAGGAGAAAGAGACATTGTTTGAATTACACCAGTTTACATTCACCTCTGTATTCCTGATGTACTTTACACAGGCTTCTACTATGGCCCATATGAACAATTATTTGGGGTAATGATAATAATATTAATAATAATTATTATTATTATTAGAGATAGAGTTTTGGTATGCTGTTTAGACTGACCTTGAACCCAGTATGTAGCCCAAGCTGGTCTCAAACTTGTGACAATCCTCGTGATTCAGCCTCCCAAATGCTGGGATTAAAGGTAAGTGATGCCATGCCCAGCTACTCACCCCAAATTATATGAACTCTCTTCTGGAATACTTGACAATGAGTGAAAAATGTTTGTGTTTTCTCAGGAATGACTGAGATAATGATAAAAGAAGAGAACATTGGATGTAAGCATTTCAAATATGCCTTCCTGCTCTCTTCTAGCCAGGAGAATAAGGAGAGTGAGCAAGGTATCCTACTTCACAAGGAAGGGGAAGAGGTGGGTCAGTGCAGATTCATGGTGGGAAGACACAGAAGGGATGAAATGAGCTGTGACTGTCAACAGTGAAAGTCTTGAGCATTTTGTAATGAGAAGTTTGTTTGGTAATTGCGTTTATTGTGGTATAATTACCCACTTGTTGCCAAGGCACATAACAATTTATACTATTTTTCAACAATTTTGGATCCTATTTGGTTTAATTCCTGGGTTGATGCTTGTAAATTGCTTATGGGAAGTATCTTTATTGCTAGTATTTAGAACCCTTAGGAAATGACTACTTCTCAGAGATGCTTTCCAGATGTAGCTGGCTTTTGGTTCTGAGTCTGTTGCAAGGTCCTACCTCTTCAATTTATGGGGAACAAGAAGTTGCTGCCTGTTTAGCCTAGGTTCTTTGGCGCTGGCCTATAGTACTGTTTGTGTCCCTTAGACAATCTCAGTCTTGGCATACCAGGAAGAACAACTGATTAGAACAATTGTGTCATCTTGGCTAAAGTAGTACAATCAGCAATAACAGTAGCATCAAACACAGCCTAGAAAATGACAAGTTGTAGTAAATATTAATTTACCACCTTTAGTAGTATGAATTAGATTTGTGGTTATATAACAAAATCTAAAACAAACCAGGAAATTGTATACAGTAAGTCCTCAATATGGTGAATTTTTCTCCCAGAGAAGAAAACTTAAAAGAGGTTAGGTGGAAAATAGAGAAATAGAAGAACAGGAAGAGATTAGAAGCAAAGCTGAAGGACAAAAGAAGATTATGCAAATTTTGGAAAATTGGTGAAGAAGACAAGAGGAAAAGAGAAGAAGAAATAAAAACAAGAACAGAACAACAACAGCAAAACCTAGAAACAATGTTCACACTAATACAAAAACAAACATGTAAGAAAAAAAAACAAGAAAAGAGGAAAAAAGAAAAGCCAAAAAAAAATCCACTTCAAGGCTTGTCTGCTGTCACTGGTAGACAGAGTAGGCGGACAGAGTCCAGGTTCAAGTTGATTAATCCCAATAAGCCAGTGGTAGGTTTACAGTGGGGTAGTGGATAAACCCAGCAAGCCTTCACCGTTAGTTCCACTGAAGTTCACACTGGTTTCTGGCTGTGAGGCTGGAACTCAATTTATTCAGCCTGTAACACTCCACATGTCTCCTGCGAGCTTGAACTCAGCTCCAGGACCTCCTGCCAACTGGAACCCACCCTGACACTGGGAGTCACTAGATGGAGCTGGCCTGCAGATATTCTGAGTTCTGATCTCAGTTGGCCTCTCTCCAAGATTACTACCAGCCAATTGCCCTCTCTTGGGGGACATCTGAACCCAAGTAACTCACCAGCCACTGCTATCCACTATGTCCACTGCTCCATTCCACTGGTATGTTTCTCTGTGGAGGCCTCCGGGGTGGTGAGTAGTCACCGTGCATCTGCAAGTTAGAGCTCCCCCTCCCACGCAGGGCTGGGGAGAAAGCACTGCTCACCACTTCCTTCTTCTTTGTTCAGGTCTCTATTCGCTCTCTCCATGGATTTCAAATCTCATTTCAGACCCTTCCTGGGTCTCAGGGCCCACTTCCCTCCTCCTTTTCCTCATGTTGCTATATTCCAGCATCTGGACACCAAGTCTCAGAGAGGCTGTTTCTCTGCTGTTCATCCTCCCTCATCTTCCTAGAAGTGGAGTTTTATTTGGCTTTCTCTTGTTTTGTTTTGTTTTTGAGACAGGGTCTCAGTGTGTAGTTCTGGCTGTCACTAAATTCACTGTAGCACAGGCTGACCTTGAACTCAGCACAGGCTGGCCTTGCCTCAGCCTCCCAAGTGCTGGGATTAAAGGCCTGCACCACCATACTTAGTCTGGATTTCTCTTGGATGTACCACTAAGATTGTTCTTAAAGTAATAAAATATATGGAAACAAAAACCCCATGCGCTTGCACGCACACCCACATACACACATGCATGCATGCAGGCATGCATGCACATTTAAGAGACAAGGTTTTGCTCTGCTCTTCAGGCTGGTCTTAAATTCCTGGGCTCAAGCAATTCACCTGTCTCAGCTTCCTTGTAGCTGGAACTTTAGATATGTGCCACTGCACTCAGCTAAATAATTATTTTAATACTACTCTTCATAGCAATTATTCTTTGTTGAGTGCCTATAACATGTCAGGCCCAGACACTTTTTTTTTTGCAGGGGTAGCAGGTAGAGGTACCAAGAACTTGAGCCTGCCAGCCAGGCACTGTGCCACTGAGCTATATATACTGGCCCTGGTCTAGACTCTCTAAATCTCACTATATTTAAATTTTTACTAATTGGCAGTCAATTTTGCACAGCTGGGGGTGTAGCACAGCTGCACAAGTGCCTGCCTAGCAAGCACAAGGTCCTGAGTTCAATTCCCAATACAAAAAAATTTTTTTCATAAAATAATTTTGCATGGGACTTTAGATATGCCTTTAATCCGTTTTTTTTTTTTTTTTTTTTGGTGTCAGGAATTGAACTCGGAACCTTGTGCTTGCCAGGCAGGAGCTTCTGCGGCTGAGTTATGTCCCGGACCATGACTGTTATTTTAGAGATGATTGCATTTACACTCTAATACTGGAGTCTTAATCTCATTCACATCCAGGGATCAGGCTCTAGTAAAATAGCTTGGGTTTAACAAGGTAAAACTGATATAGAGGGTCAGGTATAAAAGAAAAGGATCAATACCCACTGAAGCATTTCCTCCCCAAGGGGAAAGCTGCTACTTAGTCAAGCTAGTTCCTGCCCTGAGCAAATGTGTACTTTTCCCCAGAGAAATCAGAAATGGCTGTGGTGGATTGACAATTGGTGGTCAACTTGTAACACCCAGCTGAACTCAACCAGCATGGTGCTGGGTATGGGAGGCCCACTTGAGCATTGTTGCCAATAGCATAAGAGGCAGAGCTGGAGAAGAAGAAATTGAGACTGTTGGGAGCTGAAAGAAGCTGTACAGAGCTGTTTGTTCTCCTGGAGGAGTTTATCATGCTGGCTTTCCTGATGAACTCGGCTATTTTCATCCTTTGACGAGCTCAGGATCTTGTTACTGAGAATAGTTTTGGTCCATTTTGGGGGAGCTCTGGTCCTCACTCTGGGCATCACTTCCTAGCTCCAGAGGGGATGATGGTGCACTGCCGGTCTCCTAGGGAAGCTTGTCCTGTTGGCTTTCCTGATGGGAACTCAGCTATCCTGATCATGGAGGAGCTCAGAATCTTGCTATTGCTGAGGATGGCTGTGGTACTTTTCATGAAGCTCTGGTTCTTATTTTGAGCATCACTTCCTGCTTCCTTGTACAGATCCTTTCCCAGCACAGATCTGTGAAACAGGCGTGCATGAGACTTTGTCTTGGGCTGTAGGCCTCCAGCTGGACTCATGGGAGGCACTATCATGTGCTCCAGGTCTTCAGGTGGACTCATGCAGACATTACCATGGGATCCAGGCCGTTGGCTGGATTCTTTAGTAGTTAGTGTGTGGACAGATATCCTGCACTCTCTTATATATGACTCTTTGGGTGATTATTATAAATAATCTTATATAAGTGTCCAGTATTATATTGTTCCCCTTGCAACCACCCCAAACCAGGACAATGGCTTTTCAAATAGTTCTAATTTTTAATTTTGTCTTCTCTTTGAAACATTTTAAGTATAAATCTTCAGGTTGAGTATTTTGTGCCCTCTATTGCAATGGGACAAAGAAGAAAAGACAAAATTAAAATCATTCGTTCATAAAAGTTTAAGACACCTGACTCTTCAGTGAAAAGAGAAACTAAAAGAGTAAGATTGGCTGCAAAATTTTCATAGAAACATGATTTCTTTGTTACCAAGTTTACACACTTTTAAACCTAGTTCTCTTAACTGCTGAATTACACACACACACACACACACACACACACACACACACACACAGGTATAGTGTGGGGATAACAGCAAAATTATAAAGAAAAGTGCTTAAATGAAAAAGATAGGCTGAGGAAACCAGCAGTGAAGCAACCAGACCTGTTCTGGACTTTCCTTCCTTTTTCCAAGTAGAGCCATTTCTGGAGCAATTTCTATAAGGGAGCTGGAGAAGAAATACATTTCTTACAATTCTAGGATGTGTACATTGCAAACTCACGGAGTTTCACATGCTAAGGGCAGAGAGAGAGAGAGACTGGGGGTGGAGGAAGAGAATAGGAGAAGAGGGAGGTTTAAGTTGTTCTGCCCAAATAATGTTAGATCAAGGAGGATCTTAGTCTAGTCCAATTTTTAAAATCTGATTTCTTCACAAAATTAAGTCATAGTTGTGGAAATGAATTGCTATAAAAATAAAGTAGAGCCAAGGGATACAGCTCAGTGGCACAAGTGCCTGCCTGGCAAGCACAAGGTCCTGAGTTCAATTCCTGATACCTAAAAAAAAAGAAAAATCACCAAAAAAAGAGAAAGTAGAGCTGGGTGCAGTGGCACACTCAAGAGGCTGAGGCAGGAGGATCATTGCCAGTTTGAGACCAGCCTGGGCTACAAAGTGAGCTCAAGGCCAGCCTGAGCTGCATAGTGAAAAGAAAAGAAAAAAGGTAGACATTCTTTCTTTTTCAACTTCATTTACAGACAGAAAAGCAAGCTCGTAGAAGAGACTATGCAATGCCATCCAGTTAAGGAGGGCAGGGGTGCCTAGGTTGTAGCTCAGAAGTAAAAGGTGTATTTTTTTTTTTTTTTTTTTTGAGACGAGTTCTTCCTATGCAGTTCAGGCTGGCCTTGAGCTCACTTTGTGGCCCAGGCTAGTCTCAAACTTGGCAATAATTCTCAGCCTCCCAAGTGCTGGGATTACAGGTGTGCACCACCATGCCAGGATAGAAGGTGTACTTGAGAGACAGAGACAGAGATAGAGACAGAGACAGAGAAAGAGAGAAAAGATCTGGAGTGGTGAGTGTGACTATAATCTCAGCATTTGCAAGGTTGAGGCAAGAGGATCACAAGTTTGGGCCAGCCTAAGTTTACATACCATATTCAAGATCTACATAGCAACACAAAAAACAACAAAAGGTAGTATAGGAAGTGTTCTTCGGAGCAGTCACTGAGATTGAACAGGATTGTTTCCTAAGGGAAGAGGGTAGAATGTTTGGAAAGTTTATTCAATTATCCATTTTTATTTCTGAGAAGAGATTGGGAAGAAAATAAAAGACTAGGACCATCTTTCAAAATTTTTTGTTTTGTTTTGAGGTATGATCTCACTATGTCTTCCAGGGTGGCCTTGAACTCACTGTACAGCTCAGGCTGGCCTTGAACTCAGTGATACTCCTGCCATAGCCCCCTGAGTGCTAGGATTACAGACCTGCACCGTGCCACAAGGCTCTAAAAAATATTAAGTGTTTATTAGGGTACCATGCTAAGAGTTTCATGTGCTTTTTTATTTAAGCCTCATCACACCCCTGGGAGGGAGGTATAGTAGAAATGAGGAAACAGGTTACCTAAGTTAGTCATCTTGTCCAAAGTCACAGTTCTAGAAAAGGGGCAGTAGCTAGGTCCTTTTTTTTTTGAGGCGGGGTCTCACTATGCAATTCAGGCTGTCCTTCAGTTCACGTGGTAGCCCAGGCTGGCCTTGAACTTGTGGTAATCCTTCACCCTCAGCTTCCCTTGCACTGGGATTTCATCTGGGTTTTTTTGGGGGGGTGCTGGGATTGGAATCCAGGACATTGAGCATTTTAAACATGTGCTGTGCCTCAGAACTATACGTCCAGTCTTTTTCAATTTTTATTCTGAAATGAAAGAACAGGGAATAGAGTTACCTGATACAACAATATCCAGATGGAGGAAAGGGAAGAAAGTTATATTGCTCATACACGGTGGCACCATATTTTGGTCAAGGGAGAGAACCCTGGAGATCTGGGTTCTGGTGCTGCCTCAAATATAGACTCGCTATCTTGGTTTTCTTATCTGTAGATGGTGCAAAGAAGGGGTGGAGGCATATAGCTAGTGGTATAGCGCTTGTTTAGCATATTCAGAGCTCTGGGTTCACTCTCCAGCATGGGGTGGGGGTGGTAGTGTTTGGGTCAAGTGATTTCTGTGTTTCCTTCCTTCCAGCCGTGAAGTCCAGCATTCCAAGAATGGATAGAGGTTGTATCAGCTTAGGGGATATTTTTGCAAGGGGAGACAATGTAATACAGGACACATATTTTATGATTATTTATAACAGTCACCCAAAGAATGATATACAAGAGAGTGCAGGAAATCCGTCCACACACTAAAGACCAAGAATATAGACCTGGCTCCTGCAATAATGTCCTGCATGAGTCCAGCTGAATACTTAGAGCCCATAACAATGCTTCCCAGGAATCCAACTGGAGGCCAGAGCCCACAACGATGTTTCATGCAGGCCTGTTTCACAGATCTGTGCTGGGAAGGCCCAAAGGTCAGTGGTGGGATCTAAGAAGTCTATAACAGTGGGATGAAGGATCTGTGCTAGCAGACTGAGGGATCTGCACTGGAGCCAGAAAGTGATAGGCAGAGTAAGGACCAGAGCTCCCTCAAAGTGAACTGAAGCCATTCTCAGTGCCAACGAGGTCCCGAGCTCCTGGAAGGATGAAAACAGCTGAGTTCATCAGGAAAGCCAGAGTGACGAGCTCCTCCAACAAAACCAACAGCTCCTTGCAGCTTCTACCAGCTCCCAACAGCCTTTCTCAGTCCCCAACAGCCTAACTTCTTTTCCAGGTCTCCTTCTTATGCTGCTGGCAGCAGTCCCCAGGTGGCCTCCCACACCCATCACCGCACTACTCAGTTCAGCTGGGGGTTATAAATTGACCACCAGTTGTCAATCTGCTACAGAGTTCCTTAGTGGGGAAATGTGTTAGATTCAACAGGAAACCTAAAAACCAAGAGACACAAATGAAGAGTAGAAAGCCAAACTACAGAGATCATCTGTTTAGTATGTAGAAAACTGAAGAGTGGTATCTACTCTACTTAAATGAGATCACACCCTTCTAAAACAGGCCATGGCAGTATAGTACTGGCCAATTCTGATAGGCAGAATTCCTTATAGTAAGTTAAAACTTGCTTAGTTGTTTGTTTGTATTTATAGGTAGAGAGGATTTTCTTTTGTGTATGTGTGTCTTTTTGAGACAAGGTCTTGCTATGCAGTTTAGACAGGCCTTGAACTCACTTTGTAGCCCAGGCTGGCCTTGAACTCCCAATGATCCTCCTGCCTCACCCTCCCAAGTGCTGGGATTACAGGCGTGCACCACCATGCCTGGCTTTATTTTATTTATTTTAATTGACATATATGTTTATCATGTAAATATGACAAATGAGATACTTATACAAGGAAAAGCTAAATCAAGCTAATTGGCATATGCATTGTTTCACATACATTATTTTGTGTGATGAGAACACTTAAAAATCTACTCTTTTAGCAACTTTCAAGAATATAGTGTATTTCAAAATCTGTTATGGTCACCTGTTGTACAGTAGATCTCCTAAGATTTATTTTCTTCCCACTCCTCTTCACTACTAGGGGTTGAACCCAGGCCTCATACAGAGCTGTGCTGGCTCTTGCTGTGCTGAGCTGAGCTGCACTCCCAGCCCAAGACCTGCTTTCTTAGTTTAGGTTGAGCACATTTCGTGTACACATCCCAGAATGATCCTTTGAATGCTGGGAAACAGTGAGTCATCTCCCCAGAGTTGTGTCTTCTTTAGGTTCAAAGTCCTCTGGGCTTTGCTAATTCTTCATAGGTCACAGCTTCAAGTCTCTTAAGAAGAATCATTCATTCAACATTTACCAAGCACAGTGACTTCCGGGTTCTGTAGAAAGAAGTGGGAATATGGGCAATAAGTGGGACACAGTCCTAGCATTCAAGGGATTTATAATCTGTTGGAAATGATGGACAGCCCCAGAAGAAGGTATATAAATATAGCAGGGGTCCAACAGGGAGACAGTCAATTCTACCCAGGTCAGAAAAGCTTCATGGAAGAATTAGAACTTCTGCTGCCCCGGTCCATCCAGTAAACTCCTTTATCTTCCTCTGCATTCAAGGACTTTACCTCCTTCTGCCTTCTGTTCTTGGCATTTCTGTAACACATCCTGTTGGAGTGTTATGTTTCAGGAAAAAATTTAAAAATATATTCATCTGCCACCTTAGAAATGTTTTCATAAGAGGAAAATCTAGCAGCTTGTGACAAGAATGACTATTTCAGCACATGAAGTCTGAAATAATGTCACCAGCTCCCATTCTTCTGCAGTCCCTCCAGCCTGGCTTCTCTCTTTTGTACCCTTTCCCTGTTTCTCCCATTCTCTTTCAGTCACTCTCTCACTCTCCCTTTCAGAGCATTTTGACATTCTCATAGTTTTCCTTTACAACTTGGCTTTTTCACAAATGCAGAGGGAAGCTAAGTGGCAGGAGCAGAATTCAAACTCAGCTCTTTGGGTAGTCAAACTTGGCTACAGAAAAAGGCCAGGGGTTTCTGTTTGACCCTTCACTAATCTAAGAATGTGTATCTGAAAATATAATTATTTCCATCACATACCAAAATGTAGATCATTATAACTCTCCCTTCTAGTTGCCTTTTCATACCAAAAAAGACATCCATTCCTAACTGCATTTTACCCCATCTGCTAAAGATACGTATTTCCAACTATTCAGTCATTACTTTCAAATTAAAAAGTTTTTGTTTCATAATGATCTATACAGGTAAACGTGTCAAAGTCCTTAATATTAGCTTAGCTTAGTGGGATCTAGTATAACATAACAAACATAATGTTTCCTAAACTTCAATAATTTGCATGCTACTTTTATGAATTTGTGTGTGTGTGTGTGTGTGTGTGTGTGTGTGAAAGGGTCTCACATGTAGCTGGCCTTGAACTCATTATGTAACCCAGGTTGACTTTGAACTTGCAGCAATGTTCCTGCCTCAGTCTCCTGAGTACTGGAATTATAGCCGTGCACCACCATGCCTGGCACACTTTCATGAGTTTTACTCTATTCTTGTATTAGCTAGCCTGTGGCGTGTGTGTGTGCGTGTGTGTGTGTGTGTGTGTGTGTGTGTGTGCGTGTGTGTGCGTGTGCGCATGCGCGTGCTCGCACTACTGAAGAGTAAACCCAGGGCGTTTGCACTGGGCCGTATCCTTGGTCCTTTTTACTTTAAAACAGAGTCTTGCTAAACTGCAGGTATGCACTACTGTGCCTTGCCCCTTTTGTTTTTTGGACAGAGTCACTATATTGCAAGGCTGGCCATGCATTTGAGATCCTCCTGACTTGAGTACTAGGAGTACAGATATGCACCACTACAATTGTTTCTTTGTGTGTTTTTTTAATTTTTTGAGACAGTGTCTTGTCATGTACCCCAGTCAGGCTCAAACTCATTATGCAGCCCAGGCGGGCCTTGAACTCATGTAATCCTCCTGCCTCAGCTTTCCAGGTACTGGGATTACAGGCGTGCACCACCACGCCTGGCACTACACTTGTTTTAGCTATTCCACTTTAAAACATATTTCTCTTCTAATTCATGAACTTTTTCAACTTAAATTTTAAAGAAAACTTTGGTCCCTATATAATACCCTCATCTATAAAGTCAAAGTTTAATGTGCTTTTTGTATGTTTCTTAAACATTAAAATATGTTTTAATAATGATTAAAATATTAATACAAAGTTATTAATATTGTTAAAATTTCGTTGTCAGATGTTTGGTTGCACACCTACAATGCCAGCATTCTGAGATTGAGCCAAGTGTGAGCCAACCTCAGCAAGGCTCTGCAAGCCCAGCAAGCCCCCCAAATAAAAAAGAACTGGAAATGTATCCCAGTGCAAAGGCCCTGGGTTCCATCCCTAGTACTGAAGAAAAAAGAAAAGTCAGGCATGGGGACACATACCTGTAATCCCAGCACTCAGGGGGCTGAGGCAGGAGGATCTCTGTGAGTTCGAGGCCAGCCTGCACTACATAGTGAGACCCTGTCTCAAAATAAAAGGTGAAAAGTGTGCCCTGCCTTACTTAGAATAGTCTCAGAGCACACTACTGGAATCTGGGCTGCTGTGTGTAAAGTTCTGCGTGCGGAGGCTATGGTGTGCATCACCGGCCTATCAGAGTGATGCGAGGTCCCGCCAGTGGCTACTCACGGCAGCCCCATGTAACCCTGGAGATCTTCAAGAAACAGTAGAAAATAGGAAAAATACTTAGTGGGAACCTGTAAACCTGTGCTGTAGCCCTGGCACTGCCACCAGTTGCTGCGTGTGTATGGCAGATCCTTCCACCTCTCTGGGCCCTGCCTTATAGTTCTGGAAAATGAAGGGGTTACATAAGAGGTTATGGAAAGCCCCTTCCAGGTGTTAAAGTATCTTCTGAGTAGCTGTAGTCATTTTGAATATCATTCTGGGACTTTTGTTGTTAATTTCAGAGTAAAGTCCTAATGTTATTGTAGTTGTAGTTTAGCCTGATACAATAGCTACTTACAGACTGAGGAGATTTTTTTGAGACAGGGTTTTGCTTTGCTGTTCAGGTTGGCATTCAACTCACTAGATAAGTCAGGCTGACCTCTAGCTCACAGCAATCCTGCCTCAACTTTCCAAGTGCTGGGATTACAGGCCTGTACGTCTAGGCCTGTTTTTTTGTCTTGTTTTTTGGAGGGTTTATTTATTTATTGTCTTTTTGAGACAGGGTCTCCCTGTGCAGTTCAGGCTGCCCTTGAGCTCACTTTGTAGCCCAGGCTGCCCTCGAACTCACAACAATCCTCCTGCCTCAGCCTCCCAAATTCTGGGATTACAGGCATGAGCCACCATGCCTGGCCACCATGCCTGGTTTTGAGGAGAATTGTTTGTAATGGTTCTAGGGATTGACCCCAGCACCTATGCACTGAGTTGTACCTCTCCTTTACTTCTCTTCCTCCTCCTCTTCTCCCTCCTTTTTCTGAATCAGAGAATCAAACTCAGGACCTCACACTTGTCAGGCAGGTGCCATGCCACTGAACTGCATCCCTGGCCCTTCCCCTTCTCCTTTTCCTCCTATTCCTCTTCCTCCTCCTCTTCCTTCTTTTTCTTATCTTGGTAGAATTGAGGATTGAAATTAGCCTCTTTTCACTGAGCTACATCCCCAGGCCTTTTTATTTTTATTTTTATTTAAAGACAAGGTCTTGCTAAGTTGCTAAATTGCCCAGGTTAGGCTTGAATTTGGGATTCTGCTGCCTTAGAGTCCCAGAGTTCTGGTATCACAAATGTGCACCAGCACATCTGGCTGCAGAGAACTTTCTGTACTTGTGGTCAGGAAAGAAGATACCTCCCAAGGCTTCCCATCCGGCTCATGGAGGGCAAGAACAGCTCAAGGCAAAATCATGGACTGATGTTATTGTATAAAGTCAAATGTCCCTGTGGTTAAAGATAGTGTTATTTGTGATGTTTTTCCTCTTAACCAGAGCATAAATAAACTCTTTAAAGGCAGGGTTTGAAATCTTCATAACGCATTAATGCAGCAGGATCTCAATAAATGAAATTAAGATCAGAAGGGGAAGGAGATGGGGAGAAGAGGAGAAGAAATGGAGAAAGACTTACCACTTTATTTCTTAGAATAAGTAAAATTATTTTTGTCTAGCACAAGAGCAATACTTAGCTATAAAGAGAGATTATTTCACTATTTTGTTCCCTGTCTTAATTTTTAGAATGCATTATTTCTTTTTTTTTTTTTTTGGCGGTACTGGGGATCGAACTCAGGACCCTGTGCTTGCTGGGCAGGCGCTTATTCCACTGAGCTATATCCCCAGCCCAACTTTATTTCATATAGTAGATATTCCATAGACTCTTTTCCTAGCCTTTTCACTACAGTTAAAACTATTTTGAGATTTCTCTTATGTATCTTTTATCTATTATACATAAATATAGGAATGCAATGTTACTTATATTTACATTAATTTCAATAATAGGAGTGCAATGTTACTTATATTTACATTAATTAATTTTGCTTATTCAGAGATACTTTTGAGCCCTTACTCAAAAGTATCAGGAATCAAGGTAGGTATTGCTGAAAATGTAATGATGAGTAAAATATTTTTCATGACTTCAAAGTCCTCAAAGCCTATTTTGAGACACAGGTAAGTTAGAGTAGACCATTGACATGTGTGAATTACTATTCATTCTTTCAGCTGTTCACAAACAGCCTGAAAGATCCAGGGCATGAATTTAATTGTGATGACAGTAATTATACTGATATTGTGGGCTGTTGATAGGATTAACTGAGATAATGCATTTTTATTTAAGTACCAGGGATCTAACTCAGGACCTTGTGCTTGCCATGGAGGCACTTGTGCCACTGAGCTACATCCCCAGGCCATGCATTTTTAAACACCAAGCATGAATTTGAATGAAGAATAATGTAAGAATCTTGTTCAAGGGAATCACTTGGCTATCGAAGCCAAACACAAGGTGACCAACTGGAATGAATTGGAGGAAGGAAGGAGATATTGGAATAATATTCCATTTCCCACATGTGAGGGAGGGAAAACATTCTTTGTAACCAGAAACGTAGTAATCATTTAAAAAGACCTGAAATTAGTTGTGTGAATTCTAAAATATATGCCATTGTACAAGTTCTATTCATTTGTTTGTTTACTTATCTATCCATGTATTGGCAGTGTTGGGGATTGAATCCAGAGCCTTTGTGACAGAGTTTTACTAAGTAGCTAAATTGCTGAGGGTGGGCTTGAACTTGTGGCCATCCTGTCTCAGCATTCCAGAGTCCTGTGCCACCCACCACACTTAGCTTGGTTATTATTAATTACACTATATTTTTGTGGTTTGGGGGCTCAAAGCCAGGTCCTTGCTCATGCTAGGCAAGCACTTTTTCACTGAGCTATATCCTAAGCACTTATGATACTATTTTTAAAAATCATAAACTGTGTAGTTGTGGCACACAGCTCTAATCCAAGTTCTTGTGAGGCTAAGGTCAGAGGATCACCATGAGCTTGAGGTCAGCCTGAATTACATGGGAAGACTCTGTCTCAAAAAAAGTCATAGGGGCCGGGGATATAGCTCAGCAGCACAGCGCTTGCTTGGCAAGCACAATGTTGTGAGTTTGATTCCTGGTACAAAACAAAGGAAGAAAGGAAGAAAGAAACAAACAAACAAAAAAAAATCATAAATTATTGATTAGGATTGAAAAGGAAAAGCACGGGCACACATAAATCAAGTGAAGATCACTCCTGCCATCTCTACATACGTAACATTCTGCTTCCCTATCTTCATAAATGTAGTTCTTCCTATCAATATTTGCACAGCTTTGCATCACTAGAACACACATTTATGGCTCATCTTTAACTGTCCATCTTTGTTAGCTGTGATAACATTGTTTTAAAAATGTCAAAATAATTTTTTCCTTTTTTTTTCTTATTTCTTGCCTGGCTTCCTCCTAGTGGCTATGCTTTGAGCAATCTCTGTTCTCTGTCTTTCAGTTCTCACTGTTTTCTCCCACCTTTTCCCCTTCCTTGCTTATTCAGCATTCTTTAAGCAGTTAGTCAGGTGTACCTGGTGTCTCAGAGATGTGGCAAACAGCTGTGTTTTAGTGTTCATTGAAGATTCAGAACCTTGGACAGTACCACGAGCACCCTCCCCATTTAAACGTACTCCTTGTGCTAAGTCTATACAGCCACTAATGGACAGTAATCATACATGTGAGTGTCAGAGACCTGTCATAAAACTTAATTTGATGAGTTTCATACTACTAAAATAAACAAAATGCTGTAGGAGGAAGGAAGGAAGAAGGAAGCGTCATTCTAAAGAATACAGGGAAATTTCATGTAAGAAGACATCGTTCTGGAACCTGGGAGAATGATATGTAGTCAGAAACATCTTGGTTTGATCTAAAAGTGATCTCAGTTGTCCTTTTATAAAAGTTTACTTTTCTCTAGGTGTATGAGTTCTCTTCCATTCTTTGCAATTTTTTGTAGTTTGGGAACCTTGTCCCAACATTCACAGAGAAGGTAAAGAAAAGTTACCCAGTGGGAGAGTGACGTCAATGACCCTGCATTATTTGTCTGAAAGGAAAAGTTGGATACTTTGGTGATGGAGGTGGTGACAGTAATAGTGATGGCAGCTCTTTCAGTTTTAGTTTTATGTAACATTTTTTCCTCAAAGATTTTTTGCTTAGTTTATCAGGATACAGATTGGTTGCACATAACAGAAAACCTAGATAAAGAATAAAAAATAAAGTAGAAATTTATTTTTTCATGTTAGAGAAGACCAAAGACAGTCAATCTAGAGTTGGTGTAGAGTCAACAGAGACCCAACATTCTCAGGTCTTTTTCTTCCACTATCTTCAGTGGTCCATTTCTGGATGACAATCCCTGGTCTAAGATGGCAACTAAAACTTCAGCCATACTTTTTCAGTCTTACCTGAGGGACCTTTGAGCTATGCTCCCCATTGTTTCCCAAAGTGTAACACAGAAAATGAATGGATAAACAGCACTTGGGGTCTCAAATATTCCCCCATGACTTCTTCTTTTTTTTTTTTTTTTTTTTGTCTTTTTGAGACAGGGTCTCACTATGCAATTCAGGCTGGTCTTGAGCTCACTTTGTAACACAGGCTGGCCTCAAACTCACAATGATCCTCCTGCCTCAGCCTCTTGAGTGCTGGGATTACAGGCATGCACCAATTCTTTCACTACTTTTTTTCCTCTGAAGATATCTTGAACAAATCTATCATTCATGGCAAACTTTCAAATATATGGAGGTCCTTTCTCTTCCTCTCTTCTCCTCTGTCTCTGTCTCTGTCTCTGTCTGTCTCTGTTACTGTCTCTCTGTCTGTCTCTCTGTCCGTCTCTCTTTTTCCCTCCCTCCTTCCCTCCTTCCAGTACTAGGAATTGAATTTAGGGCCTTTACACTGAACTACATCACCAGCCTTTGGAGAGAGGGGGCAGGATCTTGCTTTTTTTGCTTTTTTTGAGGCACAATCTCACTGTATAGTGCAGGTTGGCCTTGAACTCACTTGTGTAGGCCAGGCTGGCCTTCAACTCATGATGATCCTCCTGCCTCAGTCTCCTCAATTCTGGGATTATAGGCATGCATCACCATGCTCAGTGGATCTTGCTAAATTTTTAAATTGTCTAGACTAGGCTCAAACTTGCAGTCCCTTTCTTAGCCTCCCAGAGTTCTGGGATTACAGATATGTGCTACCATGTCTAGCATAGAGATACTTCTTGTTCCTTGTGCCCTCCCCACCACATCTTTGCTTCTCCAGTACAATGTCCTCTGTGGTAGTTTACAAGGGAAACAATATAGGACACATAATTTATAGGATTATTTTATAATAGCCACCCAAAGAGTCATATACAAAGAGAGTGTAGGAAATCTGTCCACACACTAAAAATCTAAGGAATCCAGATGAGGGCCTGGATCCCACAGCAATGTCCTGAATACATCCAGCTGAAGCCCTAAAGCCCATGACAATGGAGGTCTCAAGCAGGTCTTTTTCATGGATTTATGCTGGGAAGGTGCAAAGGTCAGTGGTGAAAGCTAGGAAGTCTATGCCAGTGGGATGAAGGATCTGTACCAGCAGGCTGAATCCAGGAAGCAAAGTAAGGTCCAGAGCTCCCCCAAAAGTACCATAGCCATCCTCAGTGACAACAAGGTCCTCTGACAAAGAGAACAGCAAAGTTCCTATCAGGAAAGCCAGCATGACAAGCTCCTCAGGAGAACCAACAGACCCAGGAGAACAAACAGCTTACCTCTTCTTCCTCTCAAGTTCTCCTTTTTATTCTATTGGCAACAATCCTCAGGGGGCCTCCCACAGCCAGCACTACACTGGTTCAGTTCAGCTGGATGTTACAAGTTGACCACCAGTTGTCAATCCACCACAGACAGCCTCCATCCTTTCTGTGATTTCCCATAAGGCAAGATTGCTTGATTTTCCCTCTAAATTTGGTCATATGACAGAAGTTTTGTCCTTGGCTAAAGCCAGTAATGAATTAATCCATCTAAACAAGGACAGAGACTAATTTCAGGTGACACCGATTGAAATAAGGCCTTATACATTATTTTATTAAATTAGTTGCAATTAAACCTCTTCCAAAATGTTGTAGATGGAGGGAAACAGAGTAAAAGGTTATTCCAAAAGTTGTCACTTGCTATTTACAAACATTATCTTCCCTGTGTTTTATAGGAATAGCCCCTTGCATAGTAGAGTTTTGCTTTTTGGTTGCAGCCCCAGGCTCTACTTCTGTGCTTCCCTTGGATATTGAACACCCAGGTCCCAAGTCTCTATTTCTCCTTTCTTCAAAGTCCTTAGTTCTCCTGATTGAAATGTTATGTACACATCTTATCATAGGGTTCACATTCTCTACCTTGGGGATCAATGGGAGCTTTTCATAAAGATGCAGCCTCCAGCTCAAGATCTCAAACCAACTAAGCAACACCCACCTTTGGGTCCAGTCTTTTTACTTCTGGAGTCCCTGCTTAAGGCTGCTTTCAGATATTTTATGAATATATTCATCCATCTATGGAATCAACATAGATCAAGGTACAGAATATTTATAGGCCCCTGGAAGATACCTTTCCATGATAGCCATTATTCAGATTAGTTTTACATATGTTTGAACTTTAGACAAATGGAAATTTCCAGTTTGTACGCTTTTGTGACTGGCTTATTTCCTTCACTATTATGTCCAAGAGACTCACCCCTGTTGTGTGTAGCAATATTTGTCCCTTTTCATTGTTGAGTCTGTTGTGGCAAGTAATTCCACATCATTTCAGTTCAAGGCCAAAGTATGGCCAAGAGTGAGAACCATGGCTCAGGCAGACAAAACAGGGTTGGAATTTTATCTTCAAAACTACTTATATTTGTCCCGTAAAATGTCCACTGTTGAGTAGTCTTTGGGTTTAACTAGATATTTAGCTATATCCAATTACCATAAGCTTCATTTGGCATCAAATTAACTCAGAAAGGCCCAAAAGAGGAAGGGATACTAGGACAGCCTCTGTTTCTTCTTTTCAATGGAAGTTCCTGTACTTATCCAGTGTTTAATTTTCTTTGTTCCTCCCCACAACAGATGACAATTCAGCTACAAGGAGACAAGGTCACATCATAGGTATGGTAACTAATATAGAAGGGCCCTGTCCCAAATAAGAATTAAAATATGTGTTTAAAAAAGTCTCATATTTCATAGACACAGCTTTTAGAATTCTTGCAGAAGATAAGCCTAGTTAGAAGAGTCACTTCAGTGGTTTTTTTTTATACAGTGGAGTACAACTCTGCTGTAAAGAAGGAGACACTAGAGACATTTCTAGGAAAATGGAAGCACCTTGAGTCCATACACTTAAGTGAAATAAGTTGGACACATATGTCAAATATCACATTGTTTCTCTAGTGTGAGAAATCAAAAGTGTAAATAAGGACCAACATGTATAATGCATATTGTGAAATAGGAAAATGTTCAAATTGGGAGGAGAATGAGGGAGAAGGGAGGGGGAAAGAAAAGTAGGGAGAAGGAAAAAATGAGAAAAGAAGGAAAACATGGAAACAAAGCTTTTGTACATGGGGAAGGGTGGAGAGGATCAAAGGAGAGTCAAGGGAGGGAAAAAACCAAGTTACATCATGTACAGGTACAAATTTCCTATGATGAATGTGATATTATGTATATCTAAAATGTACCAATAAAATCTGATTGAATTAAAAAAAAAGAGTGACTGCAATTAGGGAGGACCAACCTTGACTTCCCACCAGAAGTAATCAGGAGTTTGTTTTTTTAGCAGGTAATGCCACCTAGTGCCTTACTTGACATTGGCCCCTTGTTAGATACACAGGGGAACACGGCCAGAAAGTTAACCCAAATTTGCCCTAAGTGAAGGAAAAAGAGAAAACCATTGTTCATATCCCCTTTAGCTGATACACTGACCTTTGAGAATAGTTGATCAACAAAATTATTTCTGAAAAATCCCTGTTTCTTGATCCAAAATAGTGTTTGGGACATAAGGATGCAAAATAAATGTCTGTCAATAGACTTAGTGACAAATAACAACAGTTAAGGGTTACGTTGAATTACAACCAGATTAAATGTATCTTTAATGGGTCTTAGTCTCTCTAAACCCCTGCTACCTCTTTTGTAAAATTGGAATAATGAGAGTTCCTATCAGATTGAGATGATTATAAGGATCCAGTGAAATAATGGGGCCAAGGATGTAGCTCAGCAGCACAGCACCTGCCTGGCAAGGGCAAGGTCATGAGTTTGATTCCCTGCACAAAAAAAAATTCCTGGGTGAGTCCTGTGCAATGAGATAATGTATGTCGAAGTTATTATAAAAAGCTACAGCTAACTTTATTGTTCTAGATGGTGAGAGGAGGTGTAGAGAGAGAAGAGGATTTGCACCAGGTCACATAGGGTAGCAGAACGGGCCAGACCTCCCGACTCACATCCAGTTGTCTTTTCCACGATGCTGTGTGGCTCCATCACACAAGATGTCTTACCCTGTTCATGGTTAGGAATTCAGGAATTTTAAACTAATCAAGATTTTTGTCCTGGTGAGAAAAATGTTCTGAGGATCTGCTTTCTCCTGAATGCTCCTCACCCATCTTTCATAGGATATAGTCCATTCGGGGGCACTGTTCACAGTGATAAGGGGGAAATCAAGATTCTTCTCAAGGGTATAAGGGAAAGTGGAAATTATGTTCTCAGCTTGCTGCTGATTAGCAGACACAGGGCAAACAAAACCTCTAAGCATTCGTTCTTCAAGGCTCTTCTGGCTCCTTTTCCTTCCCCTGCAGTGAGGGGGTTGTGAATAGCAATATGATCAGAATGTAATGAAGGAATAAATCTCACTGGGAGTCAAATACCATTGTGTTTAAAAAAAAAAAAACCACATGGGCAGAAGCCCAAAAAATTAGAGGCTTCCCCCAGTGTTCTTTGAATCCATTTTTTAAGCTGTTAAAACACCCTTAAAATAAACCTGCCATCTTGTGAGGACAGGAAGGTTACCGTTTCTCCACTACCATCTGCAGGACTTGCTTAACTTTAGGCTTCTCTGAGCCACACACCCTCTCCCCACCGCCGCCTATACTTTATTACATCAGGGTGGGGTTAATTGTAGTCTCTTTCCCTAACTTAGCAAAAATGCATTTTATTATTGCGATTTCATATTTTCTAATAATTTCTTGTATTGTGCTTAGCCCATTTGTGTTTACCAGCCTGAGTTTGGACCAGCTCAGTTTAAACCTCCCTCTGAAATTAGAGCTCAGTCTTTTTCTGGGGTCACAACTCAGATAGTGTTTGGGATGGGGGCTCACCCTGTACCTGTGATTGGGGTTCACTGTGTGGTAGAGTAAGAGCACAGGCTGTGATTAGGGGTGAGACTACTTTGTGATTAGTATTAGGGCTTAGTCTGTGCTGGAATCAGGTCTCAGCCTGTGGCAGAGATCAGATTTTTTTGTGATGAGCACTAGAATTCCAGTAGGGGGTGGGGTAATAGAAGGGTAGGGCTCTATTCCAGGAAAGAAGAGAGGAAGGAATGGCCAGGAGCCCAAAGAGTCCATTGAGGAGTGGTCAGACCAGAGATTTAAGTAGATGGAGAACCACAGAACTAAGAGAGGGTCAAACTGAGTTGGCAGTCCCTACTAAAATGACTAAAATTAAAAGGACAGTACCAGGTGCATGTGAGGATGTGAAACAGCTGGACTTTTCTAACATTGGCAGTGGGAGTATAAATTAGACAACTGTTTGACAGAACACATAAAGTTAAATATATGTACATCCTATGACTCAGTATTTCCAATCCTGAAATGAAATAACAATTGCTACACACAAAAACATGGATAAAACTCACAAAATAATATTAAGTAACAGAAACCCAACACCAAAAAGTAGATACCTTATGATTCTATTTATATGAAGTTCCTATACAGACAAAATTAGTTTACAATGGTAGGAGTCATAACAGTGCTTAGAGTCAGAGGGCAGTATGGACTGGAGGCTGTATGAAGGAGGCTGTCTAAAAGATGATGTTGTCTGCATTTTGATCTGGGAGTTGTATATAGGTGAACACATACATATAAAAATTTATTGAACTGAACTTTTAGTATTTGTACACTTTACCACATGTAAATTATATTTCAAGAGGGAAAAAAAGAAGGTGCAGCAATATAGAACATGGATGGCAAGGTAATTCCACAGTTCTGACTTCTCTGTCAAGGCAACTGTGACATTACTGCCGTGATTTGTTGAGCCTGAGGTTGGATCTAGGGGTAGTTGACTTGCAAGGGTGCAGCCCTTAAAGCAATCACACTGAGCAGTAATATAGTATAAAAGCCATGGACTTGGACTCAGAAGTCCTGAGTTTGAATGTCAGTACTGTGCTTAGTATCTAATCCAGTAGGAATAACTGGTATGTCATAATCAGTCATAAGCTGAGTTACAAATTATTCATTGGTAATTATAAATCACTGAAGCTTTTAATAATATTCCTTTAATTTATTCAAATTCATAATGCATTCACTTGGTTGAAAACAAATTAAATCTTATGAAAGTGTGTATAGTGAAAAGTCCATTTTCCTCCCATCCCTGATGCCAAACGGCAGTCTCCCAGACTTCCTCTCTAGAGGCAACCACTGTCATCAGCTTCTTGAATATCTTTCCAGAGATAGTTTATGCATATTCATGAATGATTTCCTTGAAGAGAATCAGAGCAGATTCAAGGTCTGCCTGTAATAATGTTGCTTGCATACTGAATGCTTAATTTTTTTTTCAAAATAGAATTAAGTTTTCGTTATAAAAGTAATGAATTCTTCCAAATTATATAAAGTAAAAGTGCGACTCCATTTCCTACTCTACTATCTTTCACCCCTTCATTCCAGAGTTTACTAAAAGTTTCACACGTGGCTTTTCTGACAACTTCATGTGCATGTAAACATTTGTGTATTAGATAGATGTAGTAATAAAACTATTACTATAAATGGTAAATTTGCAGTCTGATTTTTTAATCCACAATGTATCAAAGACATTTTTCCACATCAGTTAACATATACCTCTTCTTTTTCTTCTTAATGACTGCATGGCATTAAATAATTTCCAGTTGTGAAGAAAGGGTGACTACATGGCAGAAAATTACACACGGGAGCGCGTCTACCTCAAAACTTCATGTGCCATGTGTGTCCCAGAAGGAAAAAAAATGCTGAAAGAAGCTGATTTAACCCATCTGGGTCTCAGTTTCTTGTCTGGAACATGGAGAAAATAATCACATCCTTGGCCACCTCATGAGATTGTCATGAGATTACAGAGAGAGAAGGAAAATGGATAATAGAGTATTTAGAAAACTGAAAAGTATTGTGCAAATCGGAAAGATTGTTATTCCTAGAAGGAAGAAGAGAGGGGCAGTGGCTCCAAGGTCTAACATACTAACCACCAGCATTAATAATATTTGCTTCTTCTGCCATCCTTAGCAAAATAAACTGTACATCTTTTTTTTTTGAGGTAAGTTCTCGTTATATATGCATCAGCCTCCCAAGTGCTAGGATCACAGATGTGCCCCACCACACCCAGCTAGTGAGTTCTTACTTCGTCAGACAGTCTTCTAAAACACACGCACAAGTAATCCCTCTAACAACTCTGTCACTATTCTTATTTAACTGATAAAACATCTAAAACTGACAGAGCTGGTAAATAGCATTTTACTTCTGAACAACTCCAAACTCTGTGTTCTTCATATTGGAGGTTTTTGCCGTGGTTGAACTATATGGTTGGGCACTGTAAGTTAAAGAAGTAACTGAGGGGCATGTTTTGAGAACAGTCTGGTTTATTCCATAAGCACTAAAAAATAAAAAAGCAATATGTGACAAGAACCCTGAGTCTCATAGGTTGTCACACAGCTGTCCGTTCCAGTATCCTTCATGGTTTCTCTCTACTAAATAAAAACCAGATTTTTTCAGCTTGGTGTTCCAGGATTCCCTTAGTCTGGTTAATTACCTTTCCTTTGTCTTATACTCTATGAACTTCTAAAGCCATCTTCCCCAACATTTCACATCCATCTGGGAGCTTCTTATGGGTTGAATTGTGTCCCCTAAAAAAGGCCCTCATATCTCACAATATGACCTCGTTAGGATATAAAGTCATTGCAGATGTAACTAGTTAAGATGAAGTCACACTGGAGGAAGGGTGGGATCTTAATATGAAGTGGTTAGTGTCCTCATTAGATCACATGAAAACAAATGGGAGAACATAATGTGACTATGAAAGTAGTGATAGGGCTATGCAGCCACAAGTCAATATTGCCACAAACCTTTAGAAGCTAGGAAGAGGCAAGGAGGGATTGCTTTGCAGGTTCTGGAGGGAGAACAGCCCTGCTGATAGCTTGATTTTAAGACATCTAACCTCCATAATTATGAGACAAAAAATTCTGTTGTTTTAAACCATCCGTTTGTGGCAGCTCTAGAAACGAATAGCAAGGCTCAGCCCTTTAACTCCAACCTTGCAGGTCTGAGCCCAAGATTCATGGAAGGCCTTTTTTCTCCCGCCCCATTCCTGTTTTCTTTTTTTTTTTTTATTAAAAAAAATAAAAGTACAAAAACATATTGACAAACAGACACCAATTAACATAAAAAATAGTACAATCACAACTAATCTATAGACAAGGTGATATGGTCTCAACAGTGGTTATTGCGTTATCCATTGATATCTTCGAAGTGTAAATATATGAACCCATATATAGACATGCAAATTTAGTCAGACAATTAATCCTCTCAACAACAGAAAAAACACAAAAACCAAAAATCCAAAGACAAAAAACAAAACAGGCAAACAACAACAACAGCAACAACAACAACAACAACAAAACACCAATAGTTGCTGCTTTACATATTGATTTCTCGAAGTGTGTGTTCAGGATAACACATACAGACATATCACTTAATGCTAAGCAATAATCGATGACGGGTTATTTGATCAATCTTGTATGCCCATTCCTGTTTTCTTATCCTACAGAGGTATCCTTGAACACTTGCTTGCTCAACTCACGATCACGCCCATGACATCCTCCCTATCTCACGGTAGGCAGCACACCAGTATCTGTTTACTTCCCTACATGCCCTGCGCAGGGCCCGTCAGGTCCTGGGCCCCCTGCCTATTGCTGGCTCATGGCCAGCCCAGCCCCTCTGGGGAGACAGTAGATTGAAGCCCCCCTCTAGGTTGCCTAGGCGACAGTGCTGACTGAGCGCCCTCCAGCCAGGCAGCTGTGGCTGCAGAGAAGAGAGGGGCTGAAGGGAAGCAGGGTCGGGGAAGAGGATTAGGAGAAAGACCCAAGGAGAGAGCCCTTAAAAGTGGCTCTTGTACAAACCCAAAAGGTGAAAGTAAAACTACAGTCTCATCATACCAGTATTATACAGCAACATACAAGACGAGCTAGAGTGAGAAAGATTTTCCTTAGGAAATTATACACAGAGCTCACCTACAGGAGTTCCTAAGTCCAAATCCCATTCAGACCTATGCTTTGAGGTCTTTTGATTGCACATGAGATCAAAAGATGACCAAGTTGAAGCAAATGGGGACTGACATCTTGTTCAGCCAGGGCAAGTCTTCTATAAACTGTAGCAAGATGCACTGTGAATCAAGAGAAAGACGCTTTCCATGCCAGTTCTGTGCAGGGAAACATGCTGGGGACTGTGTGTAGATTAGGGGCAAGACCCTTAGGAGAAGAACATGACCTACACTCGCCCTCAAACAGCTCATGTTCTTCCTTCACTCCAATTATTACCTCAGGAATGGACTTCCACAATAGGATGCTTGAAAGCTCCACGGCAATTCTTTTTTTTTGGTACTGGTAATCAAACTCAGGACCCTTTGCTTGCCAGGCAGATGCTTGTGCCACTAAGCTATATCCCTGGTCCCTCCAAGGCAATTCTTATGTTAAGCTTCAGAGAGGGATGGAACTCTCAGTCCTAAGTCAATGAGTTCATCAAATTGCCCTGGTCACAGCTCAACACAGAGGTGGACACACACTCAATCTTAGCCAATTCTAGGATTGAGACTCTCTCTTGGATTTCAGAGAGGGACACGTGTTCCTTTTCTGCACCAAGAGCTGCTGTTACTGTCTTGCCATTATTTGGGGTGTTGGGAGAAAAAAAGAGGCCAAAATAGAGTTGAGCATGGCTGAGAGAAAGATTAGGAGTTGATGGCATCATTTAAACCCGGACTCAGCCCCAACTTTGGATTATATGAATCAATAAATGGCATGTTTCTTAAATAAATTTATGTTATTTCCAATCAAAAGGTTCAATAAAAGATACATCAGAAATTTATATCTGGGTGTGGTGGCACATGCCTGTAATACCAGCACAAATGGCTGAGACAGGAGGATCAGTTTTTTTTTTAGGAGGATTCCTTTTAGTTTGAGGCCAACCTGGGCTACATAGTGAGTACACAGTGAGACGCTGTCTTAAAAAAAAGAAATGTATTCAACTATCTCACCAGATTAACCAATGCTATTTGTATATAAAAATATGAATTTACGTTCATGTATACTGAACACTCAAAGCCAGCTGCGTTCTTTCTGGTGCTTAATGATTCCATCAGCTGTAAGAGAGATTTGTCTCTAAACTTATTTATTTAGTTGTATTTATTACTGAAATTATATTATTTAATTAAATGGTAAGTAAACTGTGGAAACATAAATGGAGGAGAAAAGATAATTCCTGGTTCTGTGAACATTAGGTTAACCAAAAACATTTTAAAATTGCTTTTGTATTAGATATGGATGAGTACATGTTAAAAATGAAACAGTAAAAACATGGATTTTTTTTGAGACAGGGTTTCACTACGTAGTTCAGGCTGGCTTTGAACTCACTATGAGCCCAGGTTAGCCTTGAACTTGCTATAATCCTCCGGCCTCAGTCTCTTGAGTGCTGAGATTACAGACATGCACCACCACAGCCAGCTACACGGATGGATTTTACACTTAGCTCTGTGTTCTTCCCTCCCTCCCCCTGCCATAAAGAAAGCAATGCTCATAATACTGCATGATACATGCATACAGCTTACATGTTACAGCTTCTCCGTGGGACAGTTGTTCTGAGGGAAGCCAGGCATGGTATCAGAAGCCTATCTACCCTGCGTCCACCATGTTATTAGGAAGCATAAACCCAGCCATATGGAGAGAAATGCCTCAATAATCCCTAGCTGTTCCAGTTATCCCGGCTGAGGTACCGGAAAAGTGCATGAAGAAGCCATTTTTGAGTTTGGTCTGTTTGAGCTTTCAGTGGGTCTAACTGTAGCCACCATCTCATTGTAATCTCAGCAGAGTTTCCAAGTGAGAACCACCCAGTTGAGCCTGGTCTACTACCATCACCATGAACAATAAAGAAAAATTGTTGTTTTAAGTCGCTAAGTATTAGAGTGGTATGTTACACAGGAGCAGCTAACCAGTATTTTGTAGATGAAAGGTGAGAGTTACGAGAAAAGGGAATTGGAATTTAGTATCAACTACCATGAAGAGTTCATGGAAGATGAGAACTGAGGAAAGACCGTTGTATTTAGCAACTGAGAAGTCACCACTGTCTCTCAAGCATGCGGTTTCACTACAATAAGAGCACAAGGGCAATTGGAAATGTGTGTAGAGCAGTGAATGGTGAGAAATAGATACAATAGTAGATTGGTCTGTTTTTTCTTTCCTTTTTAATATTTTAACATTCACTGCTGATCCTGAACAGAATCAATTTTCTCATTGGAGATTGCAAAATGTGATTTTCTATCAATCCTACTACAGGTATTAGCTGATATTCTTCTGTAAAGAAGTTTTCCCTCATCAAATGAGGACGGGTCTAATTTCTTCTTAAAACGGCAGGTTGAATGTTTCCTTCTTTCTCTTCAACTATCAATTTCCTGACAAAGCAGTGGGCGTCATAGTATTTCCAATGGTGGCAAATGAGTTTTTTCCTCTTTTCTCTCTCTGTCTTTGAGTTTCATTATGGATTCATGTGTGGACTCATGTAGCACATTTATTCAATCTATTACAGTCAATTACAGACTAAATTAGTCTTTAAAGAAGCAATGGAATATAGGGCTAAGAATGTGATCAGAAAATTCCTAGCAGAATACAGTGGTTAAAGAAATAACACACACAAACACACACACACACACACACAGAGATACACACACATTTATCCTTATCATGCATAAAAAAATAAAAACTATATAAAGAAGAAAAAGTTTATGAAATATAGAATTTTACTACTGTATTTATAACACCAACAAATTCTCACACAATTCCTATAAGGGGCACAGAAAGATATTCATGGCAGCATTGCTTTTGATTGTGGAGAGTTGGAAGTTAATTTAGTGTCCATAATTGAAGAAGTCATTAGGCAAAATGTGGTAGACGGAATGTTATGCAGTAGTTAGAAGCAATGAACCAGATCTTAAAAATATGTTGCTGCAAGGAAGGGAAAAAAAGAAAACTTACACTGTTTTTTGTTGTTTGCTTATTTATTTATTTATTGTTGTTTTAAATTAATTAAGTTTATTGGTACATTTTAGGTATACATAATGATCACATTCATTATAGAGTGTGTACCTATATGTGATATACCTTGATTCTTTTTTTTAACCACTCCCCTCCTCTCCCTTTCACCCCCCCTCTCCTTATTTACAAAAGCTGTTTCCATTTTTTCCTTCTTTTCTCATTTTTTTCTTTTTCCTTTCTTCCTTTCCCCCTCACCTCTCCCTAGTTTCCCTTCCCATTTGAAATGTTTATATAAGTAAAAAATTACATATATCTAAAGCAATAATAAATAAATGCCTACAAACAAGAATGCACACGAACACTGGAATGACTTCCTGTAGTGAGAAAGAGAAGCAAAATCGGAGAATGTGGACCAAAGAGAAAGAATAGGGCTGGGAATATGGCCTAGAGGCAGAGCACTTTGCCTAGAGTGTGTCAGGCCCTGGGTTTGATTCCTAACACCTCAAGAAAAAAGGAGAAAGAATAAATAAATATAAATGTAAGGTGCCCTGCATGTGAGGAATATAATTTGAGTAAATGTAAATTGCTACATTTACTCTGGAAAGTAAAACTTTCAGAAACACTGAGTTAGTCATTCTACTTGTAGGAATATAGGCTAAGGAAATAGAAACTTTGCTCATTAGTGTTGTAACAGTGAGAAAAAAATGGTCTGTATGTGTTATTTCTTCCTTGCCTACACCCTGCAAATTTTATCCTAAGTATTTCAGGGAAACAGCAGTGTCAAACATGTATTTGTGCTATACTTGGGTACAAATGTACTCATGTGGTATTGGTGATTGAATTTATCATGTTGCGGATTCTAGGCCTTAATATGTGTTTTATTTTTTTGAGATAGGGTCTCACTATGCAGTTAAGGCTGGCTTTGAACTTACTACATAGCTCTGGCTAACCTGGAACTTGGGTAGGGAGGGAACCCTCCTGCCTCACACTCCTAAGCCCTGGGATTACAGGTGTGTTCCATCATGTCCACTTTAGCCCTTTCACCTCTCATTGCTATTTCCATTTTCTTGCCTCAGGATGGTAATAAGTTCCATTCAGGTCTACCTAACATGGAGTCCTTTAGCTGCTAGAGTTGCAAAATATTTTGTAATACTTAAAACACTATCTTGCCCCTTTTTGGTTTTACATACTATTAGGATCCTATTATTAATCTTTTTCATGAAGTAACTCAATGGTAGACCATGTGCTTAGCATGTACAAGGCCCTGTACCAGAAAAACAAACAAAAAACCCCAAAGAATCCAGAAAAAAAAACCTCTCAGCATGTCTTTATAATTTTCCCTATATATTCTTTACAACCCCAACCAAAATAATAATTTGTGATTTACAAGCTGTGCTGGGAGATAAATACAAATAACAGACCTTGTGCTGGGCTTGGAATTGAGCTGAGAAATGCAAATCAAAATCATGGGAAACTACTTTACACTCATTAGAACAGCTATTATAAACAGTAAAAAGAAAGGAAACTAAAAAGTGGCGGTAAGAATTTGGAGAAATTGCAATCCTTGTGCATTCAGCATGGAAATGTACAATGGTATAGCTCCTGTTTGGTGGTTCCTCAAAAAGTGAAGCATAGAATTTCTATGGGATGCAGCAATTCCATTCCTAGGTATATATCCAAAGGAATTGAAAGCAGGGACTCAGACTGGTGCTTCTAGCTGCATTATTCACAATACCTAAAAGGTGGAAGCAATCTAAATGTCCATCGACAGGCCAGGCGTGGTGGCACACGCCTGTAATTCCAGCACTCAGGAGGTTGAGGCAGGAGGATGGTTGCAAGTTCCAGGCCAGGCTGGGCTACAAAGTGAGCTCAAGGCCAGCCTAAACTGCATAGCAAGACCTTGTCCCAAAAAGACAAAAAGAAAAATGTCCACTGACAGATGAATGTATAAACAAATGTGGTATGTACATATAATGAAATATTATTAAACTTTACAAAGGAAATTCTGATGTGTGCTACACTGATGAAACCTGAAAATATGCTAAGTTAAATGACTCAGACAGAAACAAAAAGATAAATATAGTGTAATCCCACTTGTATGAGGAAGCTCGACTACCTAAATTCATAGAGAAAGTATTGCCTAGCATGTGTAAGGCCTTGGGTTTGATCCTCAGGGGGACACATGGAGGAGGCATTATGATTTCATACATACAGAAATAGAACATATGAAGAAAAGTACACATGTATCAAAGGCTAGAAAGAGGATGGAACTGGGAGTTTTTATTTAATGGGTATAAAGTTTCTGTTTGGGATAATATGAAAGGAAACAGATCATGGTAATAGTTGTATAATATTATGAACCTAGTTAACACCATATTACAGTTATGTGCTTGAAAATAATTAAAATAATATTTGTATTTTTTATTAAAATAGGGTCTATGTAGTCTAGGCTGCCTTTGAAGTCACCATGTAGTCCAGGCTGACCTTGAACTCTTGACCCTCCTATCTCAGCCCTCCTGAATGCTAGAATTACCAACATGGGCCTAGTTTAAAATAATAAATTTTATAATATATATGTGTCTTGGTTACTTTTTCTCGTTGCTGAGACAAAATACCCAACACCCAAAATGAAGGAAGGAAAGTTTATTTAGCTTACAGTTTGTGGAGGTTTCATTCCATACTTGGCTGGTTCTGAGGCACAGTGGCACATGGCAGAGGGCAAACTGTTCAGGTCAGCAGAGCACAGCAAAAACCACCAGCAAAAAGGAAGGAATGGCTGCAAGCAGCTTCTTTTTCTCCCCTACACAGTAAACAGCCTACCCCCACCCAGGGGTGGTGAACCTCTCATACAATCTCCATGCCCTCCTCTTCCAGAGGCTCAGGATGTATACAAAGGAAGCACCCTGGCTTCCTGCTGAATCACATAGTTAACCTTTTAAACTTTTAAAATTAACACAATAAACAATATCCCAGAAGGGTAAGGGCATGTCCTTTTCACCCCAAGGTCTACAACTGCTGAGCTACTCAGCCAAACCTCCAGACTCCCCAAGTTGACACAATGTATAAACCGTAACAATATGTATATTTACAATTTTTAAAAAATGGGACAAAATGAAATGGGATATTCTGCTACTTTGCTTCTTCTTTGCAAATCTTTGGATTCCAATCTCAGAAAGACACTAGTAACTGTATAGTAATGACTCTACTCCACTTCAGTCCCCCTGCCTTATGTGGTGGGTCAATGCTGGAGTCCAGCTCCATCCTTGGGAACAGGGAGAGGGGAGAGGGAATGAACCAAAAGGGGTCGGGAGGACTGGTGAAGGTAATCAGCGGTTTTCTTTATTGAGCAAAGCACGTAAGTACAGGTTTGTGAGGCAGGCTGCCAGACCCTTGCCCTAGATTTAACTCTTAAGGTTTCTGCTTTTGTTACAATGGTTGCTGAGGTACATAATGACCCGTTCAGGACCACTGCCTTTACAGATTGCTTTCCCACAAGGCAGCCCATTACTCTTCTTCTTACAAGGAAGTCATACCCATTGCCACGGGGAGGTCTTGTCCTTGCCCGGTCTGGTCCCCAACAGGTCAAGAAATAAACTCACTTAACCAGAGGTAAAGTTCTCTGATCCTCGTGGTTCTCTGTATCATATTCCTGCCCTTCAGCAATTGTAGTACCACCACCTACCTGCACAAACCAAAAACCTTTGTCATCTTGCTTACAATTATTCCTTGTTTATTCTACCACCTTAGTAATGCTCTATCCTTAACATTTCTGCATCTTCCATCCCTTGACTAAGTTTTCCTTTCTTTTCCTTTATGTGTTGGGGATTGAGGCCAGGCCCTTGCACATGCTAGGCAAGTAAGTGCTCTACCACAGAGCTACACTCCCAGCCCTGACTAAGGTGTTTTAAGCCAGTTTTCTTTCATTTTGTTTTCTTTTTTTCTCTCTCTCTTCCTTCATTTCTCTTTTTTTCTTTCTTTCCCTAAATCCTGAGCTCAAGTGATTGTCCTACCCAGGCCTCTCTTCCTGAGTGCTGGGATTATAGGCATATAACACTCTGCTCAGTTTTATTTTTCTTTTCACTCCTGTAGCCAGTTTTTCCAAAGTGCGTTCTAATCATATTATCCTTTCACTGAGTCCAATAATGACTCCCTTTAGTTACTAGGTTAAGTTCAAATGTTCTCAAAATGACACTTGACTCTTCATAATCTGGTCTCATTCTTTAAATGTTTATTTTTCTTCTTTGCAGTATTGGAGATTGAACCCAGGACATTGTACACACTAGTCAACTGTTCTACTCTCAGTATATCCTGAGCCCTATCTTTTTAAAAATTAACATACAATATCTATTAATGAGGGTTTAGCATGGTATTTCTATATATGCGTAGAACATGATCATCAAATCTAATCACCTGCTCCTGCTCTATCCCTACTCTTCTCAACTCCTTGAAATTTCCAGTAATCACTATTCTTTTAGGTTTTTTAATGACCAAATATTATATTATCTCTCTCTCATATATATAACATTTTAACTTTCTAGTCTTCCTACCATTCACCACCCAGGTTGTGCTCCAATCCTTTTTTTTTTTTTTCTAGATAGGGTCTTGCTATGTAGTTCATAGTTCAGGCTGGTCTTGAAGTGGCAATTCTCCTGTCTCAGCCTCCCTGGTGCTGGGATAACAGGCATGTGCCACCACACCCAGTACTCCAACCCTATCAAACTTGTTTTCTTAAATCCATAATGTTCATCTCTCTTCCCGATCATCACAGAGGATGGAGATTTTGTGAGATAAAGACCACAGTAAACAGGATTTTTTTCTCAGCCCTTAGTTACTAAGATGACCCAGGTTTTTGCTTGGCCTCACCTTTATTTCTTCATGGCTCCTTATTGTATTAAACCAAGGGCCTGACCCTTTTTCTCTAGGGATGGTGGGTGATCAAAGCATAAGCTCAAATTGGGAGTTGTAGCAGCTAAGACAGGTTTGGGCTTTGGGGGCAGAAATATACCTGCTTTTGCTGAAGGTTGTTGAGACTTATAGAAGGAAACAAGGTTCTTACACACAGTAGTTTATGGAAGTTCCTCAGTGGGCACTTGGATGGAACCTCCAACTGGTAATAAGGTATCACCTACCTCCTCTGTGACTACAAAGTAAAAAATGGAATTCAGGAACTCTTAGCTCTGTTTTATCAGTCCACTTTGTGAATTCCTACTCATTCTTAGATTCTTTTTAAAAATTTTTATTATTACATATTTTCAGTATACAATGATTACATTCACTATGGAGAGTTGATACATGTATATAACACATCTTCAATTCTTAACTTCTAAGAATATCTCATTGTTCTCCAAGGAGATTGTGAACTCTTGGAAGGCCTGGATCTCTGTCCAGTGCCTAATATTGCTGATGACTGTGGGTGAAAGATCATACCTAAGTGGAATATGAAATGTCTCCTGCCTGAGATTCAGTCACACATCTTTCACAGGATCTACCCAGCATTGTGCTTTGTCAACTTGTAGAACTCATGTGCTCTACTACTCTGCTGCCTCTACTTGGTGGCTGCATGTGGGGAAAGGGTGAAGACAACACTTCATCTCTCTTTTATTATTATTTTTCTTTCAAGGCAGTCTTGCTATGTAGTTCGGACTGGCCTCAAATTTACAATCCTCCCGCCTCAGCCTCCCTAGTGCTGGTGTTACAACTCCAATTTGAGCAATTTGTGCACAAAAACCACCGACTCTGCTCGGTAATCCTTTTCTGATACTAGAAAGCTAATCTGCAGCCTAATCCTGTATTTAGGGGTACTTCCAGCACACGGTTGAGCTTATTTTGCTCCTCTACGGCTTTGGTATGAAAATGTGGGGAAGATGGGAAGGAAATGGGCTCAGTGACCAACAGCAGAGTGGAGAGAGGGCAGTGAAGGGGTCATGATTCCGACTTCTTCCTAGGAAAGCCACGCTCAAATCCTTTCCTCACCTCACAGCCTCTGGAACAGGGCCCAGCTGGGCTGGACGGCTTCCTCTCAGTGTTTTAGCAACAAGGACACTAAAAGTGAGAAAGAGGAAGAGAAAGTCAGAGAGGGTTACGGGCCGCGCGGAGGCTGGCTGGCTGGCTTCTGCTCACAATTCAGGGTGTCTCCAGGGCTCAGGGAAGGCAGCTCACCTTCATCTGTTTCATTTCGCCTCTGTTATCCCCTCGGAACCCGCGGAGACTGATCTGTCATTGGAATAGCCCAAGAAGGGAAGCGAAAGCTTTTCTCAAGTGCCTAACGGGGGAAAAACTTTGAGGAAACAGCCAGGAAAGGGAGCGCAGAGCGGCTACCGGGCTGAGAAAGGGAGTAAGGAAGCCGAGGCGGCGTGATCCGCCGAACACGAGGCCCGCGGGCGGCGGGCGGCGGGCTGCGGGCTGCGGGCTGCGGCGGTCCCAGCCGAGTCCCTGGCGCGCCCACTTGCGCAAACCCTCCCGCGGAAGGCAGCTGTGCCAAGCGAGCCCGGCCAGAAGAACGCGAGGCCTGGCCCCCGCGGCCCGCAGCCGCGCCCCTGGGCGGGCCTGGGGCGGGGCGGCCCTGCTATCCCAGTGCCCGGGCCCGGCAGCTAGCCCGCTGCCGCCCGGCCTCAGAGAGCGGCCGCGCCGAAGGATACCCTCAACGACGCCCGCCCGCTCCGGAGTCGCGGCCGAGGAAGCCGGCGCCCATTGGCGGAGCGGCTCGACGTCCCCGCCCCCTCCGCGTCCCCGCCCCCTCCGCCGCCGCCGCTTCCCGGCTCCGCCTCCTGGCCCTCGGGGAGCCGCCTCCGTAGCCAGCGCTGCCGCCACCGCCGCCGCCGCCGGTCAGGGCCCAGGCAGCGCCCGCCGCGCCGGAGTCGAGTCGCAGCCAGAGCTGCTGTCCGAGACCCCGCCATGAGCGGAAGCGCCGCCGCCGCGGTCGCTGCCGCCGCCTCAGCAGCCGCGGCCGCCGCGCACTTCCAGCCTCAGTCGTCGTCTCCCAGGCCGGGCCCCACCGAGCTCGGGCCCCCGCGCCGTCAGCGCCCCCCGCCGCCGCCCCGGCCCGACCCCGCCGCCGCCGACCGCCTCAGCCCTGCGAGCCACGGGCCTTTCCGAGCGGGCGCGCAGGGCGGCGGCGCCTGCGGCCGAGCGCCGGGAGCAGGTAACTGGGTCCCGGGGCGGACCGGGAGGGGAGGGGAGGGGCGGGGGCCGGTCCGGGTGCCGAGGTGAGGGGCCGGGAGGCGCAGGGCCCCCGCCCAGCCGGGGGAGGAGCGCAGCCCGGCTTAGCTTTGTCGTGGGGGAGCTCCGGAACCCTGCGTCTCCGCCGCGCCGAGGGGCTCACAAAGCGGTCCTCAGCCCTCGGGTACCCCCTCCCCAGGGTGGCCGGGGCTGGACCGCCTTAGTCTTGAGATCCCCGGAGCGGGGGGAGCCTGAGGCCGAGCAGGGAAGTGACTTGCCCAAGGTCACAAAGCCGGCGAGCGTCGCAGCGGGGCTGGTACCCAGGGCTGTCCTGGGACGGGCCGGGGCGGAGCCGAAGGGGCTGGGAGGAGGCAGAGACCCGGGCCGCGGGGACACCGAGGGGGGTTCGGGGAGGGGGGCTGGGCCTGTGCCTATACCTGGCGCACCCACCCAAACCGTGTGGGGCTGCTTTCGGAGAAAAGGTCTCTTGCGGGTCGGGACCGAGGCTGAGGAGCTGCTCCGAATGCTTAGTGGTGCCTGGGAGCCCCGGGGCGAGACTCCTGGGCGGGGGCGTGCTCTAGAGAGGGCTTTTCCGACAGTAGGGGAGAGCTTGGAAAACTTATTTTCGTGGGTATCGTTTGCTTTCTACCAGGCCGCCTTCCCCAGCACTGCGCGGCTAAGCCAGTTCAGCTGGAATTAATGGGAGGGAGGCCTGCCCGCTTTTGTGGAGACACCGGGGTAAGGTGTCTTTTTCGCGAAATGGCCCAAGTTTTGGTCCTACCAAAACCAGGAATGCGTACATGGCCCTGGTAAAGGGATTTATGCCGCAGGAGGCCATACGAGTTTTTTCCCGGTGGTCTGGACCTACCACACTTGGCGAACTCCCAGAGAAAGAACAGTTATCCCAGGCATGAAGGGGGAAGGAAGCTGGGAGGGTTGAAACCAGTCACACTTTTGCCTGGCATGAAATCCATTTTTTATTTGGGTTAGTGTTTTTGTTTTTAATGTGGGATATTTTGGAAAAATAACGGGGGGAAGATGTGCATATGGAAGAGAGGAAGAGAGCAACGTATTACAGGGAGGGAAGAGAGTCCCATGAACTAGAAAATAGACGCTGTGGAATGGGGAAAGGAGGGTACTATTCAGTCGTGGGGGAAGGGAGACGAAAGGATTGTGAAGGGAGAGGGAGGGTGTCTAGTTTAGAGGCAAAGTTTGGGATGTTTTAAAGGTGGAGCCAAAATGTGGTGAGTTTGAAAGCCGTCTGTTAAAGGTGGATGGTGTCTTACAAGGTTGAGTTTATGTATTGTTCTGAAGTCACCTTTCGTTTCTTTGAGTAAAGATAGTTGTAATACTTTTTATAGAAACGTTCTAGCTTTAGCACTCTCAGCCCCCACCCAGTTTCAAGGATGCAGGCCCGAAGTGCCTGTAGTATTGTGGAAGTGAGGCTTGACCGAAGAGGGAAGGGGAAGACTAATTAGCAAATGCGTTCAGGCCCTTTGTCCAAGAAGGTTCCTTAACTTAGTTGCTTTTTCTCATCCTCTAGTCAGTGCTCCAGCTGTGGTGGCTTTTGGCAGGATGTTTTGGGACAAACTGTCCCCCTTTAGACAAGATGGGTTAGGTGTTTTTCTAAAAGACTATAAACATATCTGATAGATATGTGCACATTTGTACAAGAAAATTTACTTGTCAGAGATTTATAATGAGAAAAATGCAAATTGACACAACAGTGGATGTCATTTCACAATCAAATGGGCAAACACTACAAGTGATAATAGTGAGGTTGAAGAACAGTATAAATTATATACTGCCAGTGGGAATGGATATAGGTCCAACTACAATACTTTGTAGTAAATAGTACAGTGATGTCTAGTTGAAGATGGGGTGACATACCCATCGACTTTAAAATACCCAGTTTTGATTGTATATCCCAAGAAATGCTTGTACACTTGTCCAAGAAAATAAATGTAAAAGAAGTACAAGAATGTTTTTCCCAGACTGGGCATGATGGCACACATGCACTAGGAAGGTTTAGGCAGAAGGATTCCTGTGAATTTGAATTTGCCATAAATTTGAATACAACTACATAGTTAGTTTAAGGCTAGCCTGCGCTATATTGACCCTGTCTCAAAAGACCAAAAAAAAGTTCTTTGCAGTTTAAATGTTTACTAGTGGGGCAGTACATAAATTTTTAGAAATACACCCACAATTGTGCATTATAGCACTGTGAAAAATAAATTATAGACAGTGCACTGAAATGGATGATTCTCAAAAACATGATACAAGGTGAGAGAGTAAGTCCCAGAAGAATTCTTACAGAATCTTCTTACTCGTGAAGGATCAGGAAACATGCAAAATAATACTTGTATTATTTTGTACACATGTAGTAATGGTCTAAACCCTGCACAGAATGGCTAAAAAATTCACTAGTAGTGCTTATCTCTGGGTAGAAAAGATGTGGAATGGGATTGGATAAGGTATGCAGAGGGCTTTAATTATACCTGTAATAGTATACAAAGAAATTTGAATCAGTTAATTGCAAGTTAAGATTTGCTAATGTTGAGTAGGGTATTAAGTATATTATATACTTAATATACAGGGATATTAAGTATATTAAATGTTTTTCAGGTGTTCGAAATATTTCTAACATACAAAGCATTTTCCTGTTTATAGAACACAGAATTTCTGTGTCGTAGTAGTAGGACGCTGCCTACAGGCTCTAGCCTCATACTGCCTCCTGTTAAACATGCAGGTTGGTGATGCTTCTTCGCCTCTTTCTGACCTGGTAAGCCAAAATTTGGCACGGGTAACTTCTCTTTTGGAACTGTTGGTAGATGTGGAGAATTTCCTAGTTTTTCTAAACGTTTTAGTGGACTTAGGTCAGTTGAGCTTTGTCAAAATATAACTATTCCAGCAAATTCTGATTTATTAGGTATGAGGAGGGATACAGACATTTAATTCTGAGAATGCTCCCTAGGAGATTCTGAGGGCCACTAACATTTGAGAACCACTGTCTTAGCTTTGCCTCAGTGTAGCCTTCAGATTGTTCCTCAGACTGCTCTGTTGTCCCTCATAGGTGGCTGGGAGGTGACTTGGATCTATGTGGTACTTAGCTCTTTTGTGGAGCCTAAAAGAATGCTAGGTTTGGAAGACCGCGTCCATCGTAATCCAGGTTGTCAGTTCCCCCTTCTTTCAGGTAGCTACATAAGGGGCCTACGACCTCCCAGCACTATTTTTCTTGGCCTGTTAACTACCAGGAGCTGATTTTTAGGATTTACAGATTTCTACCACACCTGCTAATGGTTTTATAGTTAGGATAGGAGCCAAAAGGGTCTGACAGAGAAGGAAAATGAACAGATTTGGAGAAAGTAAACCCAGAGGTAAATTTATGGGATCTTGCATGTTTTGGTTTTTTGGGTGCTGAAGATCACACCTGTGCCCTTGTGCATGCTAAGCCTGTGTTCTAGTGCATTCCTACTGTACCCTTTATGCTTAAGGGATAGGTTGTTCATTCCTCTGCAAATGAGAGTGATTTAGTGTTTTACCTTATGATCCATCCACATTTGAAGTTTAGCTGTTTGAACCTGTGATGGCAAATTTGGGTCTTCAGGAAACTCATTACCCCTCAAGTTGATAGTGTCCTTTTTCTCAAATTTGCTGGTTTTCTGTACTAGACTGTTTGCTGTAGTCCCGATGTACTTAGGAATGCATTTATATTAAACACAACACCTTCTGATAATGAAACTTCTGAAATGCCTTTTTATTGAGGTTTTTGTAGCATTGCCCCAGCTGTGTGTTGTATAGCAGGCTGCTGTGTAGGACTGCATAGATTGCTCCTAGCGCAAGGATACTTTTTGGGGTGGGAAGTGAGGGTGGAAATCCATTACCAAGATGACCACTTGGTCTGGAACTATGTGCCCTCAGAAAGAGTGCCTTTTTCCCCTTTTCACAACTAGCACTCCATACCAGCTTAGGTGCCCCTGTATCTGACTGGATCATCCACATTGATCATGGCTCTGTGATAAGGACTGGATTTCTTCTGGGCCTGGGCTTCAAAAGAGTTCTCAGCCCGAACTTTTCATTGGGAAGGCCTCAACTCTAGCTTTTCATCACCATGTACAGTTGAACCAAAGATCTCAGCCTAAAAGGGTAAAAACTTTGATATAAGGCTGGAAAAATATGTACAGAATTAACTATTTAGAAAATACCAGTGTTGTGCTGGGAGTGTGCTCAGTGGTTGAGGGCATGCCTTATGTGCCAGAAGCCCTGGGTTTGATTTCCAGCATTACAAAAACAAAAAACAAAAAACCCATTATTTTTGGAAACACAGGATGAGGGAAATCATTAAAGATACAAAGTGAAGGAGGGAAAGTAACTAAGTGCAGCATTTTCTCCTATTTTAGTAGTGCTCACTTTGAGGGGGAAATGTAATGTTACTTTTTCTTTGCTGTACTAGTATTTCAGAATTTATGAAGACCTGAGGCTTTTTAAGCCAATTTTGAAAATATTTACCCATTTGTGTTTTCTGGTAAGTGATTGTTTGTGCTTCCTGCTGTTTCATTTTTTTTTTTTTCTTCAAGTAGAGGAGGGAGGAGTGTGGACTAAAGACAGGACTGGACTTCCTACTGCTTTTGCAAAGAAGGGCAGAGTGTTTTTCAGAACAGTTGTCATGGTCAACTGGGGATTCAAGGGAGAGGTACATTTAAAGTGTTTCTGTTGTCTTTTTAGTTTTTTAAATGAGGGTGGTGGGTAGAGGATTCTACTGTGTTTCAGCTACTGTCTAAGGAATTTTTAAAGAAGTTAAATATAAATAAAAATAAATATGTTCAACAAAACTGGCTTTGTGCCCAAACAAGGAGAAAAAACAGGTCTTACCTATAGGTCTTATTATACAAAGTGGTTTCCTTTTTTTTTTTTTTCTTTCTGCTCTGCTTAAATGGATATTAGTACTGTCTGGTTAAAATGGTTAACAGAAGTAATATTGAACAGGTGGAGGATGGTGAGATTATGCTGAGGTTATCAGTTTCTTCAAATCATGATATAGAAACTAATCACTACATTTTTCTGTTCCTGTGGTTTAAAAGTAGAAATAAAAGTGAGAGATTGCAAGTATTTTTTTGGGCGGGGAGTCAGTTACTGGAGATTGAATCCTGTGCTTTACTTTTACTTTTTAATTTTGAGACGGAGACTTGTAAGTCAATAAATTTCCAGGCTGGGTTGAATTTTCAGTCCTCCTGCTTCAGGCTTTACTATGCCTGGTTCACATTTTGAGTTTTGATGTATTTAATCATTTGACTTTGTTGAACAAAAATAAAGGGAAGAAATGGTAAGAGGATGTATATACATCAACGAGAGAGTACATAGCCATTGAAGGACATTCTTTAGTGCTTTTGGGACATTCCTCGAGTCAAGGAAAAGTTGTCTACACATTCTGCTTAGCATATTTTATTTTATGTTATGTTATTTTTTTGCGACAGGATCTCACTGTGTAGTTCAGGCTGGTCCTGAACTCACTATGTAGCCCAGGCTGGCCTTCAACTCTCAGTAGTTCTTCTGTCTCAGCTTTCCCAAGTACTGGGGATTACACTAGTATTGTTGATTTTAGCATCAGCAGACTGTGCTTGGTGACCTCTTAAAACCTATTTTATTGTTGCAGAACTAAAGTGACGAGTTTCTCAGATTGAAGGGTAAGTGGAAAGTAAAATAGGTATTAACCATCACTTTTGCAAATAGAGAGGAGTTGGTACTTTGATAATTTACAAAAAGTATTTTTCATTTGGTTTTGTGTTACATTGTTTAAACATAGGATTGTTTTTCTACAGAGATTTTCCTCCCTGTGAGTATTTTAACCCCCCTGGTACTGATGAGCTCAGAACACTAAGCTTGTTATCCTCCTGCCTCAGTCTCCCAAGTAGTTGGGATTACAGGGGTGTGCCACTATGCCTGCTTCCTACATAGATATTTATTGCTACATCAGCACATATTTGAGCAGCTACCAAGTCCCAGTATTTCCAGACCTAACCACTGATTCACTGGGGCAGTAGTATTCATTTTCAGAAACCTTCCTACCTGAGTCCTGAGAACATAGCAGGTGTGTTTCGGACAGCTGTTTGTTGCTTATTTCTTGCTTCCTTTGGTTCTATGGCCTTTTGGGCTTGGTGGTGATTATGGGCATCTGTCAGGACAGGCTACACCTGTCTTTCCCGTGGGAGAAGGCTCAGGCTGAGCAGAAACCTTGCTGATGATCATCCATCAGAAAAACCCCACAAACAATTTTGAAAAGGAACTGACGTCCGCTGTAGCAGCTTCACCTCTTCTTCCTCTGTTGCTGCCACCCGTCCTTTGTTGGGGCCCCTGAAAGGCACTCCCCACTGCAATTGTACAAAGAGGCTTTGTGCTCTGAGGATATTCTAAAAGGCAGGATCACTGTAATTATAATTCCCTAAGTACAGCCATGTAATGGGGGCAGTCATGGTAGATAGTATCCAAGCACTTGTTCATAGGGAAAAGTCAGGTGGGGATTAAAAATCATTTTGAGATTTATCCAAAACTGGATAATGGAGAGTTGTTTGTAATGTTGACAAGACCTTTTTTTAAAGTCCTTTGTAAAAATTAACAAACACATCCATTTACAAAATAACAGCAATATAAGCAATTCAGACAAGGTGATAGAAAATTAACAATGGTTGTTTAAAAAAACAATGGCTGTTGTATTACATATTGGTATCTTTAGAGTGATTACTCAGGGAAACAAATATAGACATGTATGGTTGATCAAATAATGAATCATTAACTGTTCCTTTCAACAAAGCGATAGAAATCAGTAGTACAACTATGTTAGCTATCCTGTATATACATATATACATAATTTTCCCCTTTTTCTCTTTTCTCTTTTCCCTCATCCCAGTTACACTTTACTTTTGAGCAGTTTCCTTTTGTTTCACAATGTCTATTATACCTCCTAATTTTTTATTTATTTTTTTTTTGGCGGTACTGGGGATCGAACTCAGGACCCTGCGCTTGCTAGGCAAGCGCTTATTCCACTGAGCTATACCTCCTAATTTTTATTCACTCTTTCAGGTTCTTACACTAGTGAGACAATGTGTTTACACATGTAGGTCTGATTTATTTCACTTACAAGTGTGTTCTCTAGTTGTGACCGTTTACCTATAAGCCTCAACTTTATCTTTCTTTATAGCTGAGTAATATTCCATTATATAAAAAATCACAACTTTTTTGTCCATTCTTCACTGGATGGACATTTGGTTTGCTTCCATGATTTAGCTATTACAAATTGTGCTTCTATAAACATGGGTGCACATATATCGCTGTGATACGTTGTTTTCCGTTCTTCTGGGAAAATACCCAGAAGATGAATAGCTGGGTTGAATGAGACCTTTAGACCTAGTTTGCTGAGGAATCTCCAAACTGATTTCCACAGTGGTTTCACCAGTCTGCATTCCCCTCAGCAGTGGGAAAGAGTTCCTATTCCTTCACAGACTCGCCAACATTTGTTATTGGTTAATTTCTTAATGATAGTCATTCTTACTGGGGTGAGATGAAATTCACTGTTTTAATTTGCATTTCTTGAATGACTAATAATGTTGAACATTTTTTCATGTATTTATTTGCCTCTTTATCTGAGAAGTGTGTATTCATCTCAGATGCCCATTTTTGAATTTGGGGGGATTGGTGTTTGTTAATTCTTTCTTTGTTTTAGATAGAAGTTCTTTGTCCGAGGGACAGTCAGCTAAAATTTTTTCCCAGTATGTGGGTTTTCTTTTTACTCTGCTGGTGATTTCTTTAGATGTTCAAAAACTTTTAAGTAAGATGAGATCCCAGTTGTTGATTCTTTGAAGTATTTCATGGGCATTTTTTTTGTTGTTGTTGTTCATAAACTCTCTGCCTACCCCTATGTCTTCAAGATTTTTACCTACTTTTTCTTCCAATAGATTTAGCGTTTCTGTTTTAATGTTGAGATCTGTGATCCATTTTGACTTGAGTGTGGTGCATGGTGATAGACTTAGGTCTATTTTCAGTCTTTGGCAGGTGGCAAACCAATCTTTCCAGCACTGTTATTAAAGAGGCTATCTTTCTTCCAGTGAACTTGTTTGGCCCCTTTGTCAAAGATTAGGTGGCTGGGTGTGTTTGTGGTTGTAGCTGTTTCTTCCAGTCTGTTCCATTGATCCTCAAGTCTGTTTTTTAGGCAGTACCTTGTTGATTTTATTACAGTAGTTTTGTAGTATAATTTCAGGTCAGAGGTTGTGATTCTACCTGATTTGTAAACACCTTTTTTTAAAGACTATGTTTAAGTGGATATCTATTTCATAAGCTATTTTGAAGCCTTAGCGAAGTACAGAACTGAGTTTGAAACTTTTTATTTTCCTGTTCTAAAACTGTAAATGTTTTAGGTGATTTGTACCTATCTGGATTTGCTTTGCTTTATGTTTATGTTGCCAGAATGATTGATCCATCCAAAAAGTCAAATATGTAACTCGCTTACTCACCAAGGTGTTCTTCCACTAATCTGGTGGTGTTTGGTTTGTTTGTTTTAAAGTAAGGAATGACATTTTTGGAGAATTGATTTTCTCCCTACTACCACCAGAAGAAAAAATCAACTAATAGGAGATATGTGCTTAATAAATTGTTATATCACCCATTCTATGTCATCCATTTCCAGGCTTTCTTGGCAGTCTTGTAGAGAAAACTACATTTTTTTCTTGATGTGTTAATCATTACATAGGGCACAGGGGCCACAATCCCAGCAGCTGGGGAGGCTGAGACAAGAGGATCACAAGTTTGAGTCCAGTCTGTGCAACTTTGTGAGGCTCATTGCAGACTCTGGGTTCAGTCTCAGTATTGGAGGGGAAGAATAGTTAACCATTACTCTATTGTTAGTGATCTCTGAAACTGCTAGAAAGAAAGAAAGAAAGAAAAATAGAAAAGAAAAGAAAGAAAAAAGAAAGAAAGTCAATTTTTTGTAGGACTGTAAGGTTTAGAGCACAGTAGTGGACTCCAGTAGTCCTTATAAAGAGTGAGGGGAAATGACTCTTGTTACCGTAATTAGCACTGGCATCTGTAGTATTCAAGTTGATAATATGCATGCCATGGAAACCTACAGCTTCTGCAAATTGGCCCTTTAATTCTTGAGTCACACTAGAAATTATACATTTATTCTTGCTGTCTAGCCTAATTTTTTTTGAAATCAAAGAGAAACCTTTATTTTCAAGAAATATTCCTACAAGAGATGGTTTATTGATCTACTATAAAGAAGTATCTTTACATGCAACACCAAAATATATATTTAAAAATTAAAAACAAACATAGCCCCGCCCCTCATACACACATCTCCCTAAAAGGCATACAGCTTGGACCAAAAGAGAAAAACAAACCAAACTCAATACCTTTGCACAGAAGTCATCTTTGAATTAGGATTTACAAATTTATTCTTTCATGTGAAAAATGAGACCAAAGAAAAGTAAAGGGTAAGGAAAAACTGAAGATAAAGACCTGACAGGATTTAAGAAATTAAGAAAATGTACTGTCTGCCTGCAGGCTAACAGAAAGCAAAAGAATGATCAGTGCTGTTCGGGTACTTTTGAGCGGGAGGCTCTAAGTTTAACTGATATTCCCTAATAATGCAGCACTCAGTGACAAGTGAAGCCCTCAGGAGCCACAAACACCAGGAGCACTGAAATAGTAACCAGCAAGTTGTCAAAATCCTTAGGGTGTGCCATAGTGCATAGACCACTGAAATTTCCAGAGTGTCTTTCACCATGGGTTTGCCAGCATTTTAAAGGGACACATTCCCATTTTCCCTTTTTAAAAGATTCTGGGCCAAAAAGAAAAAAATACAAGGGAGAGGATTCTTTACTGTATTGAAAATCTTTCAATCACAGTTCAAGCCCTGTGCCATCTTGATGGCAGGTATCAGCTCTGCTTGGGCTTAAGGATCACACCCTTGCTGAGGGCTATCATTTTGGAATATTTTACTTTCTTCTGGTCGAGCTCATTCTGAGCCCAAAGGAGTAGCTTCAGTAATTTTGCCAGCTTGGGTGTTGACTTATGATTCTCATAACTTAGAATAGCTTGGTTAACTTCACTCCACACCTTTTGCCTCTTCATCATTTGGAGAAGATCTTTGAAGGGTGACTTGTTGGGGCTCTCAAAGGCCAGCAGGGCCAGTGTGTGCTCCATCTCTGTGAAGCTCTCTGCTTTCCTCCCCCTACTCAGCCAGCGGTGTGTGGGCAAACTGGAACGCTGCCTCAGTCTCACGCAGGTGGATCAGCTAGCTCAGTCGTGCTGTTGCTGCAGATGAAAGTAAAGATTTTTGTGTCCTAGACTTCTAGATGGAGGCTGTTGATCAAGGCTATGGCTTCTTGAATCTGACCTTTAAGAATTATCTCCTGAATCTTGATCCATTCATCAAGTGTCCGTAGATCTACGCTGGTTCAATTCCAGATTCCATTAGAAACTGCTGCTTTCTTAAAGCTCTCTGTGATCAGTTCATAATGAGATGATTCATTTCTACTCACTGGACATGTAAATTATTGAGCTTTTCTATCCACTCGTCTTTTGTAATTTCATTGGGCCTGTCTGTATAACTCATTCTGATTTATTTTGTGCTGATCCTGCCTCCCACATGTCTTGGTCTCTAGCATGATTTTTATCCTGATTTGAGGAAATCTGCCTTAATAAAACTGCTGGGTGGCCCATTAAAAAGATCTTGTCCAAATAATCCTATGAAAAGGTTGTACCAATTTGATAGCCACATTTTCTGAGTTTTAAAAATATGCAAGGACCTCTTATCTGTTTTTAATGAAGAATATAGTTGACTTTTTCAAGTTTTAGTAAAGTATATTGATTAGCAGTAACATTTTAACTTAATTGTCAAATGTCTATTTCATTTGGTTTATTTATAATGTACTTCTTTTGGGAATTTTAATACCACTGGTGGCCTCTAAAAGTAATGATACGGTAAACATTTATCTGATGCCCACTGTGTACTAGGCACACTTAGGCACAATTAGGTTTCAGAGATGGTTCAGACATACAGAATCAGCTAATGATAGATTCTGACAATATTAGCAGAACAGATGCATTTTGGGGATTCCTAGCCCTTAGAGGGCAGAGAACATCAAAATTGGATTATAGTAGTGGTATGTTAGTCTTGATAATTAACCTTGCTAAAAACCACAAATATAATCAGTCCAAAAATTTAAGTGTCTGTCTTTTGGGTAAAACTCATTATTTTTTGTTTTGGGATTCAAGGTCAGAGTAATTAGACCCTCATTATTCCAGTCTACTCTTTTTTTCCTGATGTAATAGAACACCTTGTTGCCCACGTGTGTGTGTGACTTCTGTACCTCTTTCTTTTGCCACCTCAGTTTGGAATATATATCTTCCTTCAGTTGTTTTTCCAAATCCTACTCATTTTTTAATATATTGTGACCAGTTATTGTGTGGTTAGTATATAGGAGACTTTATTGAAAGTACTTTATGTAGATGAATTTATTTAATCCTCACTATAGTCCTGTAAAGTAGAAATTGTACTTACTGTACAGATGAAGAAGCTAGAGCACAGAGAGGTTAAATAACTTCCTAGAGATGATGCAGATATTAACGGTGCTATCTGGGACATGGATCCAAGTAATCTACTTCCAGGCTGTAGATTAAAAATAAACACAGACTGTATTTTTAGCCATCATGTTTTATTGCATCTTGCTTATAGATAGCTTTAGTTTACTAAGCTATTAGTTTTGGTAGCAAAGGAAAGAACAAGCCGTGAAAATAATTTGCAGTCTTTAGTTTACCTTTGCTTTTCCTGTTTTCCTTAGTTACAGTTAGGGTTTTTAAGTTACTTTATTTCCTTAGTTACAGTTAGGGTTTTTAAGTTACTTTATTTATTTATTTTTCTGATATCTAAGCCAATCTCTTTATTTTCAGGCAGTGGACAATTTCCAAGATAGATTACAAAATAGATTGTGAATTCAGCACCCAAGCCATTGATTTACAGTAAACTTTTGTCTTATTTTTTTGAGACAGGGTCTTGCTATGTAGCTGGCCTTGAACTTAATAGCCTGGCTGGCCTTGAACTTGGGGTGATCTTCCTCAGCAGGCAGAGTGTGAGAATTTTTGCCACCATGCCCAGGCAGCATTTTTTTTTTTCTTTAGTAAAAAGGAAAAAGGATTTATTTAGCGCTAACTCTTGAGAGGATGGAGGGGCTCATTTGCCTCAAATTACTGTCTCCCTCTATGCAGGTATGTTGGAACATTTCATAGCAAGTAGCAGGGAGGGAATATAATGAGACAGTTGACATACACAGGCTTGTTTCATCCTTTCTTCACTTCTCCCTCTCTTGCTTAAAGAAGTGAAACTGAACTTGACTTCCTGATGCCAGCTATCTGCATATTCTGTCCATTCATCTGGGCTGAGGAGAGGTGGGGGTACTGGGTATGCCCTAGGCCTGAGGAAGTTTGCGGAAGCCACTTACTTATCTCTAAAAGAAAATAATCTGACTTTTAAAGTTCCTTTTTATGGTGCTGGTCACAGCTCCCCGTTTGGTTTAATTCAGCCCTCAGTCTTGAGGACCTGTGCCACATCATCTGCCTGGTGGTCTTATGTTGGGTTGATGTGTAGGTTCTAGTGAACATTAAGTTGAAATTTATATTTATTCATTACATTTTCACTTCAGGAATGGGTATCTACATTAGAGCAGGTTTACTTTAAATCAGGCATATTGACTTACTTTTGGTTTTTTTGGAGACAGGGTCTTGCCATGTATTATGGCTTTGAACTCTTATGTGGCTCAGACTGACCTTGAACTAACAGCAATCATCCTGCCTCCTACTCCTGAGTGTTGGAATTACAGGAGTGTGCCACCATGCCTGGTTTAGATGTATTTCTAATATTACCAATATTGTAGGCTTAAGGGGCCTTGGTGGGTCATCGTGGGAACCTATCATCTAGAAAATATTCTGTTGGAAAGAATTCTAAAGTCAAAAGTAGGAGCAGTACTTACAGAATTTTGGAATATGGCTTGTTTTTGATTTGAGAACTACCAACTCAATGTTTTTATCTGACATTGCTTATAGATACTTAAAAAAGAATGAACTTTCTGCCTTTTAAAATTACTAAACAATATGGAATTAATTCATAGGAGAAGAAATACTTTATATATAGGCAGAGTAAAAACTTATTCAGGTAATGAAGGAATTTCCATATAGTTAACTGGTTTGAGTTTTGTAATACCCTTAGCTCAGAATATGTCTAGAGCTTAGTGCTTGGAGGCTCTTAAGGAAGTTGTTGTTGACTGTTTTTGCTAATAGCAGGAATGTGAATCAAGAACTCTTATGACCTTATCCAGTGTTTCTGTTAAAAATGTGTATAAGTTGGACATGATTGTGCATGCCTATAACTCCTGTACTCTGGAAGACTGAGGCAGGAGGATTGCACGTTTGAGCCCAGCCTGGACAACTTGGTGAAACTGTTTTTTTATTTTTATTTTTATTTTTTTTTTGGTGAAACTTTAAAAAAAAAATAAATGAAGGGGTGGGGATATAGTTCAGTGTGAAGGCCCTGGATTTATTTTTATTTTATTTATTTGTTTATTTATTTATTTATAAAGTATAAAAGAAAAAGAACAAGAACAAAAAAAGGAAAACATTAACAAAGAGACATAAAGTAGCACAAGAACAGTCCAATCAAAATTCAATTATAGACAAAGTGACAGAGAATTAACAATGGTTGTATTACGTATTGATAACTTCAAAGTGTATGCTCAGGAAAACACATATAGACATACAATCTTGATCAAACAACCACTCATCAACTGTTCCATACCATAAAGCAACATAAGATAATAGTGGAACCATGTTAGCCATCCTGCACATACATACATACATACATACATACATACATACATACATATTTGTCCCTTCCTTTTCTCCTTCCCCTCATCCCATTTGTTCTTTACTTTTGAGCAGATTCCCTTCATACCTCCTAATTTACATTCCCACTTTCAGGTTCTTATACTAGTGATACAATACGTTGCTTGCATATGTACCTCTGATTTATTTCACTAATGAGTGCAGTGTCTAATTGTGACCATTTGCCTATAAAAGCCTCAAATTTGTCTTTATAGCTGAGTAATATTCCATTATATAAAAATGCCACAGTTTTTTTATCCAGTTCTCTGTGGATGGACGTTTTGGTTGCTTCCACAATTTAGCTATTACAGATTGCGCTGCTGTAAACATGGGTGCACATATATCATGGTTATATGATGTTTTCAGATCTGGGAAAATACCCAGAAGGAGAATAGCTGTTTTGAATGGGAACTCTAGACCTAATTTGCTGAGGAATCTCTAAACCACTCTCGACAGTGGTTTCACCAGTCTGCATTCCCACCAGCAGTGCAGAAGGCCTTCGATTTAATTCCCAGTATTTCAAAACAAAAGTATTTGAAAAGATATATATATATGAATAGTTAAAAATTAGTACCATTTCATGCTGATATTTTTAAGGTTTAAGTAAAAGCTATTACGTGCTTTAAAAAAAGCCACACTCCCCCAAAACCCAAGAAACAAAACAGCAATAAATCAAGATTTGACTTCTTACAATAAACTTCTGTATAACTCTGAACTCTGTGTTCTGATTAAAACTGAAGTCAGAGTTTGACTTTAGAATGTTAGATAATTTTTCTTTGTTTTCTTTTTTTTTTTTTTTTTGGTCTTTTTTGAGGGAGGGTCTTGTTATGCAGTTCAGGCTGGCCTTGAGCTCACTTTGTAGCCCAGACTGATCTTGAACTTGTAACGATCCTCCTGCCTCAGCCTCCCCAGCCTCCCAAGTACTAGGATTACAGATGTGCACCACCACACCTGGCTTAGAATGTTAGATAATATTTTTCTTTCTTTTTTTGGTAAATTTTAAAGAAAATAGTGCAGCCAGGCCTATTACAGTGGTGCATGCCTGTAATCCCAGCACTCAGGAGGCTGAGGCAGGAGGATTATTGCGAGTTCGAGAGCAGCCTGGGCTGCAAAGTGAGCTCAAGGCCAACCTGAACTGCGTAGCGAGACCCTGTCTCAAAAAGACAAGGAAAAAAAAAAGAAAATAGTACAAAAATAAGGGAACAAAATAAAAAATACAAACAACACAAAGCAAGGACATTAAAAATGATACCGGGTTTTCAACCAAATGATAGGGATTAACAGTAGTTGTTATATTACATATTGTTATCTTGAGTGAAGTTGCTCAGATTACCAGATGTAAGAAGAGAAGTTTGATCAAATCATTAAAGAGAATAAGAAAATAATAATTTAAAAGAACATTAGAGACAATACATAGAGGCACTAGGCACGATTGTAGGAATTCACCATTGGTTGTTATACTGCAAATTGTGGTCGTCATATAAATTGCTCAGATTACCAAAAAGATTGCTCAAACTAGTAGGGAAAAAAACCTTTCAATCATTAACTGTTCCCAGCAAACCATCAGACACCAACAGTACAGTTATACCACCCATCCATACACACACACACACACACACACACACACATATAATTTGCCTTAGTACTTTTTCTTCTTTCCCACATCCCACTTGCTCCTTCCTTTGAGCAGTTTCTCTCCCTTTTTTTAAATTATCTATTGTACATTTTGGGTTGTATTTACTCTTTCTTGTTTTTGAAGAACCAGGGAGACAATGTGATGTTTACACATTTGAGTCCAATTTATTGCATTTAAGAGTATGGTCTCTAGTTGCATCCATTTCCCTACAGAAGCCTCGAGTTTATCTTTTTCATAGCTGAGTAATACTCTATTGTATAGAAATACCACATCTTTTTAATCCATTCCTCAGTTGATGGGCATTGGGGTTGTTTCTAAGACTTAGCTATGACAAATTTTGCTGCTATAAACATGGGTGCACATACATTGCCATGGTATGATGTTTTTAATTCTTCTGAAAAAATACTCAAAAGGGGAATAGCTAAGTGGGACTTCCAATCCTAGTTTTGTGAAGAATCCCCAGACTGATTGCTACAGTGGTTTCACCAGTTGACACTCCTATCAGCAGTGGAGAAGTGTTCCTTTTTCCTCACATCCTCTCCAGCATTTGTCATTGGTTGATTTCTTAATGATAGCCATTCTTTGTGGGCTGAGATAGAATCTCAGTGTTGTTTTAATTTACATTTCTCAAATGACTAATGATGTTGAACATTTTTTCATATATTTGTTCGCCATTAGTATTTATTCATCTGAGAAGTGTGTGTTCATCTCAGATGCACATTTTTGGATTGGGTCTTTGAATTTTGGGGGCCTGATTTTTAAAAAATTCTTTATATGTTCTAGATAGGAGTTCTTTGTCTGAGGGGCAGTGAGATAAAATCTTTTCCCAATTCGTGGGTTTTCTCTTCACTCTGTTGGTGATTTCTTTTGATATGCAGAAACTTTTCAGTAAGATGAGAGCCCAGTTGTTGATTCTTTGAAGTGTTTCCCATGCACTTTGGTTTGTGTTCATGAGCTCTCTGCCTACCCCTATGTCTTCAAGAGTTTTACCTACTTTCTCTTCCAGTAGATTTAGTGTTTCTGTTTTGATATTTAGATCTTTGATCTATTTTGACTTTAGTGCATGGTGATAGACATAGGTCTAGTTTTAGTCTTTCGCATGTAGAGAGCCAGTTTTTCCACCACCATTTGTTAAAGAGGCTATCTTTCTTCCAGGAAACATGTTTGGCCCCGTTGTCAAAAATAAGATGGCTGAGTGTGTTTGTAGCTGTGTCTGCATCTTCTAACCTGTTGGATTGATCTTCAAGTCTGTTTTTCTTGCTGGTACCATGCTGATTTTATCACAGTAGCTTTGTAGTGTAATTTCCAGTCAGGGAATGTGATGCCTCCTACCTTTTCTTTGTTTCCCAGGATTGCTTTTGTTATTCTAGGCCTCTTCTGGTTCCAGATGAATTTTAGAAATGTTTTCTCTGGATCTATGAGGTATATTAGTGGAATTTTAATGGGGATTGCATTGAATCTATACAACAATTTTGGGAGTATGACCATTTTCACAATGTTGGTTTTTCCTATCCATGAGCATGGACTATCTTTCCATTTTCTGAAATCCTCTTTGATCTCTTTTTTTTAGATTACTATAATGTTCACTGTATAGATCTTTTACTTCGTTAGATCGATTCCTAAGTATTTCATTTTTTTGAATGCTATTATGAAAGGTGTGGTTTCACTGATTTCTCTCTCAGTGTTTACTGTTTGTGTACAAGGAATGCTATTGATTTTTAAGTGTTGACTTTGTATCCAGCTACGCTACTGAATTTGGTTATTAAATCTATGAGCCTTTTGGTGGAGTTTTTGGGGTCTTCTATATAGAATATCGTGTCATCTGTGAATAATGATAATTTCACTTCTTTTTTTCCTATCCTTACTCCTATTTCTCTCTCTTGTATAATTTCTCTGGCTAATATTTCCAGAACTTGTATTGAATAGAAGTGGTGACAGTGGACATCTTTGTCTTGTTCCTGACTTTAAAGTGAAAGCTTTCAGTTTTTGACCATTTAGTATGATGTTAGCTGTTGGTTTGTCATAGATGGCTTTGATCAGATTGAGGTAAAGTACATCTGTGCCAATTTTCTGTAGGATTTTTATCATGAATAAGTGTTGGACTTTATAAAACTTTTTCTGCATCAATGGAGAGGATCATGTGATTTTTGTCTTTGGCTTTATTGACGTGGTGTATTACATGAATTGGTTTGCGTATATTAAACCAACCTTGCATTCCTGGGATGAATCCCACTTGGTCATGGTGTATAATCTTCTTAATGATTTGTTGCATTCTGTTTACTAGTATTTTATTAGAAATTTTTGCATCTATGTTCATTAGGGAGATTGACCTATAGTACTCTGTCTTGGTTGGGTCTTTCTCTGGTTTTGGTATCAGGATAATACTTGTTTCCAGGAATGAGTTGGAGAGAATTCCTTCCTTTCGAATTTCCTTAAAAGAGTTTGAGAAGTATTAGTGTTAAATCTTTCTAAATTTCTTGTAGAATTCAGCTGTAAATCCATCAGGACCTGGGCTTTTCTTCATTGCCTTTTTTTTTTATTACATTTTCAATTCCGCTTGCTGATATAGGGTTATTCAGGATTTTTATATCTTCTTCATTCAACTTTGGTAGTTCACATGTATCTAGAAATCTGTCCATTTCCTCTGTGTTTTCCATCTTGTGAGAGTAAAGATTTTCAAAGTAGGTACTGATGATCCTCTCAATTTCCACAGGATCTGTAGTGATTTCATCTCTTTCATTCCTTATTGCATGTATTTCAGTTTTCTCTTTCCTTTGTTTAAAAAGGTTAGCTAGGGGTTTATCGATTTTATTTATGTTTTCAAAGAACCAACTCTTTGATTCGTTAATTGTTTTGTTAGTCTCTGTTGCATTAATTTCTGCCCTGAGCTTTACAATTTCCTACCTTCTCTGGGCTTTTGGTTTGATTTGTTCTTCTTTTTCTAGAAGCTTGAACTGCAGCATAAGATTGTTGGTTTGTGGTCGTTCTGTTTGCCTGAGATGGGAATTAACTGCTATAAATTTCCCTCTGAGGACTGCTTTCATTGCATTCCACAGGCTCCTCTAAGTTGTGTCTACATTTTCGTTCGATTGTACATAGTGTTTAATTTCTTCTTTGATTTCGTGATCCATTGATTATTCAGGAGGGTGCTGTTTAATTTCCATGTGTTTATGGAGTTCTTGCAATTTCCTTTGCCTTTAATTTCCAATTTCGTTGCACTATGGTCTGATAGTATGCATGAGATAATTTCAACTCCTTTGCTCTTCCTTAAGCATGTCCTATTGTTAGCACATGGTCTATTTTAGAGAGTGTCTTGGGCAGCTGAGAAGAACGTGTATTCTGATGCTGTTGGGTGGAACACTCTGTACAGGTCTCCTAAGTCCTTTTGTTCAAATGTTTGGTTTAGTTCTGTTATTTCTTTGCTAGTTTTTGTCTAGTTGATCTATGAGTATGATCTATCTCTTTGTGACAATGCGATATTGAAGTCTCCTGTTAGGATTGTGTTGCAGCTTGTTTCATTTTTCATGTCTTGAAATTTGTTTTACGTAGTTGGGTGCTCCTGTGTTTGGTGCATAGATGTTTACGATTATTATCTCTTACTCTTGAAGTTTTCCACTCACAAGTATGTAGTGACCTTCTTTCTCTCTTTTATAATTGTTCTTGAAGTTCCCATTGTCTGCAAGCAGAATAGCAACACCCGCTTTTTTCTGGGTATCTGTCACATGGAGTATTGTTTTCCATCCTTTAATTTTCAGTCTTTGATTTTCCTTTTGAGTTAAATGTGTTTCCTGTATACAGCATATTGTGGGATTTTGTTTCTTGATCCAATCTGCCAGTCTGCTTCTTTTAGTTGGTGAGTTGAGTCCATTTACATTGACAGTTATAAGTGATATGTCTTGACTTATCTTTGTCATGGTGTTTTCCTGTTGTTGGTTTCTCTTGTTTTCCTGTCTAATTGCTTGCTCTGCTTGGTGTTTCCTTTCTGTTGTTGTTCTTCAAGTTGTGGTCTTTTTGTCTCTTTCTAGGATATCTTTTAGAACTCTTTGTAGGATTGGTTTGGCATTCATGAAGTTCTTCAGTTGATATTTATCATGGAAATATTTTATTTCTCCATTAATTTTAAAGGATAATTTGCAGGATACATCAATTGGGGTTGGAAGTTGTTTTCTTTCAGGACCTGCAATATTTCACTCCAAGCTCTTGACTTGATGGTTTGTGTTGAGAAATCTGGTGTGATTCTGATGGACTTTCCTTTGTAGGTGATCTGCTTCTTTTCTCTCACAGCTTTTGATATTCTGTTCTTTTGTTGAATTTCTGGGATCTTGGTCACTATACGTCTGGGTGTAGATTTATTTTGGTTATGGCTAGTTAGAGTTCTATATGCTTCACTTACTCGGATATGCAACTTTTTTTCCATGCTTGGGAAATTTTCTGCTATTACTTCTGCAAATAGTTTTTTTTATATCATTTGTGTTGACACCTGCTATTTTCATTGATACCTATCAATCTTACATTGTTTTTCTTTGCTTTGTCTTGCAGCTGTTGAATTTATTTCTTGGTTTCTTGTTATTTTTAAAAGATCTTTTCTTTCATGGTCATTCACAGCAATGCTGTCTTCAGAGTCTGAAAGTCTTCAGCTTCATTCAAGTGGTTTTGCCAGCTTTCGATGGAAGTTTTAATTTCCTGGATATCTGTTTGAATCTGCTTTATGCATTCCTATTGTTTTTCTGTATTATTTATTCAAGGTTTCCATTAAGTTACTGTGTTCCTTTATTTTTTTTTTCCCATGTCTTCTTTAGATGTGCCAAGCAATTCTTTCATTATTGTTGTCATTTCTTTTTTTTATGTCAGACATTATTTCAGATCTGATGTCCTCTCTGGCCTGATGGAGTTGTTTCTTTACTTCAGCTGCTATTATTTCAGAAATTTCAGGTGTATGTCTTCCAAGCTCATCTGTGTCGATATCTCCTGGACTTCTGGGAGGGGTAGAGGTCTGAGACTGCATTTTGCTTCTTTGTTTTGTCATTTTCAGAGATGCAGGGGTTCCCTGGAGCTCAGCCTTACTCCCAGGATGATGTTGTAATAGTGGGGCAAGGACCCAAAGGTCCCTTGTGCTTGGTGTGACTCCCTGAGTGGTATGTGTGTGTTTGGGCAGGCTGTGATCCCCAGTGCTCCCACAGTTGTCTGTGGCTCACCTTTGCTCCCACTCAAGGGTTCCCAAAGCTGTCTAGGTTTCAGCTGGGGTGTAGTAGTGGGTGGGTGATGGTCACTGTGTCTCTATACACTGCTACTACCCTGCCCGGTTCCCACACCAGTTGAGTAGTAAGTATGCAGTCACTGAGTCCCCTGAAGCTATCTGAGTTTCAGCTTAGCTCCCCTGAGGGTGCAGGGTAGGGGCAGGGAGGAGCACCCAAGGTCCTTGAAGTTGTCTTGGGCTCCCTTTGGCTCCCAAGCTGTTGGGGCAGAGGTGGGGCCAGTTCACCAGCATTCTGGAAGCTGTCTGAGGTACAGCTCTGCTCTGATGTGGGCAGGAGAGTGGAGGGGAGGTGTGGAGAGTGGACCCCAGGCCCCTAGAGTTGTCTGGGTTTCTGCCTAGTCCCAAGCTCATGTGTCGGGGGTGGCAGCAGCTCATCGGAGTTCCTGCCCACTGTCTGAGGTGCGGCTCTGCTCTGATGGGGGAGGGGGGAGAAGGTGAGAGGCAGGGAGTGGACCCCAGGCCCCTAGAGCTGTCTGGGTTTCTCTCTGGTCCCAAGCTCCTGTGTGGGGGGTGGCAGCAGACTGGAGTTCCTGCAGCTGTTCCAGGTACAGCTGTGCCCAGATGGGGGCTTTAGTTTTTTTGATACCAGGAATCAAACTCAGGACTTCGCGCTTGCCAGGCAGGTGCTTATGCCACTGAGCTATATTTACAGCCCCAATATTTTACATATTTGGAATGTAACCTTTGGCAGAACAAACTTGTTTTAAAAATGACTTATTTCTTTTTTTCTTTCCTATATTCTGGACCGAACCTAAGTTGTTATGTATATTATCAAGCACTGTGCCGCTGAGCTACATCCTTCCAGGTGATTTTAACAGTGTGGGGGTTTAAGAAGTAAGGTGGAGGCTGAAGTGAAACTTCTATTATGCCAGTACCCTTTTATAGCACATTTGAGATGTAAACATGTTTGAAATAACGTTATTAAGTGAAGTAGTTATATATAATTTTTACTGTTGTTACATAATTAGAAACCCAAGGCCCCAATTTTATTTAATTAAGTAATTAATTGATTGATTAATTTTTTTGTGACAGAGTCTCACTATGTAATCCAGGCTGGCCTTGAATTCACTGAGATCATCCTGCCTCTGCCTCCTAAATGCTGGGATTACAGACATGTGCCACCATGCCTATCTCCTCCAAGACTCAAATTTATTTTAAGGCCTAATTAAACACCCTTGTTTCTGTGGAAGAGAAGTTACCAGTTTGAAAGGGGAGTTTAGAATTTTGAATTCTAAGATTTTTTTTAAGAAGGGAGAGGCAAATCAGAATGGTTCTGTACCCCAGAGAATAGACCATACTATTTCCTGGGTCTGGAAAGCTAAGAGAGGGGACTGTGTTGCACTGTTTGGGCCGAAGCCTGGTAACAGCTAGAAGTGAAACTAGAAGTGCCTGTAGAAAGCAGATCATTGTGTCACACAACTGAGTCAAACTTATTTAGTAGAGTAGAAATGTTTCTTAGGCATAAGTGTTTATGTAGTTTCACCCATAGCTTTCTTGAGAGTCAGTGTACTTGCAGTAGGACGGACCTGAAATTCAGTGGAGCAAAAGAGGCAAAGGGAATGGTGGAGGCAGGGGCCTCAGGGTACAGATTTTGAAGTAAAATCTATGAGTGTTTGAGGGAGGTAACAGAAGGTTCAAGGTGGAATGCTAGGGACCTTTCTTCTTTCCCTTGAGCTAGGTAGAGGCGAGGACTGTGTCATAGAAATTGGGGTAGGTTAAAATACTTGAAAACATGGTAAAGATATTTTACTTAGAGCAGAGAAGATGTATCCTCATTTATTTTAATTAATTAATTGTGTTTTTTTTTGAGACAGGGTCTTGCTATATAGTTGGTCTTGAACTCATAGTAATCCTCCTGCCTCAGCCTCCTAAGTGCTGGGATTATAGGCACGAGCCATCATACTCTGCTGGTGTTCCCTGCTGCCCCTGGTTTGTTTATTTTTTCCCCTGGTTTATTTTAAGTGATGGATATCTACTATGGTGTTAGCAACACAAAAGTTATCTAGTCTTGTTAATACTATTATGCCTGGGTTAAAATAAAAATTCTTTAGTTTTGTGTTATTTGGTTTGTTTCAGACGAGGTCTTGAATGGTATCCCTGGCTAAGCCTTGAACTTGAGGTGTCCCTCCTGCCTTAGTCTCCTGAGTGCTCGGTGTATAGGCATGTGCCACTATGTCCTGGTTTCAAATTCTTTTATTTTAAAAGGAAAATAATGTATGATATAAACATTGAGGCCTAAGAGGAGTAAATTTTCATGGTAGTTGTGTTCTGTCACACACAAGGATAACACTGCTAGTGTGTTATGTCTAACTAGGATATGCAGTGCTGATGTTTTTCCCATGGGATTGATGAATGATAAATTAATATTCAAGGACATTAAAAACTACTGTTCTTTCTGCTGGCTTTTCTCATTCCCAGAAGGCACTTATGAGGGGTGATAAAAAATTATTATAGTAAAAGATAAATTGCCACGAATCCTCAAAGTGCTCCTTGCTGTGAACACACATCCTATCATTCTTGTTTCTCTCCTCTCTCCCTCTCCCCCCTTTTTTTTGGAGACCAGGTCTCTCACCATGTACTCTAGGCTGGTCTTGAACTCATGGCAATTCTCCTGCCTCAGCCTCCTGAGTACAAGGATTATAGGTATGTGCTACCGTATCCAGTCATTCTTGCTACTTTCTGAAGCAGTTTTGGAAGTCTATCTTTCTTTCTTTCTCTCTCTCTTTTTCTTTGTTTTGGGTTTTTGAGACAGGGTCCTGTTATGTAGTTCATGCTGGCCTTGAACTCATGGTGTTCCTCTTGCTTCAGCCTCCCAAGTGCTGGAATCACAGGTGTGTGCCACCATGTTCAACTTCCCCATCCCTTTAAAAATTTTATTTTGAGGCCAGATCTAAATTGCCCAGTCTAGCCTCTAGCTCAGAATCCTTCAATCCTCTTGTTTCAGCCTTCTGGGTATGTGGGATTATAGGCTGGGCACCATTGCACCTAGCCACCTATTCTCTTTCTATGTGCCATAGTGTATATTTCAGTGAAGTTTTGGAGTTTTACTCATATTCATTAATTTTATACTATCTTCTCACTTTTGACAGTGAGAAGTTTTTCATCATGTTTCTTTGGATTCTGCTGATGCTCAGGGAAGTTTATTTTTTTGTACATGTATTTATTTTAAAACCTGACTACTTTGAGCTCTGTATTTTGCTTGCGTTTTCCAGTTGAACAATTTTATTATTGGCAGATACGCTAATTTAGATTCCTTTTCATTATTTTACCCCCTATTGCATTGGTTGGACTATGACAACAGAAAAATAACTTAAACTTTATTTTAGTCTATTGTGGTTGCCTGAGGTGTATTTTAACTGAATTATCATTACAGATCATTTCCTTTTTTGACTTTTTTGGGAAAGGGAAAGAGGCCTTAGTATATTACCCATGCTTGTCTTGACCTTGTGGGCCGAAGTGATTCTTCTGTGTCATCCTCTTGAGAAGCTGGAACTGGAGATGTGTACTCCATTATGCCTATTTATATGGCAAATTATATTAATCAATGTTCAGTATGGTATTGCCTCTGAATTTGTTGAATAAGTCTCATAATGGTGGGTTAATTTTTTTATTTAGGGCTTTGGTGTATATTCATTACTTCCTTGTGCCATTCTTCGTACCATTTCTGATATTAGGATTTTGATAGCTTGGAAAAATATATTTGGCAGTAGGGATTGATAACTATTTCTGTTTTGTCTTTGAGTTGATTTAACTCAGTTATGGTAAATTTTTCGAGAAAATAGACTATTTTATCTTTAAATCTTGAAATAATTATTTTTTTACTTTTTACTTTTATTTCCTCTATACATGCTTTTACTTTTTTAGTTATTTCTTTAAGTTTATTTATTTATTTTTACATTAGATTTTAATGCTACATTTTAAAGATACATAATGATCAAATTCATCATAGAGCATTTGTACTTGTACATAATATTAATCTTCTTAGCTCTAATATTTGTCCTTTTTGATTAAATTATAATTTGTTCTAGTCCATTTCCTTATCTGTAAAATAGGTATAATTAAAAATGAGCTAATTTATATGCCTATTTTATTATAGTAAGCAATTAAATTAGTTGCTATTATTGTTTTAAAAACTATTTCCTTTTGAAGAATCTGTTCTTGGGCTGAGTGTGGTGACGCATGCTGTAATCCCAGCATTCATTCAGAAGGCTTAGGTGCAGGAGGATTGCTGTGAGTGAGGCCAGCCTGGGCTGTGTAGTGAGACCCTGTTTAAAAAAAACCAAAGAAACCCAAAATAAAACAAAACAAAAAAATCTATTATTAGATTTATTTTTATGTTTGTATAGACTGAATTTAGACAGGAATTTATATTTTGTGTTAAATACCTTCTTAAGGAATCCGGGGAAGATGGCGACCGGGTGAGCAGCAAGGGAGCGAACCTCCTTAATAAACACCACCAGCTCGAGACAGACTTGGTGAGCGTGAATGCCGGAACCTCGGCTGGGAAGTTTAAACTGGGCGTATTTCTCTGAGATGCCGGGGGAGATGTGGTAGGGCGGACCAGGCTGCCGGGGCGAGACGTGGGAAAG